>LNAC01000455.1:1214829-1320195 GCA_002007465.1 Ailurus styani | reverse complement strand
CCAAGAAGAAGGAAGGGACAGAGAGACAGAGACAGAGGTAGAGAGGAAGGCCAAAAAAGGGCTAAGTCACATATTTGGCAGCTGGACTTAACAGTGAACAAAAATGGCTGTGGAACTGTGTAAGTGTAAGGTGGCGAATAGTCAATTTTAAGAGTGTGCATTGCTGCAAGGCTAACCTCCTCTTTCTCCCCCAGACCTTCAGTGATAAAATCTGTTATTCACAGGGCCTCACATGACTGGGTTGATTTTTGGATGTGTGTGAATACACTGTGATGAACAGGGACATTCTATGTGGCACACGCGGTGGGGAATCTGGAACAGGACCGACTCAGGAGAAGGAAAAGCTTGCTGCCAGCTGTGGCTGGGACAAACATTAACCACCCCACCCCATCATCCCCAACGCTTCAAGTCCCCCAGAGAGACGGGGGGTGATTTGGGACCTTCTGCACACATTGGATGCAGTTTGACCAAATGTCGTTTGCAACTCAAGGACAGGGTTGCCTTAGCTGCTGTCACTGTTACATAAACGTGATTTCATTTAAATTCATGACAATCTGCGAGTCAGTCATTACTGTAGTGATTTTACAGAAGAGGACATGTAGAGAGGTTAATATGGAGGTTAGAAGACTTACCCACTTTTAAGTGGCTGAGCTGGGATTCAGAGCCAGGACTCGTTGGTTCTAGTGTTCATTCTTCTCCCATTGCACCGGGTACCCCAGAAGGAATGACATGCCAGGTTCAAGCCTTCGACCCTTTGCTGAAGGCACTGCGTTTCCAAACTGCTGGCTTTGATATGGCTGAAAAAACTCGAGTGTGGCATAGCCTTTGGTCTAAAGGCAGGTATTTATCTCTACAGTATCTCCTGATTGCTAGAGGCTTTTGCTTCTCTCCTCCTCCTCTTCTTCAATTCCAAAACCTATCCTGTTTCCTTCCATAAGCAAGCAAGCCTGAGCTATGGACAGCCTCATTTATTTAAACTATAAAGGAAGAGCCCTGGGAAGTTAATCAGACTGCCAGGAATCTGGAATTTGCTGATGAATAGACATTTGGCTGCGCATAGTAAATTCTCAGCTAATTGAAAGCAGATAACAAGAGTAATGCATCCACCTTGAAAAATATCACATTCCTAATAAATAATTGGAAATGGCAATCTTTTGACATATGAACTGAGAGGATAAAGTCTTAAATAAATTCTGGACTCACTCCTGTCACATATATTACACTGTATTTAGCAGTTGTGCTATATGAGAAGATTAAAAGTTGTAAATCTCTTTGCAGCACCACCTATGGCTGTGTTTTAAACCCAGAATAAATAGGAGTGGGGTTCTTAGAATACCTCATAGAATATTGACTTCTGTGGTTTTAATGCATGTGTATGGGAGGTTGGTCATTATTTCCTTCTTCTTCATCTAAGCCCAGAGTCAGAAGAAACAGATATTTAAAGAGATCCAGGAATCACCCAGTCATCAGACTGTTAACACAAAGTGCATCTTCTAGAAGGTTCTTGCTAACCCCAGTGAGATCGGTGGACCACAAAAGCATGGACATCACCCGAGACCTTGTTAGAAATGCAGAATTTCAGGTCTCACCTCAGAGCCTGATTTTAACAGGATTCCCAGGCAATTCTTTCGAACATTCACCTTTGAGAAGTCTTGCCGTTGTGTTCAATCCAGGATGAGTCTAGGTGACTTGAACAATAGTGGAGCCAACTCAATTTATCCAGGATTGGTTTTACCCCAAGCTCTGGGATAAGCTTAATGCTCAAGCCTATGTACTCAGAAAGACCTTTCTTTCCCTAGGAGCTGGACTCTGCCTCCTGCTGCGACCCTGACTTAGTGCTGAGTTCCGGAATCCAGGTCCTTGTCCTGCCCTACTCCCTCCCTCCTACTCCTCACTTCAGTCTCTCTCTCTCAGGGGCTCCAAACTGCTTGGGGCTCATTTCCTCTAGACTGAAGATCCCTCCCTAGCCAGGCCCCTTCTCAGCCTCCGGGAATCTGCGGCCTTTCCCAGGGCTGTCTTGGGCCCATGCACCCATGGGTGCTGCCACCCTCCAAGGGCATGCTCAGTGGGGCCTTCAGTAGTCTACCTGTGGGTTCCTGGCCACCGTAGCAGCGTGCTACAGAGGAACCCACAGGTAGACTACTGAAGGAGGAAGCACAGAACCTCTAACATTGGCCCCCACTCTGGAATCCTTTGATTTCTGGATGCTGCAGACTGCCTGAGATTTCTAAAATCAGTTAGTTTAAAGCAAGGTGTTTCAGCCATCATTTCTTGAACATGTGTTGAAGTGCTCCATCACAAGTCATTTTCCTTATATTATCTCATTCATTTCTCACAACAGCCTGACGAGACACGCATTTTTGAAGGTTTTTTTTTTAAGATTTTATTTATTTATTTGAGAGAGAGAGAGAGATTGCAAGTTGGGAGAAGCATACTTGCTGCTGAGCAGAGAGCCCAATGTGGGGCTCGATCCCAGGACCCTGAGATCATGACCTGAGCCAAAGGCAGAGGCTTAACCGACTGAGCCACCCAGGTGCCTCACATTTTTTAAGTTTTATTGAAACATGTTATACAATAAAATGCACAGATCTTCATTATACAGTTAGATGAATTTTGATGCATGTATACACCTGTGTAGCCCATACCACAGTCAAGATACAGACCATTTTCCTCACCACAGAGAGTTCCCCTCTGCCCCTTTTCAGTTAATTCTCACCACTCCAGAGGCCACTACTATTCCGACTCCTAACCTCAGAGATTCATTTTGGCTGTTCTAGAAGTTCATATCGATGGAATCATATGGCATGGTATTCTTCTGTGTCTGGCTCTTTCCACTCCACATGAGGTCTGTGAGAGGCAGCCATGTTGTTGTGTGGACCAGCAGGTCCTGGTGAGATAATTTTAATCCCCATGTTACCTGTGGGTAGATGGAAGATTGGAAGATTGGTCATATGAGAAGGGCCAGAGTTGCTGTTAGAATCCAGCTCAGTCTGACTTAAGAGCCATCTCAAACTCCCCTTTGGATTGTACCACACCAAAAATTTTAGACTGTATTTTTCTAAATTAATCCCCCTCTCTGCATTTGGAGATTCTCTTTAATTCTCACTGATGGCTGCTCTGTCCTGGCTTTTGTTAATGAGTTTCTGTTTTCACCTGGATAGGTTCGTGGTGTCCAGCCTTTGAATGGGATCTTCAGAGGGGAATTCATCCAAGTCTTTTTGGGAGGAAATGTCCTGAGGCAACCACCTGGGTAGAACCTGGGACAGAGCAAAGGTGGAGACCCTCAGAGGTGGAAACTGTTCCTCGGCAGTGATATTAAGGGACATGATGGTTAATTTTAGATGTCAACTTGCCTGGATCACAGGGTGCCCAGATATTTGGCTATGCATGATTTCTGATGTGTCTGTGAGGGTGTTTTTGGAAGAGGTTCGCATTTGAATCTATAGACTAAGTAAAGCAGACTGCCCTCCTCAGTGTGGGTGGGCCTCATCCAACCTGATGAGGGCCAAATAGAGCAAAAAGGTGGAGCAAGGGAGAATTGGCTTTTTCTGACTGACAACTGAGCTGTCCGTCTTCTCCTTGCCCTTGAATTAGGACTTACCCCATTGGCTCTCCTGTTCTTAGGCCTTTGGACTTAGACTGGAACTTATACCATCAGCGCTCCTGGGTCTCTACTTTACTGACTGTAGATCTTGGGACTTCTTAGCCTCCATTATCTCAGGAGCCAATTCCTTATAATAAATCATATATATACATATAGATATGTATATATATATATCTTTTATATATACTTACATCTGTATACATATATCTTTTATGTATACTTATAGCTATCTATCTAATCTATCTACTATCTATCTATCCATCCATCCATCTATTAATCATCTATCATGTATCTATTTCCTATTGGTTCTGTTTCTCTGGAGAACCCTAATATAGGGGATGTTTGAATGTCCTATTAGTTCCGTCCCAATCATTTTGCCAACATTTCCTGAGAAGAGAGGGCCTTTATCTGCCACAAGAGAACTCAGATCTCCACATCATCTCCCTCATAGAATTTTCAGGCTGATCAAATGGGAAAAGAATGCAAAAATGATTTATAAACTGTAAAGTGCTTTATAAAACTAAGCTGTTGTTGCAATTCTTCATGCTTAGGTTTTGAGTTGCTTCAAGGTGAAACTTTAGCCAAAGGGATAAATTAGAGCCAATCCACCATCTGGAAAGAGCAATTCGACTGCAGTGCTGGTGCTATGTGATTTTTTTTTCCCACTCTTGGGCCTTCCTCTTATGAATGGAAGTATCTATACTTTATTGCCTTTTGCTCCTCTAGAACTTCCCCCCCCCAGATATCTTAGCTAATCAGTTGTTTCAGTTTTTCTTTAAACATTTAAAATGGAAAGGATAGAAATATATTAAAATAATTACTAAGGATTAGTTATACGTAAGAGTTGCTTTCTTGGACCATTCCAGGGAAAGAAAAGAAGAATATCTGGAATTTAGGGTAAGTATAAGAAAAAATTTCCTGATAGAGGTAATTATTTAATTAGAATATATTACTGCTAGGAACATGCTTGGCAATTTTTTTTTCAATTTACTATAGTTGATCATGCCCCATAAGATAAACCTGTAATTGCCTTAGACACCATTATTAAATTATTACTATTTTTTTGGCTTTTGTAAAACTCCTGGTTTCTTTCACTTTCCTCCATAGATTTTATCATTAGATTGTTCAATCGTCCCCACAACTTTTCATGAAGACTTTCTCAAATTTATTTATTTATTAAAGATTTTATTTATTTATTTGACAGACTGGGATCACAAGCAGGGAGAGTGGCAGGCAGAGGGAGAGGGAGATACAGACTCCCCACTGAGCAGGGAGCCCAACGTGGGGCTCAATCCCAGGACCCTGAGATCATGACCCGAGCTGAAGGCAGAGGCTTAACTGACTGAGCCACCCGGGCACACCCTATTCATTTATTTTTAAAGATTGATTTATTTATTTAAGAGAGAGAGAGAGCAAGGGGAAGGTGCAGAGGGAGAGGGAAAAAGAGAGTTCCAAGTGAACTCAGCCCTAACCATGGAGCCCAATGTGGGGCTCAAACTCATGGAATTCCCCATACCCAGAATGCCATTATATATAAACATGAACATGTTGAGCAGACTTTCTGTCCCCTAGGTTGTTAATGGGAAGGCTAAAATCTAACAGATCCAAGACTGGCTGGCCTTTAGGTCCCTCGTTCAAATGTGAGTTTTCATACTATCTTCCCAGTGGTAGTAGAGTAGAGCTATTTAGAGCACTGTGTTTATTTGTCCAGCTTGGGGCAAGCTACGTGGTGGCTCTTGATGGGTAATTTAGATGAAGATACTCCGTAAATGATATGTCCTTGTGCCATGTCCAAAATGTTACCAGGCAGAGTAGTATAAAGGCTTGGATGGACAGATCTAGGATTTAAAAGCAGAATCTGCCACTTACTAGCTGATGGACCTTGGGTAAGTTACTCAGCTTCTCTGAGCCTCAGTTTTCTCATCAGTGAAATGGAGATAAAAATAGGAACTTCACAAAGTTGTCAGGATTAATGGTGCTTGTCAGATGTTTGGCATATCCAAGAGACTGCTATTAGTGACCAATCCATTCATAATGAGCCTCTTTGCATATGAACTTTAACCTTGTGCCCTCCCCCAAAACTGTATGGTTTGGACCACAAAGATTTTTCCACTTTGTTAATGAGTCTGTTGTTACAAATAAAGTCAAAGCCTATTTATTTATTTAAGAGAGAGAGAGCAGGAGAGGAGCAGAGGGAGAGGGAGAGAGAGAATCCCTAGTGGGGTCCATGCCCAGGACGGAGCCTGATGCAGGGCTTGATCTCATGATGCTGAGATCACAACCTGAGCCAAAATCAAGAGTCAGACACTTAACCGACATAGTCACCCAGATGCTCCAAAGCCAAAGCCTCTCAAAGTTAAGAGCAATTATATATATTGTCCAACAGTTTTAATATGATAAATTCTGTTGAGTTAACTCCTTACAAAACCATGAAGACTGGGGA
The DNA here is from genome assembly GCA_002007465.1 of Ailurus styani. Taxonomy (NCBI): domain Eukaryota; kingdom Metazoa; phylum Chordata; class Mammalia; order Carnivora; family Ailuridae; genus Ailurus; species Ailurus styani. Next base: position 1,314,148 of record LNAC01000455.1, on the reverse strand, counting down.
GCCAGGATGGCTGAGTTGTTTGAATGTCTGCCTTCGGCTGAGGTTGTGATCTCAGGGTCCTGAGATGGAGACCTGCATCGGGCTCCCTGCTCAATGGAGAGTCTGCTTCTCCGTCTCCTTCTGCTCCTTCCCCCACTCATGCTCACTCTCTCACTCTCTCTCTTTCTCAAATAAATAAATAAAACCTTTTAAAAAATTGTGAAGATTATTTTCCTGTATCCATTTTCTTCTTAGGACTTAACAGCTTAGCCTGCTCCAATTTTATGCCTCTTTTCCGAAAACAAGGAATGACATGTGTCATTCTGTAATTTCTGGGCCATCCTTTTTCCACTTTTGTTATGTAAGATTTGCACAGGCACCTTTTATTATTCCCACACAACTTTATTAGTCCAGACCTCCTTCCAGATGGTGGGCCAATCACTCTCACTTCTGTGTATCCTGGAATGAGGCAACAAGTCTGGTCCATTCCCATGTAAACAGAGCGTTATAAATTCTTTTCTTTTTTTTTTTTAAAGATTTTATTTATTTATTTGTCAGAGAGAGAGAGAGCACAGTGCGCCCAATCAGGGGAAGGGGCAGGGAGAAGGAGACACAGGCTCCCTGCTGAGCAAGGAGCCCGATGCAGGACTCAATCCCAGGATCCCGGGATCATGATCTGAGCTGAAGGAAGACGCTTAACTGAGCCACCCAGGCGTCCGTAACCAGAGCATTATAAAATGAACTTGCCCACGCACAATACTGCAACACATTGTGTCACACTCCCCATCTCAGACATGACCTGTCCTTGTTTCCAGTTCAGTGGTCACTCATTCATGGGTAGTTTGATTTACTCTAGGTCATTAGTGAAGATGTAAAATAAGGACTTATCTGATGGCCAGGCCCCCCTTTCCAGAGTTGGCTTGTTGGAAAGCCCTGGAATGGTGAAAAGGGTCATTCTTTATGTTATCACAATGAACTACCCTCTTTCAGTGAATTACAGAAATGGTAGGTCCAGGGAGTGTGGAACGTGTCACGTGTTTGATGTTTAACGATGAGTCTATTCCAGAGCCTGAAGAAATGTTTGTATGCAACAGGCTAAATTTGGTTTGAATCTGGACTTGAAGGTTGTTCAATGGATTCAAGCAGATTGAAAAATCATGAACAAAGGGGATGTTGGGATAACACAAAACGTCCTGCTTAAGTTCACCCTTCTGTGGCTTTCTATTTTTTATTTATTTATTTATTTATTATTTATTTATTTATTTTTATTTTTTAAAAGAGACGTCTGGGATGCCTGGGTGGCTTAGTCAGTTAAGTATCTGGTTTCAGCTCAGGCCATGATCCCAGGGTCCTGGGATTGAGTCCCACATCGGGCTCCTGGCTCAGCAGGGAGCCTGCTTGACTTTTCCTGTGCTTTTGTTCTCTCTCTGTCTCTCTCTGACAAATAAATAAATAAAATCTTTTTTAAAAATATAAAAGAGACGTCTAACAAAGCTGTGTGTGTGTGCGGGGAGGAGTCGCTTTCAGATGAGTCTTGATTCACCATCTTTATTTTTGTGAGCTAGAGCATTAGTTTGCAACACCTAGAATATTCATGGATCTAGGCATTGATCATTAATGGCTGGTAACATCACAAAGACACAACAAGATATGATGTACTTCTTAATAGAAGAACACACCACCACATATGAAGTTATCTTGTCAAAAAGAACAAACCTAAATCTGATCAAATCTCTAGGTTTTTCCAATTTATAGGAACAATGAAGACAGAAAACATGTGAAATTACACCATGAAGATGCCGTCAGCAAAATCCAGACTGTGGGAAGTCTATAGGACAAGAAAAAAGAGAGGAGGTACCTAAAGAAATAAAGAGATTTAAGAGACAAATTATTCAATCACAGTATGTTGACTTGATTTAGATACTGGTTCAAATAAACAAATAGTTAAGAAAAGATTTATGAAATAAATGGAAATTTGAGTACTGACTGGCTATTTGATGATCTTAAGGAATTATTAATTTTTAAGGCATGATAATTGCATTGTGCTTATGGTTTGGGTGGGTTTTTTTTGATGTATCCTTATCATTTGGAGATGCATATTGGAATATTTACAGATAAGATGATCTTATGTCTGTGATTTGCTGCAAAGTTATAGATGAAGAAGTGAAGGGGGTTATAGATGAAAGAAGATTGGTACTTGCTGAAGTTGGGTAACAGGGGCTCATTATACTATTCTCTTTATTTTTGTATTCACTTAAAGTTTTTCATAATAAAAAAGGTAAACCAAGGCATTGTGAGTTCCTGAATCTCAAAAGAGAAAGTGAAATCAAGAAATAGTTGTAATGATGTACTTATGAAGTACAGTGATAGGAACTGTATTTAAATTAGGCTCCATATCTTACATATACTTACACAGAGAGGTGGATTAACTCACTAGAAACTAGAGTTTCAGACTTGAAGGATCTCACCCAAGGTTCTGAAATTGGTATTCAGCAGGGCCTGGCTCTGAACCCAAGTCCTTGTGCCTTAAGACTCGTACTTTTAACTTCCAAGCTATATGTCTGCTGCTTAAGGTGTAGAAGAGTCAGATAATGTCAGCACACCCTGGAGCCACTCTCAGGACAATGACAGAAATATATATGCAAACAGTACATAGTCATTTGTGCAATAACATGGTAATCAATGTTTGCATGAGTGTAGTGCCTTTAAAGGATGCGGGAAGATCCCACCTTCGTTCCTGCCACAAACTAGGGAGCTCCAAATTTCTGTTTTAACATCGGTTTTTGCAGCAAAAGCTTTTGGTGTTCCACCTTGCCAGAGTCCTGCCCCCAGAGTCAGCCACTTCTGTCTGCTTTCAGGAACTTAGTCCACCCAGGACAGTGTGGAATTATGGGAGTTTGTGTGTGTGAGCATGTGTGTGCGTGAAGTTAACACTCTGGGTTGGGGTACAGTGCTCCAGGTTTCCATCTTTTAAAGAAACAATTCCAATGCTGAGACACGGTTGGTCATTCTTCAGAAGGCCTGTGTTGCCCGCAGAGGTGACCAGTTCAACAACATGTTATCTTTTTTGGTCTGTCTCACATTCCCTGTTCCTTCATGCTTGCTTCCACGATCACCCACCAGATGAAATCCCTGCCCCCAGGTCCCTGTCTCACCTCTGCTTCTGGTGGAACTTGAATCTTTCTTCCTCAAAAGAAAAATTCTGAGCCCACTCCTAAGGTATGCATGTTTGCTCATTTATAAATTATATTCATGATTACCTCAGTATATATACTATGAGCATACACCAAGATTCTAAAAGGATGATATAAACATAAAATAGGCAATATTTTTAAAATAATTTTTAAAAATTTCTGCTTTCGGTTTATTTGTTAGAGTTTACACAATGTGATAGTACCATTATTTTCACTACTTGCAAAATTTATGAAAGATAAATAGGCATTTGTGGAGGATGTGGACTCTAAATATTCTACTGATGGGTTGCACATTAAAAAATTGAGAGATCACTGCTCTAGACTGCCTCTGGCCATTCTATTTTTTTATTTTTTAATTTATTTTTTATTTATTTTAAAGATTTTATTTATTTATTTGACACAGAGAGAGAGATTACAAGTAGGCAGAGAGGCAGGCAGAGAGAGGAGGAAGCAGGCTCCCTGCGGAGCAGAGAGCCCGATGCAGGCCTCGATCCCAGGACCCTGAGATCATGACCTGAGCCGAAGGCAGAGGCTTTAACCCACTGAGCCACCTAGGCACCCTTTTTTTTTTTTTTAAAGATTTTTCTATTTTTTTAAATAGACTTGTTTTTTAGAGAAACTTTAGGCTCAAGGCAAGATTGAGCAGAAAAGTCAAAGATTTCTCGTATATCCCCTGTTCCCACACACCTACAACCTCCCCCACTATCAACATCCCACACGATAGTGGTACATTTGTTACAGTCAATGACCCTACATTGGCACACCATCACCCTAAGTTCATAGTTTACATTAGGGTTCACTCTTGGGTACATTCTATAGGTTCAGGCAAATGTAAAATGACATGTATCATTTACCATTGTAGTACCATATAGACTCGTTTCACTGCCCTAAGGCAACCCCTGTCCCCCATCTGTTCGTCCTTCTTTCTCCCCTAACCCTTGGCAACCACCGATCTTTTTGCCATCTCTATCGTTTTGCCTTTTCCACAATGTCATATAGTTGGAAGTATACAGTGTGTAGCCTTTTCAGAGTGGTTTCTTTCACTTAGAAATATGCATTTACATTTCCTCCATAACTTTCTATAGCTTGATTGCTCATTTCTTTTTAGTGCTGGATAATATTCCATTGTCTGGATGGACCACAATTTATCCACTAACCAATTGAAGAATATCTTTACAAGTTTTGGCAATTATGAATAAGCTGCTATAAACATCCGTATGTGGAGTTTTATATGACCATGAATTTTCAACACTTTGGGGTAAATAACCATGAGCACAATTATTTATTTTGGTAAGAAACTGCCAAACTTTTTTGCAAAGTGGGTGCACCATCTTGCATTTGAATGAATGAATGAGAGTTCCTGTTACTCCACATCCTCGCCAGCATTTGGTGTTATGGTACTGTCAGTGTTTTGGATTTTTCCCATTCTATTAGTTGTGTAATTGTATCTCAGTGTTGTTTTACTTTGCAGTTTCCTAGTGACATGTGATATTGAGAATCTTTTCATATGTTTATGTACCATCTGTACATCTTTGATGAGGTGTCTGTTCAGATATTTTGCCTATTTATTTACTTATTTAGACTTCTTAAAATTAAACATTTTAAAAATTTAAGGTAAGAATACTTTCACATGCATTTATAAGAAATACTAAAGAGAAGTATCATGTTTCTTTTACCCATTTTCACCAATGCTACCATAAAACAAAGCAACACAAAATAATATTTTGCCCACTTTTATATCAGGTTCTTTGTTTTCTCATTAATAAATTTTAGGAGTTCTTTGTATATTTTCGTTAACAATCTGCCATCAGATGTGTCTTTTACAGTTATTTTCCCCCAGCCTGTGGCTTGTCTTATTCTCTTGACAGTGTCTTTCACAGAGTGAAAGGTTTTCTTTTTAATGAAGTCTACCTTATCAATGATTTCTTTCATGGATTGTACCTTTGGTGTTGTACCTAAATCATCATCAATCTCAAGATAATCTGGATTTTCTCCTATGTTATCTCATAGGAGTTTTTTAGCTTTACATTTTACACCTAGGTCTATGGCCCATCTTGAGTTAGTTTCTGTAAAGGGTATAAGGCCTGTGTCTAGGTTCATTTTATTTTTGTATGTGGATATTCAGTTGTTCCAGTATCATTTATTGAAAAAAAGAAATTTCCTCCATAATATTGCCCAAGTTCCTTTGTCAAAGATCAGTTGACCATATTTGTATGCATTTACTTGTGGGTTCTCTATTCTGTTCCATTGGAATATTTATCTATTCTTTCACTGATTCCACACAGTCTTGTGAAATCTTATTGTAGCTTTATAGTTGAGTTTTGGGATAGGATAGTGTCAGTCTTCCAAATTTGTCTTTCTCCTTCAATATTGTTTTGGCTGTTCTGAGTCTTTTTTGTCTCCATATAAACTTTAGAATCATTTTGTCAATGTTCACAAATTACTTTCTGTGATTTCGATTGGGATTCTGTTGAATCTATAGATCAGGTTGAGGAGAACTGACATCTTGACAAGATTGAATGCTCCTGTCCATAAGCATAAAACATCTCTTCAGTTAATTTAGTTCTTAGATTTCCTTCATCAGAATTTTATAGTTTTCCTCATATAGATCTAGTACATATATTGTTAGATTTATATGTAAATCTGATTTTGAAGGTCCTAATAGAAGTGGTATTGTGTTTGGTGGTTTTTTTTACACCAAAATAATTTTATTCTATCTACTTTGTTGCTGTTATTTTTAGATTATTTATTTGTCAGAGAGAAAAAGAGTTAACGAAAGCAGGGAGAGAGGCAGGCAGAGGGAGAGGCAGGATCCCCGCGGAGCAAGGAGCCAGATGTGAGACTTGATTCCAGGACTCAAGATCATGACCTGAGCCTAAGGCAGATGCTTAACCGACTGAGCCACCCAGGTGTCCCTTTTCATTACATTTTTAGTTTTCCTTCCATTATAGTTAACATACAGTGTTATATTAGTCTCGGGTGTACAATATAGTGATTCACTCATACTATACATTACTCAGTGTTCATCATGATAAGTGTATTCTTTAATTCCTATCACATATGTCACTCATCCCCCCACCCACCTCCCCTCCGATAACCGTCAGTTTGTTCTCTATAGTTAAGAATCTGTTTCTTGGTTTGTCTCTTTCTATCTCTCTTTTTTCCCTCTGTTTGTTTTTTTCTTAAATTCCAGACAGGAGTGAAATCATATAGCATTTGTCTTTCTCTGACTTATTTCACTTAGTATTATACTCTCTAGCTCCATCCATGTTGTTGCGAATGGCAAGATTTCAATCTTTTTTATGGTGGAATAATATTCCACTATATACACGCCACCTCTTCTTTATCCATTCATCTATCAGTCAACACTTGGGCTGTTTCCATAATTTGGCTATTGTAAAAAATGCTGTTATGAACATGTACCCCTGTATGAATTATGTATGAACGTGTGCATGTATCCCTTTGAATTTGTTTTTGTATTTTTTGGGTAAATACCCTGTAATATGATTACTGGATCATAGGGCAATTGTATTTTTAACTTTTTGAGGAACCTCTGTACTGTTTCCCACAGTGGCTGCATCAGTTTTCAATCCCACCAACACTGCAAGAGGTATTATATTTTTAATATCAAATTCCACTTGTTCACTGCTGGCGTTTTGGACAGTGATTGACTTTTATATATTAACCTTGTATCCTTCAACCTTGCTGAAATCACTTATTAGGTCTAGGAGGGTTTTTGTTTTGTTTTGTTTTGCTTTTTTTGTGAGTTCTCTCAGATTTTCTACATAGGTAATCATGCCATCTGCAAACAAAGATTGATTTATTTCTTCTGTGCCATCTGTATACTTTTTTACTTCCTTTTCTTCTGTTATTGCATTATTTAAGACTTCTAGTACAATATGAAAAAGGAGTGATGAGAGGGGACATCCTTGCCTTATTCCTGAACTGAGTGCTTTAGTTTTCTCAACATTAAATATGATGTTAGCTGTAGGAGGTTTTTTGTAGATGTTCTTGATCAAATTTCTATTCCTAGTTTACCAAGAGTTTTTAATTATAAATGGGTGATGGATTTTTTCAAATGCTTTTTCTGCATCTACTGATATGATTATATGTTTTTTCTGCTTTAGCTTGTTGATGCGATGAATTGATTACATTAATTCATTTTTGAATACTGACTCAGTCTTGCATACCTGGAATAAATCCCACTTGGTATAAAATAATTTTTATTATTAACTTTTTATTATGTTGCATTATTATTCATTTTCATTATGAAACAGGAACAAAACCCCTCTTTGATCATACAAAAATTACTTTATAACTGAGAGCATTGCAATTGAATATGCTTTGTACTTTTTGAAAATCTTGGTTTACCACTTTGTTCTGGTGCTAAGTTTATTTTGGTAAAATTTGGCTTTAATGGTTTGACATGGCTAGAAAAGACATTGGCAAAGATATGTACATTTAAAAGGAAGAAGTAGGGGCACCTGGGTGGCTCAGTCTGTTAAGTGTCCAGCTCTTGGTTTTGTCTCAGGTCATGATCTCAGGGCCCTGAGATCGAGCCCCGTGTCCGGCTCTGTGTTCAGCTGGAAGTCTGCTTGAGGATTCTCTTTTGCTCTCCTTCCCCTCCCCCTGCTCATGTTCTCTCTCATGGTCTCAAATAAATAAATAATTTTTTTAAATAAAAGAAGATCATTGGTTGCATTGACTAGTTACAGCAATCGTTTTATTTTTCCAACCCTTTATCAGTCTTGCAAAGGTTAGTGAGTTTAGTCTTGCAAAGGTTAGTGAATTTCTATCTTTTAATATCAAGTTGTTCTAGTAAACCAGCCAGAAGATGCAGTGTTTGAGAGATATTTTCATTTGGAAGACACGTAAACAAGACTAAAAAATCCCATCTCTGTGTTTTTGACAAGTGTACATGTAAGAAAGCTTTTATAAATGTCACCCATACACATTGTTTTCTGCGACGAAAATAACGCAATGGAGGAAACTTCCAAACATCTCTGCTCTCTCCATGGCATAGATTTGTTTCAAAAAATACTTAATCTCTCACTCACTTAAAAAATACCTATTTTTAAATCTCAAGGAGCCAGATTATGTGCTTTTATAGCAAGTTTTTGCTAAACAACAAGCATTATGATTACCGGTTATTCTAGTAAAGGTCAGCAAATTTGGAACCGTTATCAAAAGTAAAAAAAAAAAAATTCAGAATTCATCATTTAGTTTAGGTCCTTTTAAAATGCCTTTCCATAAACTCTTCCCTCTACGGTGGAAGCCATTTTCATGGTTTTGCCCATCCCGTCGGGCAGTTCTATACACATTCTGCTATTTAAGATAATATAACCACAACACCGAGTATCCAAACTGCAAATCCTTACAATGCACAGATGGCAAGTCACCAAGTGAGGATGCCACTGTATTTTCACACATTTTCCTTTTAATTGAGATAAAATTCAAATAACACAAAACTGACCATTTTAGCCATTTTCCAGCACACAGTTCACCAGCTTGTAGCACATTCACAATGTTGTGCAACCATCACCACCAATTCTAAAATCCCCAAAAGCAGCCTTGTACCCATGAAGCAGTCACTCCCCACTCTGCCCTCTCCCCATCCGTTGGCAACCAACAATCTGTTTTCTATCCCTGTTGCATTTTTGAAACTCTCTCTTTTCCCTCAGAATATGGTACCTACTGTGTGAAAATGCCAATTCAGCCAGTGCACTAAATATCATCAAAGCCTATTTAATTTCCTCCTCCTTATATTTTTTAAGATTTTATTTATTTACTTGTCAGAGAGAGAGAGAGAGAGCACAAGTAGGGGGAGAGGCAGGCAGAGGGAGAAGCAGACTTCCTGCTGAGCAAGGAGCCTGATGCGGGGCTGGATCCCAGGAACCCCAGACCATGACCTGAGCAGAAAGCAAACGCTTAACCAACTGAGCCACCCAGATGACCCTCTTCCTCTTTCAAAATGAAAAATATGGGGCACCTGGGTGGCTCAATCAGTTAAGTTTCTGACTTCAGCTCGGGTCGTGATCTCGGGGTCCTGGGCTTGAGCCCTGCATGGGGCACCATGCTCAGTGAGGAGTCGGCCTCTCCCTCTCCCTCTGCCCCTACCCCTACCCCTGCTCGTGCTCCCTCTCTCTCTCTCTCTCTCAAATAAATAATAAAATTTTTTTTAAAAAGTAAAAAAAAAATGAAAAATATGAGAGAAATTCTAATGATTTTTTTCTGAAGACTGCAAAAAGCCTTTACTGAGCACGGTTCCCAGAATGATGTAACTCATTGTTAGATGAACAAAGCAATTTCCTTCTTCATTTTAAATCTTTCTCTTTGTCTCTCTCTTTCTTGAGCGTGCACGCGCGCGCGCGCACACACACACACACACACACACACACACACACACACACCTTTTCCTTTTACATATGAAACAAATTGAAGCTAGTAAGAACTTGTTACTTAAATTTCAGGTAGACAGAGAATTGCATTAGTCACCAAGCTCCCTCCTAGGTCGAGAATTCCATGAGGACACCCACTGGTAGGGTGAACAACTATTGCTGTGTGCCTGGAACTGAGGGGTTTTCCTGGGACACTGGGACAGTCTGGGGCAAACCAAAACAGGTTGTTCCCTCTGTCTCCCTGGGCATCTGTGTCTTTGTTAGATGCTGTCACCAGAACCTCTACCTTGGGGGTGTGGGTCCAAAGCTCCAGCTACCAGGCCTGCTGCATTTCCCTGTCTTCCCACCCTGCTCCTGGGGCTGAGTCCTCCTTGGGGGAGCCAGGGGCAGTTATCATAAATAGGATCTGGGCATTTCTGGCTTCCTGGCCAAATGGCATCAAAATCGCATATTAATTTCTAAGACACCACCAATCTTAACTTCGATCCAGCTTCCCAGTCAATATTGTTGTTTTCCTTTTTAATTTGCAAATGCTTTTGGCAATGTCAGCTTCATGTGCACAGGGAGGTTGAGACCTCACAGCAGTTTCTAGATTCCTCCTGGGGGCCTCTGAGCACGTTGTGGGGTGGGAGAAGGATATGTAAGCCACAGGATGTCTTCTCCATCTGTTACACCGGCCTCTTCACATCTGGAGCATGCTGGAACCCAGCCCCCTGCCAGAGGCCACCATGACACTGCAAGTGTCTTCAGGATCATCTCAGAATTCCCGGGCCCTATGAGGGGGGTGTGTGAAATCACAATGTTATAATTATTTGACAAGCATAGTACAAGATTTTTCTTGGGGGAGGGCGACTCATATTTATTAGTTATTTGTACGCAAAAATGTTTAGAAAAGAAAGTAAAAAAAGAGGTTTCATATAAACCTCCCTTTTTATATGATCTTGGTAGATAGTTTAAAAAAGTGAAGTATATACAAGGTTAACAAATTCAAGCAGCACAGAAATGAACACAATTAAAGGTGAACATTTCTCTCCTTTTGCCTCCAGTGTCTCTCCCCAAAGGCAACTACTGTTAATATATTTTTGTCTCTCCCTCCCCACCCCCCAAATCATTTAGGTATATACCAAGAAATCAATCAGCCTATCTATATTTATCTATCTATCCAAATTTCTATCCTTATTTACACACAAGGAATCATCCCGTACGTACTCTTCTGCACCTTGATTCTTAGAGATATTTCCATGGTAGCCGAGATGATCCTTTCTTGGTATTTCAAAATGACAACAAGAAGTATAGTGTAATGGTTAAGAGCATAAACCCTGAAGCCAAAGGCAAGGAGAGCAGGAGAGAAAAAAGGAAGGAGAGGGAAAATTTGGAGAAGAGAATGAGAGAGAGCAAGAGCGTGAGAGAGAAGAAGAAAAAAAAGAAGGAGGGGTAGGAGAGGAGGAAGAGGAGAAGGAGGTAAAGGAGGAGGAGGAAGAAGAGGAGGAAGAAGAGGAGGAGGGAGAATAGGAGAAGGAGAATGAGGAGGAAGAGGAGGAAGTGGAGGAGGAGGGGGAGGAGGAGGAGGACGACGGCAACGGAGTCATGGAGCATAGAATGTACGTGTACAGTCTGGAGGGTTCTATTCCAGATAGCTTTTATTCATGAGGAGCCTGCTACCTCATAGGAGCAGGCTTCATGCCAGATAGGTCCGCAACAGGCCTGATATCCCCACCCCGGCCAAAATAAGTAAGGAGAGAAAGATCTGGGGAGGAGAGCAGATAATGGCTCAGTAGATACCCTCAGGGGTACAGAAATATTGGAAATCTTAATTTTACTTAAATAAGTTTAATTTCTACTATAATCCCCTCATGCTGGCTTGATAGGAAATCAATACCTTTAGAAGCTACCACTACTCCTAGGGTGATGCAAAGGTCCTGTGGTTGTATAAGTGACAAGACATCTGGGATCACACACGAACACACACACATATACACACACCTTTTTTTTTTTTTAAGATTTTTATTTATTTATTTGACAGAGAGAGAGAGAGATTACAAATAGGCAGAGAGGCAGGCAGAGAAACAGAGAGAGGAGGAAGCAGGCTCCCTGCTGAGCAGAGAGCCCGATGCGGGCCTCGATCCCACGACGCTGAGATCATGACCTGAGCCGAAAGCAGAGGCTTTAACCCACTGAGCCACCCAGGCGCCCTACACACACCTTTAAGTCTTCAGGTGAACTCTCTGCACTTGTTACAGTTGAGAAGTCCTTCCTCACAGCCCCTATGCTCCCATTTCCTCCCCAGGGTGCTTGGAGCACAGCACTCTTCTCAAGAATGGGAGTCCCCGTGGCCGGTGGAAGCCTCCCTACAGCACCTCACAGCACTCTCCTCAGGTTTGTTTCACTCCTTCTCCAGAGTGCAGGTCTCCTCCATTCTCAGAAACCACAAAATGTGACCCCTTCTGAATTTCCCTGGCTCTCTCTTCTTCAGGCCACTGCCTTAAGACACACCCCCTCTTTCCCTGTGGTCCCAGTGGCACACCACATAATCAGCTTCAGCTCCCCCACTGCCGGCTTTCCGTGAGGTAAAGAAGCCCAGAGTAAATTTCCCAGCTGGGGACAGGAAAAGGAAAAGGGAAAAAACACATGAGGTGAGAGAGGGTATAAATTTGTACCTCAAAAATGATCTTGTTGCATTAAGAAGGAACTTGACCAGTTTTTCTGAGACACCTCTCCCTGTTCAGGGATGTTGTAATAAATACACTATTTTTATTTTTCAAGTATGAAAATCAGTCCATTGCTCCTGGATTTCCCTGGTTTCACCATCAAGCAGTCATGGTATCTACTATAAGGAGCCTAGTGTTCACTTTTGACAGGAACTGCCAATACAGGACAGAGCAGCTTTGAGTGTCAATATGGCGCAAGGGTTGGGGTGTATAATGATCAGGCTTGGTCTGAAGAGGAAGTGAAACTTCATAGACATTGGTCCAGGTTTAATTCTGAGCGTCCATGTAGAGAGACAAACATCTCATTACTCATACAGGATGACACAAAGAAAGTTCTGGACTAATTTCCACCAAACCTCCTCCTCTCATACCACAAAGCAGTCAGGGACTTCTTGTGCAGCCCAAGCCAGAAGAGAAATTCATTCAGTTTAGCCTGAGGAGGACTTTTTACTTCCCTGTCGTCTGGAGTGGACTCTTGCATGGGCCATTCTGGAATAATCTAGAAGTCAACACTTTCAGACTATCCCTAGACCGGCCCTCTTTACTGAAAGCCCACTGAGGGCAGGCCTGGGTCTTGCCTGATACTGTGTTCCCCCATGCCTTTACAGCACTTGGCACACAGCAAGGGTGTACATAGTCTTAGTCGAACAAAGGACTACATGGAGAAAATAATGAATGGGCATGTCAGAATAAAATAGCAAAGGTGCACGAAAGACCACAACAATGCTGTTCATCACTGACAGCCTCCCACGGCAGGAGCAGAAGCACATTCAGTCCAGGGCTGGTGTTCATATTGGGCAGCACCCTGCCCACGGGGAGGAAGAAGCCGGTGCCCTCTGGAGTGAGCAGAGCGTTGACCTGCCCGTTGGGAGTCCCTGCAGTAAATCTCCACCTCTTCCGTGTCCTGACACTCTTAGCTGATTTATTCCCCTTTTTTCTGATCTGAGGATTCTCACATTGCTCATGCCTTACTCGTTTTAGCTATATAGACAGCAGGGTCTGACCAGTGGCTCGTTGGAGCTCAGAAGGGATGGGCGGCCATGGAGACCCGGCTTCACTCAGAGGGCTCACCTTACTATCTCACTCTGTTGGGAAAATTTATAACTTTGAAAATTCTAATTTCCACCCAGCTCCCAGACCCCTCCCCCACAACTGCCTGCCACACCCTGCCACCTCTGACCCTGGGGGCTAGGTAAATTATATTGCCTACTAATTGAGCATGTTGCTCCTACCGCTCCGTAATGAGTCAGAGGGATTTGGCCATGTCTGCTCTTCTGGCTTTACTCCTCTCATAAACATTCAGTGACAAACTTTTTCTTTGGCCTGGGGTCATAAAGAGGAAAAAAACCCTCTTAACTTTTTTTCCAACTTAAGACTTCAGTGAAATATTTTCCACCATCCTCAGCAAGACATAATACTTCATGTCATGAATAAGTTAATGAGAAAAATATGAACGCCTTCCCCCAGTCTCTCGGGGACCTGCTGGGCATTTTGCCCCTCTGAGGACCAGTTACTCTCTAAGGCTTTGGGGCTCCCTGAGAAGTCTCTGGTTTGAGTCTCGTCCCAAGGTCCTGGGGATTAGTCTCCTCTCTCAGCCGTCTGCGATTGCATTTACCTTGAACTTGGACATCTCTCCCTAGAGAACCTCCCTTAGAACTCCCTGAGGAGCTGTCAAGTGGGTGAATGGCCCAGACCAAGCATTGCCAAGTGCCAACTACCAAGTACTTCAATATGGCCCTTTTCATATTTTATTTCATCTCTGGGTCAAAAATGTGCTTACCTAAAGAAGAGCGGCCAGACTGTTTAGGGAGGCCTTCAGCTGGTTCCCTACCATCTGGCCCCAACCTGCCTTGGCAATCTTACTTTCCACAACCCCTTTCCAGCTCTAAGCAAACAGTACTACCACTGCTGCCTGAACTCTCCTCCTGCCTAAAATGCTCTTCCCTTCAACCAAGCTAAATCCTTTTCCTTTAGAGAAAGACAACGGGGTAATAAATTAGGGCTTCTTCACACTGATATTCTTTAAGTATTTACTCAACGTTTTTAGCGTGTGTGTGATGGAGGGAAAAGCTGGTGTTTTTACTAATACAAATAATATAAAGAAACAGAGTCACTTTCTAATACCCTTCCAAGGGCTAAACAGAGTCAATGTTCTAAAAAAAAATATGAACAAAACCTTCCTGTCTTTTTAAATCGTTTCTGTTCTCTCCAGTTTTCTTTTGTAATTTCCCAAGTCACATAACTTTTGGGGAAGCACATTATGAAGTTTAAAATACAGCTTATGAAATCTATCACTCTTTCTTAGTAGACAATCCTCACCAAACATCATTCAAATTCAGAAGTTTATTGGATGGTAACTGGTCTTAGCTGGGTAGGAAGGCCCGTGGTGGCTGTAGCTTGTACAATAGTCCATGTAAATAGATCAGCAAGGAATAGAGATTTTATATGTGTATATACATATATGTATATATATAATGTATGTGTTATATATAATAAATATATATATATCTAGGGAACCTGGGTGGCTTAGTTGGTTGAGCGGCTGCCTTTGGCTCAGGTCATGATCCCAGAGTCCCGGGATCGAGTCCCACATCAGGCTCCCAACTCCACGGGGAGTCTGCTTCTCCCTCTGACCTTCTCCCCTCTCATGTTCTCTCTTACTTGCTCTCTCTCTCAAATAAATAAATAAAATATTTAATAAATAAATAAATATATCTATGTATAATATAGATAAATGTAGCTCATATACATATATATGTATATGTACATTATATATTTATATATAATATATATATATATAGATACCTAATATGGTGTGTGTATGTGTGTGTGTGTGTGTGTGTGTGTGTGTATCATATTAAGACCCTATCTTCTTGGATAGGAACAGAACCAATTTTACATTTAACCAACTTAGTGAGAATTTGTATGTACAAACCTGAGTTAAGGGACACCATGTTTATAATTCACTCTAGGATTCTTTTAGGCTCCTCACAGAGCCTTTGTAAGTGAGAATCCTTTGTGAGATTTGGGCTCTGCTACATGTACATTGTCCCAGAATCTTCCCCTGTGCATACTTCCTCTGTGAAGAACTCCTCACCACTTTTACCTTCATTATCTCTCTCACCTTCATGTTACTACACAAGATTCCAGTATGTTCCACAACTAGAACTTTGCTACTACTCCAAGTGTGGGTCACAGACTAGGAACACTAGCATTACCTAGGAACTTGCCAGAAATGCAGATTCTTGGGCCCCACCCCAGAACTTTTGTTTTTGTTTTTTAAGATTTTATTTATTTATTTGACAGAGAGAGAGAGAGAGAGAGAGAGAGAGAGAGAGAGAGAGAGATCACAAGTAGACAGAGAGGCAGGGAGAGGGAGAGGGGGAAGCAGGCTCCCTGCTGAGCAGAAAGCCCGATACGGGGCTTGATCCCAGGATCCTGAGATCATGACCTGAGCCGAAGGCAGAGGCTTTAACCCACTGAGCCACACAGGCACCCCACCCCAGAACTTTTGAATGAGTGGTGATTGGTAGGCACATTCAAGTTTCAGAAGCTCTGGACTCACTATACATTCTGGTATTTTTTTCTCGTAGCTTCCAATATGTAATTATGGATTCTGAAGAGCAGTCGCCATGTTTTTTAATTCTTTTCTCTCCCCCGCAGCTCTTAACTGCCCCTCTTAGGGACATTTCTGTTACAAGATTGGTCCATTTTTTAGTTGAATCCAGCCCTGGAATAAAAGAGGAAATAGTTTTTTCATCGTTCTCACTCTAGCTCAATCTTTAGAAGTTCAAGTTTGACTGTTTTTCTAGGAAGTAAAAGAGCTATTTTTCCTTCAAGGCCCATGATTTCTATGATTCCATAATTGAGCTCCAAAGGCTGTTTTTAATTTGACCTCAAGTGCAATTCATGAAGACAACTTTGACAATACTAGTTCTCCTTTGGGCAAGAGTACTCCCACTGGAAATTCAGAAAGTGTCCTATTGAGTAAAATGCTTCTTAATTTGCTGTAAAAAGTGTGTTTAGAAAAGGAAATAATCTATGACAGAGACTAGAACTGTCCGCTATTATGAAATCTAATGAAGAATAAAAAGTAAACTGAGCCCTCCAAATGTTTTTATAATAGAGTCAACAACTCTTGACTTCCTTGGTGAATCTGTTTATAGCACGTATCAAATGCAGTCATGCAAGGGGCCTGATCTGCTATCTACCTTCAGATATCTGGGGTTTTGGAGATTAAAGATTAAGACAAAAAGGGAACAAATCTGTGTAAATCTCTTTGCATTGTGTGTTGGGATTTAGAAATTATTACCGAGAACCCATTCTGGAGAGAGACAGGGCTGAAAGTTTTATGTGACTTTCAGAAATATATATATATAATATTTTATTTATTCATTTTGAGAGAGAGAGAGTGAGTGCAAGCAGGGGGGGCAGCAGACAGAGGGAGAGGGAGAAGCAGACTCCCCACTGAGCAGGGAGCCTGATGTGGGACTCCATCCCAGGACCCTGGGATCATGACCTGAGCCGAAGGCAGATGCTTACCTATCTGAGCCACCCAGGCGCCCCTTAGATATATATTTCTAAAGATTTATTTACTTGAGAGAGAGACAGAAAAGGGGGAAGGGCAGAGGGAGAGAATCTCAAGCAGACACCTTGCTGAGCATGGAGCCAAGCTGCTGATCTCATGATCCATGAGGTCATGACCTGATCTAAAACCAAGAAAGAGTCAGACGTCTAACCGATGGAGCCACTCAGGGACCTCAAATTTGAGATATTTTTTGGTCATCACGCAAATACTCTCTGGACCTATCCTCCAAAAACTTGCTTCACACTTCTTGATGGTGGAGAGATAAGGGTGACTTCTGAAGCCCTAAAAAGAGTTGTGGTTAAATGACCCAGGCTGGCTAAAAGTTATGATTATGGATTGAGATTTAATATCTAAAAGTGGTATTTAATATCTTGGGATATCATCAGGGGAAGCTTTCTGATTATTGGTCCTCATTCATCACCTCTCCCTATAACTATGACTTTTGCTGTATGGCTCTGTGGTTCTTCCCACAGAGTGTATTTCCTCACACTATGACTTTAGATTTGGCCATGTGACATGCTTCACCAAAGGGACATTGGCAAATGTGACTTGAGCAGGGGCTTGAAATGTGCCTGCGTGATTTGGCTTACGTGCTTGTGCTTCAGACCCCATGAGAAAGACATGCCTTCACTAGTCACTGATCCCAGAAAGAAAATGAGACATACTTGGAGCTCCCTTGAGCCAGCTGGACCTGAAGCTGAAAGTGGAGCTTGGCTCTGCTGATGATTGCCAGCCCAGCAAAGGAGGTGAAGAAAGGAGGAACAGGTAAGTATGTGCAATTATTTAAAGATTTATTTACTGGGTGCCTGGGTGGCTCAGTCATTAAGCATCTGCCTTTGGCTCAGGTCATGATCCCAGGGGATAGAGCCCTGCATCGGGCTCCCTGCTCAGCTAGGAGCATGCTTCTCCCCCTCCCACTCCCCCTGCTTGTGTTCCCTCTCTTGCTGTCTCTCTCTCTCTCTGTGTCAAATAAATAAATAAAATCTTTAAAAAATATTTATTTACTTATTTTAGGGAGGGCAGAGGGAGGGAGGGGGAGAGGGAGTCTTAAGTAGACTCCATGCTCGGCATGGAGCCCAACGTGGGGCTGGATCCAAGGACCCTAAGATCACAACAACAGCCAAAAGCAAGAGTCGGAAGCTTAAGCGACTGCGCCGCCCAGGCGCCCCAAACATGTGCTGTTATTAAACACTCTGTATAAGGCACTGTCTCGGGGATCTAAGCATGTGAACTATGAGAAGAATAAGACATAGCTCACAGCATGTCTAAGTGATAACAGTACTAGCCATGGCTACCATCGTTGAGTGCTTCCCATGGGCCCGGTCCAGTGCTAGAAAGTTAACACTTTCTCTTTTAGTCCTCACAACAACCCTTCAGTAAGTGTTATTACCCTGGTTGTTTTACAGATAAGGGATCTGAAGGTTGGAGAATTTTGGAACTTGCCTGGGGTCACAGAGAACGTAAGCAGCAGAGCAGGGATTTGAACCTGACTCTCTGACTCAAAAGCCTCAACTCTTAACTCCGTGGCTGCAGAGAAGTAAGGAAGAGCGGCCATGTTGGGACCTTGCTGAGACCTGAACGTGTGTGTCTGTTGGCCCCTGCCAGTCTGATGCCCACCCATCCGAGGGCTGGGCCCCGCTACACCCTGGAATCAATGGAGGCTTGGCTTGATGGGGGAGCCGCCTCACCAGTAGTTTGAAGAACTGGATCTAGCCTCTTGTTCTATTAGTAGACATACCGGGGGGAGTCATTATGTGCTGTTGACATGCATTAACTGGACACTAATGTCACTGCTACCTATTAACAACTACCCTTTGAGATGGGTCCAACTATCGTTATACCCATTAGCACTCTAGCTCAACCAGCTGGGCAGCCCCAATCATCTTATTCATTCCACCCATTATTATTGAGTCCCTCATGTGTGTCCGGCCCTGCTGGGCACAAGGGAGCGTGTGAACAAAACCAGACGGGATCCCTGCTCTCATGGAGCTTCCAGCGTAGCAGAGTTTCTCCTAGCTCCTTTCCCCAAACCTGGTCCCATCTCTCAGGCTCATTCACGTCCGCTTTGATAAACACCAATAACATGCTTACCTGGGATCCTTGTCAACTCCCTGCCCCCACGTTTTGCCAGACCTGACTTTGCTCTGCCCATTTAGATTTAGAGATTTGCTCTGACATACACCCCCTGTAGAGAGACACGTGTGCTGGCCCCAGAAGGCTTCCTCCTTGTTTCCCACCCTAGCCCTTGTTGGCTTGCGCCTTTCTTGGACAGGAAGTTCCCAGCATGTCCTGGGGCTGGGCCCCCTGCACAGATGACAGAAGCATGGATCACTTCGTCCAACTGCCTCCGAAAGCAGTGTTCGTGGGTGGGCCGCTTTGCACCTGAGCGGAAGGAGGAGAAGTTTCCCCGCTGGGGCCCCTGGGCAGCTCAGTGGGTTAAAGCCTCTGCCCTGGGCTCAGGTCATGATCTCAGGATCTGGGATCGAGTCCCGCATCGGGCTCTCTGCTCCGCAGGGAGCCTGCTTCCTCCTTTCTCTCTGCCTGCCTCTCTGTCTACTTATGAGATCTCTCTCTCTCTTTCAAATAAATAAATAAAATCTTAAAAAAAAAAGAAGTTTCCCCACACTTTGGGTTAACCCACACGAGCCATCCGCATTGAAGCCAAGTCCCTTTCTGCTCCTGAAACCCCAGCAAAAGAAATCACTAGCCTGCCCAGAAATGCCACTTAGGAGGGCCAGAAACATATACAGGGAGGTACAGATTCTCAGAGGAATCATAATTCACTTGACGTGCTCGCTAGACCGAAGGCCCCCTTCAAGGAGCTGAATTGTGAACCCTCTGTAATGATGTCCCTTTTGGAAGTGGCCTCCTGCCTCTGATTCCCAAGACTTTGCAGGACATTTACTCAAGCGTGGGCTTTCTCAGAGTTCTTACCCAGCAGAGCTCCGGTCACATTAACGGAAGAATGTGGCCCGAGCCACAGACTGCTGAATCTAGCTGTTTTCATGGGGAAATAATTTAATATTCAAATAAGCAGTAATTAAAGAGCAATTCTTCCTCCTGCTCTCCACCCTCCTCTCCCTGACCCGTGTTGCTGCTCGAGGCAGGCCCTGAATCCTATGATTGTCAGGCCAAGAGAGAGACTGAATTGCCAAAGCAGTTAAGCCAGGCAGTGGAGAAGAAAACACAATACAGCTCGTTGGGTTGTAATACCTCATAAATCAAATAGATTTTTCCCATAATCAAATGGTCGTGCCACATTCTGGCTTCCAGCGAGATTTATGAGTGTGTTCTGTACATGAGATACATACCACGATGGACTAATTGGCACAGAAAACAAAGACATGCAGAGCACTTAGGAACGAAAATATAAGGAGCCCGTTGACCCCAGTCAGGCTCGCTTCCCTGACAAGTTAGTTATTTGGATTCCCATTTGGGGACAGCTCGGGTCACTAATAGCTTCTGAGTGTCCTAATGAAATCGAGGGAGGGAGAAGTCACCGTGGGTGCTGGAGCTATCTTTCATGTGATTTTCTTCTTGGAAAGTGGTTTTGGCCGGCTCCTGAAAAGTTAGCCTGGCTCTCCTTGGACATCCCAGGCCCATAAGGAGGACGGAGTTGCTGAGAAGAGAAATGAGCTTGAAGCCCAAGCTGGAAAGCGCTGGCATGGAGATCCCACGGGTTAGTGTGGGTCCGCTTATTCCAGGGAGAGTCCAGTTCTTGCCCTAGGGAGCACCTGGGAGAGCCCCCTCACCCCCCACAGCCTACCCGCCAAGCTGAGTCAGGACGAATTCTTGTCCTCCTCGGAGTTCCAAGGGGTTTTTGTAAAGCCAAAGCCATGAAGAAAGCCATGGGTTTCTTCGGGGGGAGGAAAGAGTATAAAAATAATTTGGAGAAAACGGATGTTTTTCTCTCTGAGCTTGGGGAGCATAAATCAGATGCAGTTGCCACAAAGTTGGGGAACTTCCCTCAAGCAAGAAGGAAAGGGGAAAGGCTCAGGGACTGGGAGTGACATCTCAGCCTTTTCTCAGGCTTTCGTGATCCTGGAAGCCCCATCCTGGCCATTACGCGGGATGCATTTTGCTTTGTTCCTTTGGCTCCGGTGGTAATAATAAACATGGAGAGCCTGGTGTACCCCAAGCTGGGAAGCCATTCATAATGCATGGCAGGTTTGCGACCCGTTGTGGCCTCGTGACAAGGCCGCCATCATCCATTTGGCTGTAGGTTCTGCTGAAGGCTTTTGGAGAGGGAGGCATTCGGATGTGACCGACTTGCTGCTCGAGATTTCCCACTCTGTGGTCAGTCTGGTAACTGCCAGGGCACAATGTTCACAGACAGCCCGTTGCGAAGCCCATCTGTTAGTCTTCCTGGAGGGGATTTGCAATACAGGCTCAAATAGGACCTAAAAAAAAAAAATCAAGGGGGCTTAGGGGCAAGGCACTTAAACCCCGAGACCAAACAAACACTCCCTTCCCTCCCTTCTTTCTTTATCTTCCAAACACAAGCATTTTTATTAACTTAAGAAGAGGTTAAAACAAACCTCAGACAGCCTTGAGGGAGATTAAAACCACAAAAAGGCCTGCAGCTTGAAGGGATGTTTCCGGGATTAGGAGGCTCAGTACCACCCACCTGGCCTTGGAGATGAGCGCCAGCCCAGATGCCCATGTCTCCCAACTGTCCTTAGTGCCTGCTGATAGAGCCATCTCCTGCCAGCCTCTCATGCCCCCTGAGCCTCTCCAGCGTGAGGGCCCCTCAGCCCGCTGTCTCCATTGCCCCCCGGGACAGGCTCTGTTCCGGCTTCTCTTGTGGGGAGAGAAACATCTCCCAAAATCTCTTAAAAGGTGGAAAGCTCTCCCATTGGAGTGTCTCCTTTATGGGGGGATTTATGGACCAGAAAGAGACTCAGGTGGCCCCAACACCCTTATCAAAATCAATCACTTAAAACATTCTCCTGTTGTTTTGCACGCATGGGGGCTACACAGCAGGAAAAGTCTGGAAGAGCCAATCTGGTTTTCCTCCATCTCTAACTTCCGCATGGCCGCTGGAAGGACGACGTCTAACCCGTTTGTAACTTTTACAGAGCCCACATGACCCCAACTGGGTGGAACATTTTCCAGAGACATACAATAGAAAGAACGATATGTTCGTTTGGAAGATTTACCGCTCTGTTTATGCAGCGTTTCTGTGAGGAAGGAGTGTTTTCTCCTCTCCCTCACTGAAAATGATACACAATGACCATCACGTCACAGCGAATGGGCAAATGTTACAGTGGCTGGGTGCATTTTGTTGCTGCTGTTGTTACATAATCTGGAAAACGCTTGAATATAGGGATGGTGTAGGCAAGTCAAGGGAATTGTACAGAACCCCTCAGGGAGCCGTGTATACCCTCACGAACAATAGGATGAAGAGAGTCTTTTATTAGAACCAGAGTCTGCTCACTGGGCCCCAGAGATGTTTGGCTGCCTTGCTGATCCGTATCACCCGTGTTTACTTTTACCGGACTGGAATGCTCCGATAAGCCAAGATGCACCCGTAACTTTTCATTGGTTGGTACTCTTCCCCAAACCCTCAGACATGCATTTTAATTGAGGAAGCAGGATTTAAGGAACATCCTTTTGCCAAACTGCCGTTGGCTTGCTTTCCTACTTGTTTATAACAGTCTCAAGAGAGTTCTCCCTCACTCCTCCCCCTAGAAAGTAACCTCCCTGGAGCTACTTTTCTTTGTCCAAGGTCAGACTCTCCTGTCCTTGGTAGGTGAGGCCCGGCGGCAAATGCTGCTCGTTCTCTTCAGTTGGATCTGGCCAACCTGTTAGTCCCTCAGAGGGAAGCTTCTGGAAACCACGGCCCTCTCTGGTTCCACCCACGCTCCTCGGAACAAGTGCAGGCTGGGGATTCAGACAGGGACCACAAACACTTGGCTTCCCTGCTTGGCTCAGCCATCATGTCCCTGACTCATCCTGGGCAAGTGGCGTAAGTGTTCTACCCTTCAGTTCCTCCACTATCATAAAAGGATAACCATCAAAAGTTGCTTGGGAGAGAAGTCTTTTTGATCCTGAAATGAGAGGGTCCATTGTAAGTTCACGTCCAAAGGATTGTTCCCAAGACTTGAGACAACGGTCTTGGCCAGAACACCCCCAAAGAGAAAGAGAACGTGGGTCGACCTATACTACTAGGGGAACTTGAACATCTTTTCCCCAACTCAAGAAACAAAGCTGTCATCGAAGCCAATCTTCTGCCTTGATGTCCTGCTTTTGGTAGAGAATGGAGAGGTAAAGACAGTTGCAAATAACCAAGATGATCAGTTTTGTCTTCATGGGTGGAAACTCCTAAGAGGTCCTCAGAAGATACATGGGTCTAAATGGAGAGTGGTGTTTGTATAGCCACTGTGCAAAACAGGACAGTTCCCCAAGAAATTAAAAATAGAGTTACCAAATGATCCAGCAATCCCACTTCTTGGTATATACCCAAAAGAATTGAAAGCAGGGTCTTGATGGACTATTTGTGTCCCCATGTTCATAGTACCATTATTCACAGTAGCCAAGAGATGCGAGCAACCTAAATGTCCATGGATGGAAGAGAGTGTAAGCAAGATGGGGGGGAGGTGTATATATATGGAGTAATATTACGCCATAAAAAGGAATGAAGTCCTGACACGTTCTCCCTCATGGATGAACTTGAGGACATTATGCTAAGTGAAATAAGCCAGTCCCCAAAGAACAAATACTGCAGGATTCCATATATGAGTCACCTACTCAGACTCATAGGGACAGAAAGCTAGTGGTCTTTTCCAGGAACTGTGGGAGAGGGAGGAATGGGGTGTTATTATTTAATGGGTCCAGAGTTTTAGTTTGGGAAGACAAAAGGAGTTCTGGAGATGGGTGGTGGTGACAGTTTCACAGCGATGTGGACTGCATCCTTAAAAATGGTCAAGATGGTGTATTTCATGTTATGTGTGTTTCACTACAATTTTTTTAAAGATTATTTATTTATTTATTTCACAGAGGGAGAGAGATCACAAGGAGGCAGAGAGGCAGGCAGAGAGAGAGAGGGGGAAGCAGGCTCCTCGCTGAGCAGGGAGCCCGATGCGGGCCTCAATCCCAGGACCCTGAGATCATGACCTGAGCTGAAGGCAGAGGCTTTAACCCACTGAGCCACCCAGGCGCCCTTACTACAATTTTAAAAAAGATTTTATTTATTTATTTGACAGAGATACAGCAAGAGAAGGAACACAAGCAGGAGAAGTGAGAGAGGGTGAAGCAGGATCTCTCGGAGCAGGGAGCCCGATGCGAGGCTCGATCCCAGGACCACGGGATCATGACCTGAGCCAAAGGCAGATGCTTAACGACTGAGCCACCCAGGCACCCCTTCACTACAATTTTTTAAACTGTTTTCAGTTTAGTTAATTTGTAAAAAATTAATTTTTAAAAATTAAATTAAAAATTTTTTTTTATTAAATAAAATTAAAATTTGTTTAATTAAAAAAAGAAATGGCAAGTAGTACTGGGAAGCTTTGGGCCTCCCTGAGGCCACGATGCACATCAAATGTAGGATCCAGTACAACCCAAAGCATTGTTCTTTCTCTGGCCTTAGAGCAACGTATTGAAAGCTAAAGGCAGCTCTCACCGAGTCCAGGGAATCTGTACGTGGGCCACAAGAGGTGTTTTTGACAAGACAGCCTATCCACCTTCATCTCTAAAATTCCAGAACATTCTTTGGTGCCATTGTAAGATCACTCAGAGATATCCTGTCCTCACAAGGAAGAGAAAAGGCAAGTCCTCCCTCTCAGGGTTGCCTATTTTCACGTGCTTGACAACTGTGTGATGATTTCAAGGCCCCGCTGGAAGCCTCAATGGTGCTAAAAAGGGCAAAATTTTCCCCCACAACTTTATGAATTGAAGGCACCCAAGCAAATGGCTTCTTACTCAGGTGGTTGGTAGAGTGAGTTCCGGAGTTTCCCACGGAGAGGCTGAGAGGAATGTCACAGTATTATGCAGTGTCTTGAAGATGCACACAGAAAGCAGAAAGTAGTATTTTGTAACTGTCTTTCTGGACCGTTTCTCTTGTTCCCTGCCCAAAGAGAATCATCTATGGGGTTGGCTAGAGGGTCTTCAGCAGCGCCCCCACAGCCACAAAACACCTAAAGAAATGCTACTAACTTCCCTTCGTTAAAAAGAAAATCAAAGCAAAGTATTCCTAAACAGGCTGAAGTCTATAAGGCCCCCTAGGAGGGGTGGGGGTAAAGGGGGGCACTTCTAATTACTTCCATTACCATGCGTCTGGCCCTGGGGCCAGATGACTCTCTGGAAGTGTGACCCAAATGTCAAACAAAACCGTTCCCATGATTCCTCTAAACACATTGCAGACTGACTGGAAATTTTGTACAAGTTTTATACAATTCTAAGGAAAAACAAAGGAAATAAACACAGGTAGTGTTTCAATGTTCACAAAAGAGGTTTTTTGACTTTGGTCTGTATGGTACATTTCCAGGGCTATTGGCCAGAGTTCCCTTCCTGAGTAGCGTTGGTGGAATTTGTGTCCTGAAGCCCAAATTTTCAAGCTCCTACCTTACCCTTTTATGTCTCCACTACTGTTGCCATGTGGCCAGTGCCATCATGAAGCCTGCCACCGAGGACCTTGTCTAGCCTATTAAGGCACTTTGTGTGAATTTGACAAAGTTGCCTTCTCTGGCCAGATGCAGCTTCTTACCTTGGAGAGCAGACCGCAGGGTGGATTTCAACCTCTGCTTACTCCCTCAACCAGTCTCCCTTGTTCAGTGAACAACCTGCCCAACTGTATTTAGTGACCCATCACCCAGGACTTTTCAACATAACTTGATTGCATATACCAAGTTTCTTCTCCCTACCTAGGACCTTAGCTTTCAGGTCTGCCTTCCAATCTAAAGAAATGCTTCTTCTCCAGGTAACTGTCATTAAGAATGACACCCCAGGATTCCACTCCTTATACAGACTTATATTAGACTTTCTGGCCAGCCAACCAATATGTCTCAATTTAATGCCACGACTATGTCATTTATGCAGTAACTCTGTATTTGGAGTCATAAAGGGGTTATTCCTGCACTAAGAAGATTTTTTTAAAACAAGTTTAAAGGTCCCTGGATAAGAAATAGTTGAACTCACTTTGGACTTCTAAAAGGCAGGTCCCTTTCCAATAAACTAGCTCTCCAATTAAACAGCGTTCACGGTAAGCCAGCATGGAGGGCCCCCCCCCACCCCGTTGATTGCCATCCAATTTCACAAAAGCTCAGAAATATGTTTTTTGGAGCAAAGCAGATAAGCTTTGTGTCTAGGATCAACATGCTGATATTCAGCAAAACACACATCCTGCTGGGTCCCGCTGTACTCAGTCTCCACACGTTTTGAGCAGATTATCTTACAAAAGCAAAGGATTGTTTCCTTGGAGAAAAGCACATGCCCCTTGAAGGGACTGTACCCTGAGTTTCGGTGTATATGTGATGCTTGGCGTCATCTCTCTTCACCCAGGCTTCCCTGGGTCTAAAAAGACACCAAATGACAAGAGAAACCCATGATTTAAGCTACCCGATCTATAGCACAGCCCAGGAGATCTAAATTTACAAACAGTATGCGCCCTACAATATTCTTCCCTAGAAGTGATGCTATCGGGGTACTCAGGTTTCCAGCTTGTTCTGCATCACCCCAAGAAAAACAACACTAATAATAATGCACACATTGGCCAGAATCATATTAGGATATTTTTAGCACACGATTTTTAGTTAGAATATTACTAACACAAATAGGATACATTTTTTAAACACACGTTCTGTTTTGAATGATTTAGAATGCTGGAGTTTGGGAGAGAAGCGTGCTTGGAAGCATTTGGAAAGGTAAAGGGTGATTGAAGGGTCTTTCAGGTTTGTTTAAAGGTCTCTAGGGGTTAATGATGATCATTTTCTATTTCCCTTTATTGCGCTTTCTGTCTCTTTTGAGCCAATGCATAACCGGCGCGAAGGGGGTATTTGCAGCTCACAGGTGAGAGGGAGGAAATGTAGGGGAGGGATGGGAGAATCAAGGGAGAGCATTTGATGTAGCAGAAAAAGACGAAGCTAAAAGGAAAAAGGAGAGGAGCAGGACTGCCCAATTTGGAGTGAACTAAGATGCACATAATCTAAAAGGCAAGGAAGGAGGCAGTGGCCGAGCGCCACTGGCCCGGGTGCCTGTCACTGGTGCAGTCACTGGGACAGCAGGCAAAGGGAGAGGTAAGGAACATGTCACTGGCTGTTCATGTGTACCGGGCGTTCTTGAGTTAGGTGTTTATGGCTTAGGGAAGACCTCTTCCCACCCCCCGCCCCCGCGCGCCCCGGTTAAACAAATCGATTGACAGAACCTACAGACAGCAAGAACACCATATGCGTTATATGCTATGATTCTCCCCATTTTGCAGAAGAGGAAATCAAGGCACAAAAAAGAACAGAGCTGGTCCCAAAGTTACAGAGCTTGTAAATTGAGGAACAGACTTCACACCAGGAAGTCTCCCTCCAAAGCCCCATTATAAAGCCCTCATGGAAATGCTAAGATAGCTAAATAATGATTTGTAATCAAAGTGATAAAATAAATTAACACATTTCAAACCGCAAGAGTGTTTTTCTGACTCTATCAACTGCTTAGCTGTATTTTCTCTGGAGAAAGCTGCTTGAGGATAGTTATTCAAGGTCCTTCCATTAGGCTCCCCGCCCCCTTCAGTGTATAAATAAGCATTCGTTAAGCCCCCAAACTCTGAGGTAGGTACTGAGCTGAATTCCAGGGATATAATGGTGAAGGGGATCGGGTCCTGTTCTCAAGGATCCCCCAGGGCAGTAAACAGGCTCTTACAATAGAATGTTATCTGGGACCTTTATAGATTTACTCAGGCCCACCTGCCCTTTGGTTTCTTACTGCTTGGTCAGTGGAGGGCCCTGGCCACCACTGGGAAGTCACCACCTAATACCACCTTCTGTCACCATCTCCTCAGAGTGATTGCTGGGCTCCAGTGTGGTCTCTGTTGTGCCTGTTGAGAATGCAGATGTGATCTGACCAAACTTACACAAAATTTGGCTCCTCCTATCACTGTGGTCTCAGATGAAGCTTTTTAAATTTTTTTATGTTACATTAGTCACCATACAGTACATCATTATTTTTTGATGTAGTGTTCCATGACAGGTATTAAGGAGGGCACATATTTCACGGAGCACTGGGTGTTATACTCAAATGAAGCATCTTATGTAAGGTGTGGTATCTGGCTTCTCAGCAGCTACCTAGACAAGTGGGGTGGGACAACCAATAAGTGCAAGGGAGTTAATGTACCATGCTCCAAACTTTGACTGTTGAAGCATGGAAGAGGGAAAGTGGTCGGCTGATAATTCCTGTCCTTGTTAGGTTGTTTGAAAGCAATATGCAGCAATATGGCTCCAGAGAGCCTGTTTGAAATATATCCTCTGTGACTGAGCAGTCATCCATGTTTTCTTGTGAAACTGGTCGGCTTGCTAATACAATAGCTTGTATTTGCTTTCTGTCCTTCCCTGCTACNTACACCCCCCTGGGCCGTAAAGCAAAAAAAAAAAAAAAAAAAAAAAAAAAAAAAAAAAAAGAATGTTATCTGGGTAGAAACCTCAGAGTCCTAGGGGGCGGGGACCCTCACCTAGCATTGAGGTGTGGGAGCCAGGGAAAATTTCTACACTGACCTGAAGGAAGATTAGAGCTGAGGATGAATAGAGAAAAGTGTTGAGGTAAAGGAGCCAGTGTGAGCAAAAATATCCAGAGGATTGATCTGTCATTTTCCGCTGGTCAATTTCCTATCACTCAACAGAGCGCCCCATTTAAGTGGAGCCCGTGGGGATGGAGGAGGGGAAGGGTCACACTCTGGTGTCCTGGAACCAGCTTCGCATTTCTTCCCAATCTGCATAGAGTGAGTCAGGTTAGTGGCTTTAAATTGACCACCGTCGGAGTATTTATACTATGGAAATTGGCAGCCATTACAGAGCAGGGATTTTTATTTCCTGCAGATTCGTGTGTTAAATATTTACCAGCACAGCACTGGACACGGGTTCCAGGGACCATCCTACTGCAAATATGTCTGCGACACAGCTTTAATTCCACGTTTCACCTGCAACCAAGCATATTTTTCCTGCTCTTCTGCATGCCCACCACCCGCCCCCACCCCAGGCAGCTGCTCTTGGGTGGAGAGCAGAGTGGAGAGGAGCAATAGGGGGTTCCTGCGATGGATTCGTCACTCCAGTCCCCTTTGACTGCGAATCTCGCCACATTCACACATGCTGGCATCCTGTGAGTTTTCCCACATTCGCAGCTTTGAAAGTCAAACATATGCTAAAAAATAAACTGACACTGTTTTCCTCAGACATTAATGCTCATTAACACGCACCTAGACTCCTGCTGCTTCATTTTCACACCTGTGATTTGATTTACATGAATAACTAAGTCTTTGCTTATATCTATTTGAAGTGATCCAGAAGAAATTAACAATTCACTTTCAGAAGCAGATTTTTGCTGCACCCATCTCAGCAACCTGCTCCGAGTATTAGCAGAGATGAATAATTCATTCGCAATACACCTTGCCACCCTGACCCAGTTTCCATGGCAAAGGTCATGGGCCATGATCTTAAATAAGAAATAGACCAGAAATAAGGAAATAAGGAATAGACCAGGGGTCAGCTAGGTTGAGCATATGACGCTTTGTCATTTTCAGTTAACTGACCTCCTTTTTATTCCTCTCTCTTTATTGATCTGGCACCGATTTATATGCCCAGAATGGACGGGGCAAATTCCCCTGTGCCCTGGATTCTGTCTCTCTGTGTCCCTGAAAAGAGAGGCAGCAAAGATAGATCAACTCGTATTGACATGGTGAGCGGAGCAGGTTAGAACTAGACTGTCTCCATCGGAGAGGGGGAGAAGAAAATTCAATCCAATTCACGGCATGCTGGGAGTTTATTTATTTTTCATATTCCATTCAAATTAGCATCTTCGAATTTATCACATGCTTTTTCAGCAGGAAGAGGAAATTTTTGTCCCGGAATTCATGCCAAATATTATGCATGAATATCTAAATAATTTTATTTCTGTAGATTTAGGTGTTAATGCCTCGATACACAGGCACTGAAAACACTTCTCAAAGCTAACTGAAATGAAGCAAGACTGGTCCCTTCGAAGATCCCATCAGGGAATGGGGAGGTGAAACAGAAAGAGGTGGTTGGATGACACAATTAACTTGGTGGAATAAGAATCTGTCCCCCCAAACTACTGTTTTTGCTCCTAATTAAGAGTTTTTTTTTAATTAAGTGTTTTGTCTGTGGTCAGAAGTCACTATTAAAACCAATACAGAGTTGGTGTTTATTATCAATCAACAAAACAGGATTTTTTAAAAAAGGAAATATTTAAAAGTTTACATAAATATGGGGCGCCTGGGCGGTTCAGTAGGTTAAGAGTCCAATTCTTGGTTTCAGCTCAGGTCACGATCTTGGGGTGTTGAGATGGAGCATCTCGGGCTCCATGCTCAGTGGAGAGTCTGCTTGAGATTCTCTCTCCCTCTCTGTCTGCACCTCCCCCTTTTGGCATATGTGCACACTGTCTCTCTAAAATAAATAAATAAAATCTCAAAAAAAGCCATAAAAAATAAAAGTTTACATAAATCAACTTCTGCCAACCTTTTCTTTCTCATTTCCAATTTAGAAGACAGTGCAGAAAAGATGAAAAAGTGTGGACTTGGACTCAAACCCCAGCCCCACTGCCTTTTGGTCATGAGGCATCAAGCATTTCATTGATCTTCTATGCCTGTTTCCTTATTTGCAACATTGAGGGAATGATACCTTTTGCCTCGAGTCACTTCGAGGATTTGAGGAGCTAATGTATGTACAGTACCTCCTGGTCTAGGGTGGTATTTCCATACATTTAAAATTTCATTCCCTGTGTCCAGTTTGGAAGTTCTAATCTGTAGTATGGAAATAAAGAAAAAAATGCATCCCTCAAGACTTTATGGAAGTGATCATGGAATGAGGGGTGTAGAGGGATTAGGACCATCATAGCTGACATTCAAGCCTGTATTCTTTTGCCATGATGATCCACATGGGGAAGATGTGGCCATGTTTCCAGAGAGTTACATTTTGGTAACCTCCTGATACAAAATATTTCGTATTTCTTCAACAACTTTCCCCCCCTTTTTTCCTCCTTCCTTCCTTCCTTCCTTGCTGTCCCAACATTTAACACTATCCTTTCAAATTCTCTCTCCTGCAATTCCATGCATTACACATGGAAGTCAAGGCAAGACCCCAACCTCCAGGAATTGAACTTGTGCTTTTTTTCATCGACTGCCCTTGGCGGGGCCTGATTAGATTATTGACCTCAACAGAGCTTTAAAACATATACCTTCCTGTTCGAGATTGGCTTATGACTTACAACAGAGATTTCAGGTGACTACATATGTATAGAATCTTAATTCACATGAAAGATATTTTTGAATAAAACCATAACCATCAAAAAAAAAAACCATAACCATCTCCATCAGTGAAAGAAAAAGTCAGTACAAAGCAGTTTTCCAAAATCCACTCTACAACCCTCGGGGATCCAGTCCTATCACATCGACTTTCCCCAAATTAAATTTAAAATGACTTAGGAGCCAGATTGGCAAGGGGCCCAGCATCCTTTATGTGTGTCAACCATGCCCCACACCTCGCAGTGGCCTACAGTCTGTCCTCTTGGACGCCTGGAAGCCACTCCTGGTGTTGGTCAGCCTGCTGCTGCGTGACCACCATCCCTCTTTGCCTCTTCAGAGCCCTTTGAAGACCCTGGTCCCCTCCACCTTCCTGCTGTTGCCGGCTCTACTACAGTGAAATATTGCTGGCCTCAGGCCACAGGGGCCCATCAGGAGAGCCTGGTCTCCCAGCCAGATGGACTTCAGGCATCGTCTCCAACAGAACTGCAAACACCACTCCTCTTCCCAGTCCTGGGGACTTCATCTTAAGGATCGGGGCACGTCCTCTTTACCCCTTGAAACACAGAGTGGCCATTTGGCTCCTTCTACTTTGCTGTGCAACTTTGCTTTTGGCTGAAGGGGTACCAACTCAACACAGGGGCTCTTGGCTTGACATAGGTGAGAAGATACTGACAGTCATGTACATCTCTAACGAATGAGAAATTTTAAATTGTTTAAAAATAAATATAGTACTGGGGCGCCTGGGTGGCTCAGTCCTTGGGCATCTGCCTTCAGCTTGGGTCGTGATCCCAGGGTCCTGGTATTGAGCCCCACATCGGGCTCCCTGCTCAGCGGGGCAGCCTGTTTCTCCCTCTCCCACTCTCCCTGCTTGTGTTCCCTCTCTCGCTGTGTCTATCCCTCTCTGTCAAATAAATAAATAAAATCCTTAAAAATAATAAAAAATAATAAATAAATGAATACATACATACACACATACATACAGTATGTTTGTCTGTCAGTTAAAATCTTTGTCAGTCAGGGTCCTGCGGGAAACAGATGACACAGTCCAGGGATGACTGAAGAGAAAAGAACTATTTATAGGTTTGTGGGCGGGGTTAAGGGAACTCCACAGGTTGCGGATGCACCCCAAGTACTAACAAAAGTGGGAAGCCATTACCACCCTAGAGTTAAAGGGCCAGGTGGAGGGCACAGTTCCTGGGACCCAGAGAGAGCTATGGCTGTAGGAGAGAGGTTACTTACTGACACTGTGGCATTGATAAGGGAAACTGGCTTGGCAGGGAGGTAGCGAGGGGGTGAAATACATTTCCTGCTCACTCCATTCCAGCCCTCTGACTTCCTGTCAATGCCTCACATTGGCCTGACCCAACTTGAAGCTAGAGACTGGGTGAGCCCCACTGATGCAACACCTTAGTGGCCAGCCTCCAGGCACAGAGAAGGACAGAGAGGGAAGGAGCACAGACCTGGAAGAACCAACAGAAGAAATCACCAGAAGAACATCTCTTAATGCAACAGGAAATGCAAAATGGATTGAAAAGATTGAGTATTAAAGAAAATAAAGGATAGGTGCTGGTCAGTAGAAAAGGTAAGGAGGAAGGGATGAATGGAGTCATGACAGACAAGGGAGCCTCTCTCTTCCTGGCTGCTTCCAGAGTGAAATCCTCGAAGCTCTAGCTAAATAAGTCCTTTTTCATTATATCCATGTGGAGAAGGGAGTCTTCCCCAAGGGACCTCATCTTCCAATCCACCATTAGAAAGGCAGACTTCAATTACTGGCTAAGATATGTTCAGAACATCTACAACCAGGCAATCAACTCCCAAATGTAAAGATCAGTGTCCTACACTTCCCCAGTTTGTGGCTGGGGAAGGGAAGGAGAAGTTTAGTCATCTCCTACTCCATAACAAATCGCTCAAAAATGTGGTGTAAAACAATAATGATTCGTCATTTCTCACAATTCTCTGGGTCGACAGGACTCAGCTGGGGCCACCTTCTGCTACATGTCATAGAGCTGAGGTTACTCACATGGCTGCATTCAGCTGGGAGCCTGGTGGAGATGGGAATGTCCAAGCTGGACTCTCGTGCTCCAGGCTTTCTCTACATTGTGGCCTCTCGACCTCCTTTCTGTCATCTAACGTGGGCTCCATCACAGCCTAGAATGATCTTCCAAGAGGTGTTCTAAGAAGCTAACTCCCAGGTATAAGTATTTATAAAGCCCCGGCTGCCATCATGTTGGCTAATGTCCCATTGGCCAAAGCAGGTCACGTGACCAAACTTAAAGGCATTGTGGGAGAGGACTACAGGACACAAATACGGGGAAGTAGA
The DNA here is from genome assembly GCA_002007465.1 of Ailurus styani. Taxonomy (NCBI): domain Eukaryota; kingdom Metazoa; phylum Chordata; class Mammalia; order Carnivora; family Ailuridae; genus Ailurus; species Ailurus styani. The sequence goes on along the minus strand of LNAC01000455.1, from coordinate 1,280,506 downwards.
GTCAGTCCCTGAGGGGCTGCTCATGTGAGTCCACCACAAAAAGTGGGAGAATCTGGTCTCTGAAGAGTGGGAAGGGTCATCCCCAAAGGGAAAAGGTGAAGGAGAGGATCGAGAAATCAAAACTCACTAATCATTCCATTACCTTAGTTTTACAAAGGTAAATGTCTGACATGCTCAGAGCTTTGTTGCCATGAGCAAGGGCAACGCTGCTTCCATGCTTTATGAGGGTTTGTTTAACATGAAGTAAAAATACAATTCTTTATCCAGGAGAGTCATTACTGGAGGGCTCAGCCTAGCAGGCTTGCTCTGTAGGTGTGGGGAGAGGGAAAGAGGTGTCTGGGGGAGGGAGGAGGAGTGACCAGAGGAAACAGGAGGATGAAGCTCGAGGTCATATTGCACCTGCTGAGGAGTCAGTCCTGACCTTGCGCACAGATTCTTCCCTCCAGCCTTGGACCTAGGAAAATGCAGCTGAACAGAAATCACAGTTTTGTTAAGTCTGGCAAAATCTGAGACATGTATTTGACAATCAGGAAGCATTCTGTCCATAAATAGTCTGCAGTCCTGAAGATTTTGAGTTTGGAGGGGATCCCCCCAAAATAGTCCCCCCCATTTGTGATAAAATGTTACTCTGCTCCTCTCTCCTCCCAAACAGGTTAAGGGTAGTGGCTGTGGGTGTTCTCAAATGTCCCTCATCCCTGAAGGGGTCCCAGGGTGTGGGTGTGGTATGTCAGTTTCATACTGACTCACTAACTACAAACCTGAAGGGGGTCTCAGTTGCACAGATGCACTGCTGTAAAAGCCTCCTGCTTATTCATGGGGTGAGGGTGCACTCTGGAACCCACTCAGGGGACTCTGGGTCTCTCCCTGGTGTCCCTCTGTGTTCCAACCTGTCCCAACACGGCCTTGTGCTTCCTCTTTTCCCTGGAGTATCAGATGCAGAGTGAAATGTGTAAACACATAAGCCATAACTTTGAAGGGCGCAGACTGAAAATCTTCAGATGAGGACCAGATTTTAAACATCCAAATGAAAGTTAAATCAAAATAATCCTTTTTAGGCGCTGCCTTCTGGGCTAATTTATGAGCTCCATATGGAAATCAGTCTTTTTCTTTCATATTTACAAAAGCCAAGACTAAAAACAGCATTACCGACCTTGATCACTAACCTTATTTATTCCAATAGCTCTTAACTCTTTCTATTATTCAAATCTACCTGCAAAGGAGAAAAGATTGGCCACAATTTCGGGCTGGGTTAAAGTTAAGGGACTGCAAAGAATGTGCCACAGGCACTGAAGACAACCCTGAATAAGAATTTTAAGAATTGATTTGAAAAATATTTTTGAGTAAGGATATCATTGTTGGAATATTTAGAGCCTTGTAACCTGTCTAGTTCGATAGGGACAACATACATTTATGTTTCAAATTCTAGTATGTTTGTCTAAATATATATTTTGTCTTTACTTTAAATTGTATTTTATTAAATGTCTAAAAGATCTGTGCCAGGCAATCTCTAAAAGTCCCATGATGCTCTCTGCCTGTTAGCATTCAGATCCCTGAGTGGGGGGCTAGACTGAGTGACTCACGCCTAATAAACAGAATGCAACGAAGGGGATGGGATGTTCTGCTGAGATTCAGTTACAAAAAGACTGACTTCCTTTTTCCTTGTGATTTCTTACACAGTCCTTCTCTTTCTCTTTCTCTTGGAGATCCTGCTCTGGGGGAAGTAAGATGCCACACGGTAAGCTTACTTACATCTGGGGATGCCAGTTCGGCAAGGAACCAAAGGAGGCTTCTAGTAAACAGCCAGTGAGACTCTCAGTCCAAAAAGTTCTGAGGACCTGAATTCTGCCAACAACCATGTGTGTGAGCTTGGACACGGACCTTCCCCAGTCACGTGTTCAGATGAGAGCACAGCCCTGCCAACACCTTGACTGCAACCTTGTGAGAGGTCCTGAGATGGAGGGTCCATCTAAACCATGCCTGGATTCCTGATCCACAGAAACTGTGGGATAGTATGTGTTGTTGTTTATAATCAATAATAAATGTGAATTATAGTAAATGTCAATGTAGCTTTAAGACACTTAATTTAAGGGCAATTTGTTACGCAGTAGTAAGTAGTTCATACAGGATCACTAGTAGAGTATCATCAGGGAAAGAGACATTTCTTTCTGCTGTTCTCTGCCTGTAAAGAACGTTATTCCAATACATTTATATAAAATTTAAAATAATGAGATTTTTACATAGTTAAAGATTCTAAAATGTGAATGAAGAAATCTTTTAAAGGAACTAACTAATCAGGGTGGGGGGGTCAGTTCTCCCAGGAAGTTCTGGTAAACTGAGTTACAACGGCCAGTTATAATAATGCCCATTGTTGGCAATGTAGAATGTTAAAATTTATCTCTGGGGCAAAGACCGATTTTGATTCTGTACTTCCCTTTTAAAATCTCCATTTCCTTTTGAAAGGGAAAGTTCTTTTTCACTAACTTCATTTTATAACATTAAAAAAATCATTTTCAGGAACAGAATCTACTGGAATGCCTTCCAGAGAGGATATTAATTATAGCAGTCACATAAACAGAATCATGTCTTCTCTGAACAAGTCTTTATTTCATGCTTGAGCTCATTTCCACAACCTTTGGAGACAACCCTTTCATTCTAAGGAGTAGCTCTAAGCCAGCATCCCTATTGAGAGATGACCATGTGGGCCCACAGCCAGGAGTCTCTTTGTGGGAGCCTTTCTCCCCTTCTCTGTCCAGCAAGCTCACTCGACTGAAGCTGTCTGGTGTGACAGCGAGGCAGCTGAATGAAGTCATGGTTGTGATTCAGCGTGGATATAGCCCATGATGGTTTCTCACAGGTTTGCTGAAAGACTGTCCACGGAAGGGAGGTCTTGCTGTCTGAGGGGAATTATATTTCTTGGGTTGAGTCTTGGAGACAGATACAGGCTGAGCTTCTCTCCCACCCTTTATTTCACTAATGGCTCATTAAATAAACTGAGTTTTAAAGACAAAGTGATTTCCCTGCAGGTCTTAGAGTTTGTCAAAGACATCCAATTTATAAACACAAACCAAGGAAGTTTACATTATGGGTATGTGTCTTGGCAGATTACATGCAGAAGAAAAAAAATTAGACATGAGGCCTCGTGTACAGTCTGCAGCTAGAGTTCAGATTGTGCCAACATTTCAATTACAACCCATAGTTCCAAGCGTCCAAATGGAAACCAAAAAGACAATATCCCATAGAGGTCTGGTCATTTCTGAGAAGGGTAGCTTGGTGATTTTCCTGATTCAGATTTGGATGTGCATCTTCATGCCAGTAAGAATAAAGATCAGATTTCAAGAGGGCTCGATCAACTTTGAGTTAGAGATGAAACTCCTGATCTCTACTGATGTACGTCTGGTAATTTGCATTTCTGGCAGTCAACAATACTGCCAGGCCTTCTGGGCCAGCCACTGTGGGAAACATCTAAGGTTTTCTGTTGAATTTCTTATATGAGAACTTTGAAGGGAGCTAAGAAATCTATTTTACTGGGGGAGCCTCAAGACCAAAGTGGGATTATTTGGGGCTGCATCAGGGTGAATAAAATGTCTCTGGGACCTGAAGACAGCTCTCAGCTGCCCTGAATTTAGATAAAACATGATGATCATGGCCAATGGGGTAGTAGATTGGATGTATGCTCCTAATTCTTAATTTCCTTCTTGTCACATAATTACCCATCCACACCCTTTGCCATGTGGGTTTGCACTGCCTCCTGGGAAAGAAAGATATTCCCTGATCCACTGACTTTAGTCTTAGCCATGTAACTTGCTTTGGGCAATGGAATATAGGTAGAAGTAATAGGGTGTCAATTCCTGGCTGATATCTTAAGAGGTATTTTGTATTTCCACTCACTCCTCTGTGTGTATGTGTATGTGTGTGTGTGTGTGTGTGTGTGTGTACGTCTACCATCAGGCATGAGCAGAACATGCCCTAGGTAGCTGTTGGCCCCACAGTGAAAAGAAATGTGGAGCAAACCTAAAGCCAAGTTGAAGCTTAGCACTGATTCCAGCTGAACTATAGCTAATCTTCAGATCCCTGAGCTAGAAGTAAATGCTTATTGTCATAAGTCATCAAGGTTCAGAGTCATTTATAACACAGAATTATTTTAACAGAATCCTGATTAATACACCTGAGACCGTCCATCTTTCATGTTCAAATGGTAGGATTGTAATTCTACCCGAAGTGGCCATTAGTCATTCTCTACTTCTGTCCCCTCATGAGAGCACCAAATCTCTGTCAACAAGATGACAAACCTCTAAGTTATAGGTGTTAGGTGGCAGCGTCAGGGCCTGACCTCAAATCTCTACGTTCCCATGTCATGATAAAATGCATCCTTAATTTTATTTAGAAAACACTTTCCAGTCGAGAAATCATGTGTCATATCCACATAAACACTGGATATACGGTGTAGTAAAAGCTAACCAAGATGATCTACAGAGAGACCAAGCCAGGGGGCATCACAATGATTGTGTCCTCATTTCAGAAATTCCTCCTAGGACATTTTCTCATCAGCCCAGACATTATATATATATTTTTAAACATGAAGCAGGTGTCTGGTTCCTGAATTCCAGTGCTGGATGGGCGAGACAGGAAGAAAAACATTCTATTAGAGATTGAATGTTGATCTGGCCTATCCCATAGTCACCACTTATACAACCTCAGTTACAAAAATAACCATTAACTCTCCATTTCTGTTTCAGTGCAGACCTGGAGAGTAAGAAAGACTTTTATCTTACCATTTCCCAGAAGATCTTCTACAGTAGACAGGGAGAGTCAGGTGGAGAAAGCTTAATCCTACCTGGAAGTAGCAAGTTGACTCAGATGGTCTTTTGCAATTCTTTATTTGAGCATCGTTTAGGAAATATTTGATCCCATCAGCTAATTTGAGATTCTTCCCTTTCATAAATACATGGGGGAAATGGTCTAAGAGTGTTTAAATGCCATCTCTCTACCATAAACAGATCCTATAACTTTTCATGGCTTGACTCTTTCCTACAAAGTTTCAAAGATTTAAGGAGGCACGTGCATGTGCTGCCATGACTTAGCATTCAGGCAGCCTGAAATGGATCCCTGATCCTGGACTTGTGGGGATGGACAGAGGACCCCAGCCTCCAATCCCGTGGAGACGCCCGGGCTGGGCAAGTACTCACAACATTGTTAAGGGCCACAATGCTAGAGCATTGCCTGTACCACTAAAGCCAGACCTCAGGGAACTCCTTAGCTTTGCTGTCCATAGCAGGGCTGAGAAGTTTCCATGAGAGACACTTGGGAGACCTGACTCCCATAGGGGCCCATTCTCTTCCCAGCACAGGCCCCCAAGCTGTCTAATTATTAGGAATTTTCCTTCACTGCCTCATGACTGCAGTGCGGGGAACCCCTAAGCCCAGGAAAATGGGTCTGTTGGGCTTGGGGTTTCCCTTGGAACACAGGCCTGGAGGTCTGGGAAGCATGAGGGCAGGAAGTGTGCAAAGAGGGGGAAAAAAAGAGATTTAAGGAAAATAGTTCCAAAAGGCACTCACTTTTTTTTAAAGATTTATTTATTTATCCACGAGAGACAGAGAGAGAGAGAGAGAGAGGCAGAGGCAGAGGGAGAAGCAGGCTTTCCAAGGAGAAGGGAACCCAAAGCAGGACTTGATCTCAGGACCCCAGGATCATGACCTGAGCCGAAGGCAGACGCTTAACCGACTGAGCCATCCAGGTGCCCAGACACTCATTTTTTGATGATAAAGCTGACCTTCAGAGGGAACTCAGTCAATGAAGAGTCTCTTACAAGCTCAGGAAAGAGCTGACACACTCACAAAAGGATACTTTAAGGTTTTATTTACAAAGTTGATACAGGGGAACTGCAAAGAGTAGTGTAGTAATCTGTAACTAGTAGCCACTGAGTTGTTGTTACCACTTCCAGGGTGGAAGGGTTGAGGGATGGAGACGGTTGCTGGAATTTAGAAAGGGTGAGTCTTGGAGCCATCAGAGGGTTGACCATCTGGAAAAGGTGGCTGGGGGCTGCAGCCAGCCAGAGGCAATGCTTCGGGGAGGGAACCGGGGCCATGAAGACCCTGACCTCACTGACTTTTTTCTCTGATCTTCTGTAGGTGTTCTCTACTGGCCAAACACAGGTGGGAGCCAGAGGGCATGGGTGCCCTGGTAATGGAGTCCACACCCAGAGCGTCCTGGCAGAAAGCAGAGCAGAGAAGGGTAGAAATGTGGAGCTGAAAGGACACAGGGCAGATTTGTGACCAGTGGATTCATTCAGGCATCCTGAGTGTCTGCAGATCCTTGGAGACACGTGAGTACATCGATTGCCAATCCGTTACTCAAGAATAACTCATACTTGGCAGAACAACTTTTCATTCTTCGATTATTGATGCTACTTTTTAAAAAAAGACCTTATTTATTTGAGAGAGAGAGAGAGAGAGAGAGAGAGAAAGAGCACAGGCAGGGTGAGGGGCAAAGGGAGTAGCAGACTCCCCACTGAATGGGGAACCCCATGCGGGGCTCGATTCCAGGACCCTGGGATCATGTCCTGAGCCAAAGGCAGATGCTTAACTGACTGAGCCAACCAGGGGCCCCTTGATGCTACTTTAAATCATGTGGCTAATCCTCTAGCTCTTCTGCATATATTTGTTTACAAATCTCCCCCACTTTCCCCCAGATGTTTTTCTTTGGGGAGTGGCTTCAGCTGTGAGCCATGACCGACCTGGTGGGACCATAACGTCATCCTCCAACTGCCAGGCATCCCCGGGAACTGTGTCATTCTTGGGGATAAGCTAAGGTCTTTCCTGAAACTGCTGGGGTTATTTGTTTTGTGTGGCTGAACCTTGTTATAACCATGGCAAAGTTGTGGAGGACTTAAATGTTAGATATTGCTTTTGCAGGTGGAAGTCCATATTCCCTCTGGAGAACAGCACAAAAACGTAGCTATCTCATCTGCTGCTTTCAATGAAGGTTTAATAAATGTGGAAGGAAAAGCCCTGAAGTGGCCTTAAAAAAATCAGGGAAATAAGAACTCACACTCTTTTCCAGGACAAAATTGAGTCAGGCAGACACGTAACTCTGTTCCATTTTCCTCCTGAACTACAATAATGCGATAATACCTGCAAATGACCCCTAGAAATACACGGCAGGTCATAGGCAAACACTGCCGGGGTCACTGTCTACTGCGATAAATCTGTTACCATGGGGGGACTATCCTGCGTCTCTTTGCCACAGAGGTTCATTGCTAGATGTTGGCATCAGCACACAGAATAAAATACCACATTAGAAACTGGAGCTGGGGTCGGATTAAAGTGGAGGAAGCAAACGCATGCAAGTGTCATACTCTGTACCGACAGACTGTCCTGAGGTCCGGAGGTCCCCTCTGTAGGCGTGATGTCCACAGAAGATGGCCGGCATCATCTAGGAAAGGATTGTCAGTATTGTGGGACCTTCAGATTGAGAATTTTGACTACAAGTAGGAAACGTACTCATTGTCATTTGCTCTGGCAGCCCGTCTCGAGGACATCTGTCCCCAGCATTGTGCTATCTAGCGATGGGAGGATGCCAAAGGAGCAGACCCCCTCCCCGTTTGCCCTAAGGAGACAAAGGAGAAGTTGGTGGTCAGGAAAACATATTTACAGAATGGATCGAGGGCAGGAATGCACGTGGGAGGCATAGTCATTCCTGCCTTGGAAATGGAAAGTCAGCGTGAGTCAGCTAAGCCAAAAAATGGTATTGGGATCCGGGGATATTGATGAGCACCAGGTACATGGATAGGGAGTGGTGGCAAGAGAATGTGTGTGTTGTATTAAAAGTAGGGACTAATCGACAGTCCTGAGAACTGTCCTCTTTCTCATTCTTCTTCACTGTTTCCTTCTACTTCTTTCAAAGAGGCTGTGCTAGCCCCGCACTCATACAAAAGGAAATTAAGTATAACGGGAAGATTAAGAGCTTGGTTTAAAAAAAAAAAAAAGAAAGCTTCCGGATGGCCATATTCTTTCCTTCATGCAAGCCAAGGGAACATTTCTCAACACTTACCCCATGTCAACCACAAGTCCTAAATCTGATTTTCGTCTGAATCCAATTTTTAAAGAAGAGCATATCCAAATATTCCTCAGAGGGTAACACCACAGTGCCTGCCTGAGGGTGGCCGGTTCACACACCTTCTGTATCTCGTGATACCTCATGAGTGAGCCTTGAAGCAAATCTGAAAGCAGGTGTGTTTTGTTTTGTTTTTAACTTGAAAAAAAGATGCAGATAATGATACTGTATAATTCGGGAGCTAGAAATGGATGGCTAATGCATCTTTTGTTTTAATGGATATAATCTTTTAAAGAAAAATGAACATTTAAGGAAAAAATATCACTGTCTTCTGTATACGACTTCGATGCAGTCAGCTCTTTCCTTTAGCCTGAGTGAGTCAGTGTCAGATTCTGACACTCTGGGATACGAAACAATCTTTGGCAAATAAACAATCCAGGCAGTATAACTGGACCCAGAACATCTTTACTGGCAACGAGGGAGGAGGAGTCCTCCGTTTTATAGAGGGTTGCGACCCACAGCACGGAAGGGGAGACAAAATGGTGAGTATGGTGGCAATTTGTGTCAGTACCGTCCACTCGGTTGTGAATGGAGATTTTTAGGTGAAAGGGAGGAAAATACGGACTAGGTTACTTTGCTGAACACCACTTTGTGTACTACCAAATATTTTCCCTAGACATTTGATGGCTCTTACTGATGTAGGCTTTCTCGAATTATTGGGACAGAGTTTCTCAAGTTAAGACAACAATGAGAGCCTTGGACTGGTCCAGAACTGGCGTGAGGACAAGGTTAGAAGTAGGTATGCATTTATAAACATCGAATCGGATAGGAAGCAGATAACTTGCTTCCTTCACTTGGAAGACCACATTCCTAGGGCACTACAGCCCATAGGTACCTCGGAGAAACAGCTAGAACCACACACTCTAATCATTCCAGGCCCTGCTTTGGCTGGTCCCTCGCCCTCGTGCAGACAATATGCTGGCTGAGAGCTCTGCGAGTGAGATTTCAAACATGGAGCTTCTTCTAGAACTTTCGATTTCTCAAAAGGCCGGTCCTGCCCTCTGTTATTCTCAAAAAACCAGTCCCCAACTGTTGTTTGATAGGATGCAGCCAAAGCAGCCTGAAGAAGCTAGGGAGGGGGAGGATGAACGCGACTGTACTAAAAATCATGAAATCGTGCCATGATCAGATTCAGATAGTTTATAGGCTGTTCCAGAATTTCCATTCCCCTCGTATGTTGTTTTGAAATGGAGAGTCCAGGAGTTTCACAGCATGATCCCGTGGGCCGCTTTGAGGCCTCTCTCTCACGGACCTGAAGCTCTTGGCAAGGAGGATCTTTGGAAAACCTGCTTCTGAGGCTCATCAAGACAGGTGCCTTTGGTCCTACCCGTGGGCAGGTTCTCGAGCAATATCCCTCCGACTCCAGTGTCTCCCAGCTCCGCGTTATTATTAAGGGTCTTCCGAAAAGTAAAGGAAGCACACGATTTATCTGCCACATCTCCTGAAATTGGGCCACAGGCTACGCAGAACCAACCTCCACCCACGAGTTCCTTTGGGAATTTTGGAATTATTTGTAACTAAGTAATATGCTTTTCTTGGATAAGGAACCACTAATTGCTTATTTTCCTTGGTGCTCTGCAAATCTGACTAATGTTGACTCAGGTAGATATTATAAACTTATTTATGCTGCGGGTGATAATCACTTGCAAATACATTTATAGTGAGACTGAAGCTTCAACAAGTTTATACAATTCAATTATCTAGCCCCAGGTAACGATTTCTCCCTCTCCTTAAAAAGAAAATAAAAGTTAACAATTGTTCTTAGTTTACTGTTGATGAAGACGGTTTCCTGAATTTTCCCTCTCCAGTTCGTTACATGAGGTCTTCAATGTGAAAAAACAGAGGCAAAGGTCATTTACATTTCTTTCTTTTTTTTTAAGATTTTATTTATTTATTTGACACACAGAGAGAGAGATTACAAGCAGGCAGAGAGGCAGGCAGAGAGAGGAGGAAGCAGGCTCCCTGCCGAGCAGAGAGCCCAATGCGGGCCTCGATCCCAGGACCCTGAGATCATGACCTGAGCCGAAGGCAGAGGCTTTAATCCACTGAGCCACCCAGGCGCCCTCATTTATATTTCTCTTCGAAATATAAATCTGGGTTGGCTTGACTCTCTCCTGTGCAGTAATTTAAAAATGGAATATACTGAATGGCACCAGGTTTTGCCAGTGAGGTAGTAAGGATAACATTCATGATCTCACTAAGCTCAGTAACCACTTGCCACTCACTTTAGATACTTCCAGTGAAATTTAAAAACCCAACAGTTCTTAAGAAATCTATAATTTCTAGAAGTAGAAAATGGTTCACTTGTTGGGGGTGAATTCAGTAGTAACTAATGGCCAGAACATCTTTGCTATAATTGAATATGCCACACGTTGCTTTCAGAAAAGATACATACTTTAGTACTAAGTAATTGACTTTTCTCTGGGTAAGAGCAAATTATTTTTCCCCACCCAAGATTTTGGCTTCTATCTCAAAATATTTTAGAACTGAGCTTTACTACCAGTCACAGTTTCCACAGGAAACTACCTCTCTGGTAAAAATAACTTACAACCCACATTTTTTGTACAGCACTACCCATCAATATTGATTTTCATTTAACTTTCCCCGCCCCCCCCACAGAGAATTTGAAATAGTATTTCCTAGGGAAAATTACATGGGGATGTGTGTGAACAATCAAACCAGTAGTATTTTTAACTCTTGTGCAAGCTAAATTCACATGCAGTAGACAGAAACCTTAAGGTATTTAAGATTAATGTTGTGCCAGATTCCCTAAGTGTAAAACAAAAAGAAAAATGTAACAGGAATAAGAAGTATGTGTGGGTGGGTGTGTGGGGGGGTGGTTTATAGGGAAACAATTTTGGCGGGGAGGAAAGAGCCCCCACAGCTGTTGGCTGTCTTCTTGGCCACAACAAACCATATATTCCCCCAAGGTAGCCAAAACAGCGTCTTCCATCTCACGTGCTCTTCGAGAATGTGACTTTCACACTCCCCTCATGGTGAGTGGGGACTGTGTCCCCTCCACATGAAGCCGGATGTGCTATTGGAACTGTTTCAACCAATCCAATATGGCAGAAGTGGCATTGGAAGACTTTTGAGGTTAGGTCTTAAAAGGCCACTCAACTGCCACCTTGCTCACTGCAACACTAAGACCCTCTATCTTGAGCCTCCATGGCAGCTGACTAACTACTTGGAAGTCTCTGTGCTTTAAGGAAGCTGAGATTGGACCACGTGGAGGGACCACGTGGAGAGGCCCTAAGACTTCCAGAGAGAGAGAGAGAGAGAGAGAGAGAGAGAGAGAGAGACCCAGCCAGGTCCCAGCTGCCCGTGCCCCTCATTGTTTCAGCTGAAGTCATTGTCTGACCATAACCATGCCAGTTATCTCACACTGGAACTGCTTAGAAGAGCCGTTCCCCAATTCCTGACGTGCAAAAACTAGGAAAGATAATAAAATGGTTGTTGTTTTAAGCCAGAGTTTGGGGGCGTGTGTGTGTGATTTGTTTTGCTGCAGTGGTGACCGGCGCATGAGCACACTGGCTCAGGATGAGGCACCTGAGTGGGTGGGGGTGCAGAGGGGCGGGAGAGGCAGGAGGGAGGTTCTTATCTCTCTCTGCCCTATTTTCACCATATTTCCTCAGGGCTCTTCTACTTCCACATCTGGTTACCAGAGAGTCTGCTCCTTAATACCTCTGCTCGGGCTCCCTTCGGGGAGAAAGGCCCTGCCTTCCACTGGCTCTGTAATCCTCGATGAGAACCATTTGAAGAAGCACGCTTTATCAAGCAGCTGAGGCAACTCAATATGACTTGCTTGAGAAAGGAAGAGTCCCTGCCCTCAAGGGGCTCATAAGCCCTTGTAAGGAAACTTGAGGTATCCATCAGTAGATGCCCTGAAGTGCTAGATGGAGGTATGTACCGAGTACTGAAGAGTCAGGCCCAAGATGGCTGACGACATTCTGTCTTAGCCTATGCAGGTTGCCGCCATCCTCTCTCCATCTCCTCCTCAGACCACTAATTAAATTGCTTGCTCCCAAATATGGAGAGGTTCTTTCAATTCTCCAGTCGATTTCAAAAATCTGAAATGGAGTTTATATCTAATTCCCAGACAACTTGGGGAACAAAGGGTGATCAAAATATTATTTAGTGCAACGAACAGGAATTCCTCAGATGTGATCAACTCATTTCTGAAATCTTTTTTTTTTTAGCTCCTCCCTCCCTGCAGGCAGGCCTATTTTCTTGCACAGGCAATAAGAGATGCCTGTTGAGCTGAATTAGAGGGCATAACTAGTACATTTACAGAATTATAGAATCTCAATCCTATACTTGTCTAGGATTACGAGAATAAGTCTAGAACTCTTCCAATGTGGCTTATATGAGAAGGAAAGGCAGCGTATGTGATGGGGAAGTTAGACAGAGATTGATGACAGTAAGGAGAACAGGAGAAAATATATTTCAAAAATTAAAATTAAAATATATTCCAAATTTTTCAAAGTGCAGATCAGGCCTTTTCAAACTAAACTTTGTTTGCACTGGGTAAAGTGCAACTTCCTGTTTTGAAGGAAAAGTTTTAGAAGGTTCATAAGGTCTCCTGGGGACTCACTCCTACCAACACAACACTCGAACCATTTTAAATGTAAATCAGGGAAAATATGGATTGGATTTCATTGGAAGACCAACTTAAATAAGAGAAAGAAAAAGCCAGATTTGAGAATTATTGCCACTGTTGGAGAACTCCAGAGGGGGCCGGTTCTCCTTATCTTCCACCAGCAGGAGGCCAGGCAGGGTCCAGCAGCTGAGCCCTCATTCCCCTGCATGCAGGACAAGGGCTATCACTTTGGCTTCTTAGCCTCACTGTAAACAAGCACCCAGTTATGGCTCATCTCCCTTACTTGCTGGGGAGACAGACACTCTGACTTCGTGCAAGTTTTCGACAACAATACAGGTTTGCCCCGCTCTCCAAAAACAGAGCATTCCTATGAAACTTTTGCAAGCAGAAATGGTGTAAAGCAAAGAAGCAATTACCATTCATTTACAGGGCAAATTGTGGGGCATTTCAGGACCCTAAAAATCACCTCTTTTAGGCCTTTCTGATACCTGGGCTAACATGCACGAAATAAATGGAGATAAAGCGCAAATACTCATAGACACCATACAAAGTGCTGGTGGCTGGATGCTGAGATGCTGAGTGTAGTTACTGGGGAAGGATCTTGGGGTGGGGGGGAACTCTACATACTCAGGGGGCATGTGCTACCTCTTCAGCAGTTTCCTGCAAGACAAACGCTGAACGTTATTTTTGCCTTTCCTCTTTTTTCCTAAAAGCAAGACCTCTCTTTGGATTTCTTTTCCTTAGGGAAAACAAGGGCTAACGTAGATGTTTCGTAAAATCCACGTGATATACCACGAACTTCCAAAAAGCAAGAATACCAGCAATGGGTTAAATACAGTTGGTTTTCAATGAATGTGCCAAAGTGTCTTAAAATAATTACTTCACTTACACAAGATGAAAATGCTTCCCCAGCTTCTTGTTTACACTGTAGTATTTTCCTTAACACGTTCTTTCTTCGGAGCAAGTGCAGAGGGAAATGTCAGCCTGAGCTAGATTAAATCATCATAAATTAATGGACTCCAAATCAATAAAACCGTACTGCATTTGACGCAGAAATTTTCTGGGTTCGAATTTAATTATCTGATGTGGAAGCACTTTGCTAGTGCTGAATTCTACTAATTAAATAATTTTTTCATCGATTCTTATTTACACTCTCTCGGATGTTGGGTATTAAAATGCAACCGAGGGTCAGTTATTCACAAGATCAGCTTTGAACTAAGAAAGGGCAATGCTGGAACCCTTCCCCTAAAGAAAAATATAATTCTGTGCATGCGCAGAGATCACACCAATTCTCATTCTCGTTAAATACTTACTGTACAGAATAGCAGGAAATTATAAGGAAGAAAATCTTCCTAATTTATTCTTATCTCCCTTCCTGGTATAGAAACTGTAGATCTGTACATCTCCAATCAATGTAATGCTCTGGAAGAGAGATCTCACATCCATCTTTAGATTCAGTTCAATAGTTTCATATCTGAATTTTTTCATGTGTTTAATCTATAAACACAGACTTATGGAACAAATGACTGCCACTCTCTTTGTGGGAAAAAAGAACTCTCCCATTTAAGAAAGATGTTTTAAGAAGATCAGTGACTGAGGCTCAGTAAATCAGAAAACACGGAAAGGCAGCAGGAAGAAGTGAAAGGAGCGTGGGAATATGGAGTCAAAAAGCCAAGGTTTGAATTGCACCTCTGCAACTGACCTCCTTTTTTAAAAGATTTAACTTATTTATTTATTTGACAGAGAAAGAAAGAGAGAGAGAGCAAAAGAGGGAATACAAGCAGGGGGAGTGGGAGAGGGAGAAGCAGGCTTCCCACCAAGCAGGGAGCCCAATGTGGGGCTCGATCTCAGGACCCCGGGATCATAACCTGAGCAGAAGGCAGATGCTTAATGACTGAGTCATCCAGGTTCCCCTGCAACTGACCTTCTTATTGACCTTCTCTGACTTTGGACTTCTTTATCTCTAGAAGCAGAAATCAGAACAATAGCTCCATAAGGAGGTTCTTGTGAAGTCTGGGGAAAAAATTTAAGCTACAACTCCAGCACATTGTGAACATGGTATTACAAACAATAATTATTTATGGCATTAAGTTTTGTTACATGTGTTGGACTGAGTCAATGAAGATGATGCTTCTACTATTATTTATTTGTTTATTTATTTATTTTAGAGAGGGAGAGAGCAAGCACCAATGGGAGGGGCAGGAAGAGAGGGAAAGAGAATCTCAAGCAGACTCCACACTGAGTGTGGAGCCCCATGCAGGGCTTGATCTCATGACCCCGAGATCACGATCTGAGCTGCAGCCCAGAATTGGATGCTTAACCGACTACACCACCCAGGCGCCCCAATGCTTCTGCTATTTTTTTTTAAAGATTTTATTTATTTATTTGACACAGAGGAGAGAGTTTACAAGGAGGCAGAGAGGCAGGCAGAGAGAGAGGGGGAAGCAGGCTCCCTGCTGAGCAGAGAGCCCGATGCGGGCCTCGATCCCAGGACCCTGAGATCATGACCTGAGCCAAAGGCAGAGGCTTTAACCCACTGAGCCACCCAGGCGCCCTGCTTCTGCTATTTTTGATTGGATGTTTTTTTGGGACTGTCCCTAGCTATCCTCGGATAGGTCCTCTTGGCTCACTTTTCAATGGCTAGTATTTGATCACGAAAGAAAGTAAATCTCATGCAAAAGAAACCCTTCCCTCAAACCTCCTCATCCATGCTTAATGGCATACATCATCCAGGGAGACATCCAGAAGGACTTCCGCAATGACAACAGTTATGTCTGTTGGCACAATTTGCACTAACAGGAAAACCAATGTCAGACCTGGATCCCTACGTATCAGCTTGCCAGGGGAGCCACAACAAAGTGGCACAGACTGAATGGTTGAAACAACAGAAATTTTTGGTCTCACAATTCTAGAGGTTGGAAGTCCGAGATCAAGATGTTGGCAGAGTTAGTTTCCTCTGAAGCCGCTTTCCTTGGCTGGCAGATGGCCACCTTCTCTTTGTGTCCTCACGTTGTCTTCCCTCTGTATGTGTCTGTGCCCAAATCTCCTCTCATGTTGGATTAGGGCCCAGAGTGATGATCCTGTTGTGACTTGATTACCTCTTTCAAGACTCTGTTACCAAATACTGTCACATTCTGAGGTATGGGAGTTTAGGACTTCAACTTATGAATTTGAGGGGGTACACAATTCAACCATACATAAATCCATAACTTGTGGTTATCTTAATGGAATGGAGATGACAATCTCCTTATGTGACTCCTTTTAATACTTAAATAAAGGTAGTCTTTTGAGCATGTTCGGGAAGTGGTTTTGACCACCAGAGGGCTCCTGTATTTATGCAATGAAACAATTAGAATGACATGTTCAAAATTAAATATGAAGTTTATTATGAAAGTTAAATATTTGATGTCTGTGTATCCTTAAGGAATAAGTCCATAAGTATCTATTAATTAACCTGATGTTAATGATAATGATGATGATCCATTTATTGAGCGGCGATGATATGTCACTCACCATATCAGGTACTCTACATAGATGATCCATCTTAATTTTCTCAACTCCCCTGTTACTTATGTTCAGTGTTGTTATTAATTCAAAACCACAAGTGAAGAATCTAAGAGTTGGTTAAATAATGACACACAGCTAGCAAGAGGCTACATGGAAACATGAATCTCCACCATCATCATTAGCACTACCTGTGAATCTTACAGCCCTTCAATTAGAAGACAATTTCTAATTAACTTTGAGAGGTTTGTGGACTTCCTGAAACACTAAGCAACATATGGAGGTGTGTGTCCAAGTACAGAAATGAACAATCCAGATAGGACGGTGATCCTATTAAGAAGGTCAGCTTTGTTCTGTAGTCTAGGAAGTGCCAATTATACATACGACAAAGAGTCAAAATGCCTCTAATCTATTCTCCATGTTTTGTGTTTTCATTGCGTGATTCGCAGTCTCCATAGTCTGTCTTCTAAAAGTGCTCTGCTGGATGTCTGACTTCTATTATCCCTTTAGATGTGTCAGTTGTTTTGTCCTGAGTCTACCTGGCTGAATTTTCTCTCCCTATTAGTCAGGACTCTTGGTTACAAGTGACAGAAACACAACTCACACCAGCTTAAGACCAGGAAGGCTGGAGCTGGCCCCAGCGACACCTAGAACCAGGGACTTGTACTCCATCAGGCCTCTGGTTCATCTCTTCTTTGTGTGTCCACTTCACTAACTTGTGTTATAGTTGGGGTTTTTCCATCTGGTAGTAGCCTGGTCATAGCCGTTTTAGGTTTATGTCCTCACAGTCTTGGGCCAGAGAAGGAAAGAGAGCTTTTCCCCTCATCTCTAGTTAGAAAAATCCAAGGGGAAGACTAATTAGCCTAGCTGGAAGAATGTATCTACTTCTTGAATAATCACTGTGTCTAGAAGAAAGTGATATTGTGGTTCTTTTTTTAATTTTTAATTTTTTTCCAAAGATTTTATTTATTTATTTATTTGTTTGAGAGAGAGAGTGAGCGAGAGAGAGCACAAGTCGGGGGAGAGGCAGAGGGAGAGGGAGAGGGAGAAGCAGACACCCTACTGAGCAGGGATCCCGACCTGGGGCTCGATCCCAGGACCCTGACCTGAGCTGAAGGCAGACGCTTAACCGACTGAGCCAGCCAAGCACCCCTGGAAAGTGGTACTATGGATGTCCAGGCTTCATATATGGGCTCTTGTGTCTTACTAGGTAGATGGGATATTAATGGCCTGAAAAGAATCCCATGGATGGGGTCAGGGAGGAACATCTCCCGTCATGGAGGAGTCATGTCATTAGTGGGAAAAAATAGAGGGATGGGCCAACAAATGCATCTGAGATCCACCATGACAATGATTTAACCAACGGAGGCAATCCTTTCTCCTTCCGGACTCAGAGCAGAGAGTGCCACAGAGCTAGGTAGCCCACAAGAACCTGGACTCAGAATTAAGTCCAAGCTGACCTTGGCTCCTGATTTTACAGAACTGCTGATTTTCACGCCAAAGTCGAGCCCTATTCCTGCATTTTAGCATTTTGTCTATTTTAGTACTCCAAAGTGTAGTTGTTTATTATAAAGAACATTCTTGTTCTATGATCTCTATAAACGTGCAATCATCCACTATTTAGTTGACACAAATGTTTGGTCTGGATGGACTTACTTTTTGTTGAACACATTTCTTTAGGCCCTGAGGGTCATAGTGGCACATGTGCCCACCTCTCCAAATGAAGTGGCTGTTGGGACTTTGTAATGAGATGCTGGACATAAACACTACTTTAGGGAAAAGGTAGAGGGAAGAGGGAAGGCCCCATGTGAGGAGTTCTGCCTGCCCTTGTCTTCTCAATTTGCCTTATTTCCTTCTTCCCTCTCCACATCTAGCTGTTTCCAATCTGGGAATCTCCTCCTGGGAAGACGTCCTGGGCCATCCGGCTTGTGTTCAGTCCTCTCCGCAACACTTCTGGGGATAATGATTGGAGAGGAGCTGCTAGATCTTTCAGTTTTAGCTTTGCTTCTTGCCCCATGCTTTGCCACTTGCTTTTGGCCAAGCCAGTCTTCACTCTAGTTTCTGTGAATATAAAATCGGGTGAATAATAAGACAGCTTTTACGGCTCAGTTGGTTTAAACGTCTGCTTTTCAGCTCAGGTCATGAACCCAGGGTCCTGGGATCGAGCCCTGTGTCAGGCTCCCTGCTCGGCAGGGAGTCTGCTTCTCCCTCTCCCTCTGCTCCTCCTCCAACTCGTGCTTCTCTTTCTCTCTGTCTCAAATAAATAAATAAAATCTTTAAAAAAAAGACAGCTTTTCTGCAAGATTTACCATAAGTATGCATGAAACAATAGGTCTGATTCCGTATGGGGTTAAACTATATGCATAAGGGGCTCAACAAATGCTAACAGGACATACATGGAGTGGTAGGATAATATACAAGAATAACCACTTATTGAAAAATGACTAGATGTCAGCGTTCTAGTAATCACCCTATATGCATTATTTCTGTTGAGCCTGATAGGGACTGTAAATAATAGACATTATTATTTCTGTTTCACACATGAGGTAACTGAATGCCCATTGTCACCCAATTAGTAAGTTGCACAGCAGGATTTGAACTCAGACCTCACTGACTCCAAAGTCTTCATACATAGCAAGCTGTCAAGACTTCTAAATACAGGAACAGGATAGCCCTGTTATAAAGCTCTTCACTGCATTTAGTTATACTTGGGATCGATTTGGCTGGGCCTTCTACTCTGTGAATTTTCTGATATTTGGAAGATCTTTCTCCCTCTATCCCAGGAAGCATATTATGTGGCTCTTTTCCTCCGCTCTCTCAGTGGCATTAAAACCAGAGTCTATTGTGGTCTTATTTTTTTTTTTTTAAAGATTTTATTTATTTATTGACACACAGAGAGAGATTACAAGTAGGCAGAGAGGCAGGCAGTGAGAGAGGAGAGAGGAGGAAGCAGGCTCCCTGCTGAGCAGAGAGCCCGATGTGGGCCTCGATCCCAGGACCCTGGGATCATGACCTGAGCCGAAGGCAGCGGCTTTAACCCACTGAGCCACCCAGGCGCCCTATTGTGGTCTTATTTTGTATCCCATCTTTTCTAACGAAAGTCTCCCAAACACATTCTTGGATGTGTGAGGAAAATAATTAAGTCCAGACAGACTAAAACCAGCTTGGTTTAAAAAAAATAAAATAAAAATTTCTGAACATTATCTGGAATTAGAAGTTGGACACAAAACCACGATATGCCCTATTCAGCATGATGAATGCTTTTCTATAGGAAATGACTGAGTGCCCCTGCCCTGTTTTGTTTCCCCCTGCCCCATCTTTTGGTGGCTGGAAGTAAAGTCTGTCCTTGTTCCAAAGGTTCTGAGCTGAGAATCACCCAGCCTTCCTTGTCCCATCCCTGGATGACCAAAGGAAGTTAAAAATGTTTCACATTTTCATTTCTTCTTAAGGCTACTGATGCTACATTTTCAATGGCGGCTTTCATCAGTTATGAGAGGAGGGTAGGGAGGGAACAGTTGAGGGAATCGACATTGCGATCTCAACAGTGATCTAATGTATTTCATTAACAAGACGGTCTTTGCCTAATTCAAAACCTTTGACTCATCTCATTTTCATGGTGTTTAAGTTTTGACTTTCAAAGACTTCAGACAAAACACACACACACACACAGGGTGGCATATCATACAGCAAAATGAGCTACAGGTCGTATATGCCAGAGGTCTGAGGGAAAAAAAAATCAAAAGAAAACAAGTGTGTTGGGCCAAATAATAAGAAATAAACAGAAATGAAGTGAAGTCACAGGCTAAGCCAGAAACAGAAACCCCAGAAGAAAACACACTTAAGGAAATCAACAAAATGCGTAGCCAAAGGAACATTAGGAAGGTTGTTCCCAGATGGCCATCTCTCCTGGGAAGTCTCCCCTTGGGAATGGAAACTCTTTAGCAAGCAACCAGACTCCACGCCTTGGGCCCAGAGCAGGGCCCTGTGGAAGAACCTGGGCCTTGCTAACAACCTTCAGCAGCTTTTAATGAGCAAAGGGCAAAGGATTCTTTCCTCATGGGCCAGCCCTTCCGGAGGAGGCCTCATTGCTGAGACTCCAAAATGTGAGGTTGTGGAAATGGGGCATGAAGTGGAAGAATAAGTGTTCTCCACACTTACCAGAGAAAACAAGATGCTTGAGGAGATAAAGCTGTGGGCGATGAAGACCACGAATTTTGAAGTTCCACAGTACTGAGTCTGAGTCCTTCCGTGACCGGGGGTGCTCATTTCAGCTCTCTGTATCCCAAGTTCCTCATCGGTGACAAAGGAATGATGATAGCATGTATCAACAAGGTGACAGAGGAAATAAATGAGACAGTGTTGATAACCACTTAGAATGGTGTTCAAAATGGTATCTGTTGTGAAATTTAAGTGTCTCTTACGGTCATGATTATGTTGGGGAGCTGGAAAGGGACAAGGGGTTAACCAGAGGATAGCAGAAATCCTATAAGATGATAAAGGAATACTGCTTGTCCAGGAATCTCTGTCCTTGTGAACATTTAACCACAGTATTCTTGAAGTTTCTTATGAGTTGCAAGCTTCTCTGAGGAGTGAGTCCTCCAGAACCTTCCCAAGAACCAACCTGCCCTCCGTGGATGTCCTCAGAATTGTCTGTAATAAATTCTCCACATAAATATGCAGATCAGGTGTGGTGTGGGTTACTCTGTGACTGAATCCAAAGGTCCTGGCATCTCTGGAATTTCCTGGGTACCAGGAGTTCCGTCCAGGGAAGAAGCCCCCCAGCACGGCCTTGCTGCAAAACAGACACAGCCACCAAACAAAGAATGGAAAATAACCACCACTCCTGTGGGATTTCCCTGAGCTTATCTGAACCTTTACGGTCTCTAATGGCTGAATCAACATGCAGTCCAGGGATATAGGAAAAATAAAGATAAGGTAAAGAAAATAAATATTCACTCTGCTTTAATCTTAGCCAGTTCCCAAAGGGTCTATTCACCTATCCATTTGTCTCCATTGTCCAGCATCAGAGGAGACACGGTTCCCTCACACTGGGTGACTCCACCATTGGTGGAATACGAGCGGGTTTTTCCATCACATTTTAGCTGTTCTTCCTTGTATAGGAATATGGCTGCTATCTTAGTCAAGTTTAGATTATTCTCTGTCAAGTAGGAATATCCCAGTGGTGTGTACAGGCAGTTTGGAGCCCAGTGTTTAAAGCCCTATGTTGCATATCACCTTTTTGTCTTAGAGATCGTTGGATGATCAAAAAATTATCTTGTGCCACATGCAGCATGGGTCACGTGGACATTTCTGTTCCAACTGGAGCATTCTTAGCAGCTCTTCAAGGTAAAATTGTCAGGAAAGTGAATTTTTTCCTTGACATTCCTATACCTTCTTTTTAGGTGTTCTTCATTCCCTGTCCAGTGCTTTCCTCCTCCTCAGGGCACCAAACTGTCCCCCCCACACACATGCACACCTCGGCTCAGCAAGCCTTTCTCTCCCCAACTTCTCTCTACCCTCAACAAAAATGTGTGGGTCCCGAGTCCCTCAAGGAGAGGAAGTGTCTTCTTTGCCAAGGTGACAGACCACTCACTAAGCTGATCAATGGATTTCTGCTAGTAGGTTCATGTCCATAATGAATCTGTGCATAATTGCTCTTGAAGAGTCTATTTCCACTTGAACAGGAACTTTGTGAGGTCTTGAGGTCTTAAGTTAACCCAAAGGAGGGGGTAGAGACGTGTCCATTTGCACTGTGTCCATTTGGGGACACTGACTATGGCCTTCATGATGCTGACTGTCTGCAACCATCAAACTTCTTCATGTGTCTTAGAAAAAGTATCTGTTACATCCCTGGAGTGGGATAGTATACTTGGAAGACATAAGCTATAGCCTGGCTGTGCTACAGAAAATAGTCCAGAAGCTCTTGTCTTTTCAGGCTTGAACTATTTTATTTATCCTGTCAGATACTTGTGAGGTTGCTGCTTACTGTGAGGGTGGTCTTGGGGATATTAATAGATTCACCACTGAGAAACTCAGCTCTACCTCTGTCACCAGCTAGCTTTATTTATGGTCCCGGGAGGGTCCCTTCACCTCTCCAAGCCTTGGTTTCTTCCTTTTACAATTAGGAGAGCTGGACTAGATAATCTCTAACATCCTCACAAGCTCGAAAGTTCTATAATTCTAAAATCCATTGGTGAAGCCAGTTGCAGTCCTGTCTGCGTGTTGAGTGCTGACGTATTTTCAGCGAGGTTACTTCAGGGCGTCGCACTAACATCTCACTGGGGACATTGTTTTTTTGTCTGAAGATTGATATCTCGCCACAGAGAGTTCTTTTGCATTGTTCCAAGTGCTGCGTTAGAAACCCGTAAACAGTGCCTTAATAGTTTTATCTTTCCAAGAACAATTGGACGGTCAGTGAGTATTTCTTCTACACATCTTCAGTGTACTTATTTTAGCTTCACTTGATTCCAATCCAAGGTTTTTCAGTTAGAATATTTGTCTTGATGCTTATTTTAGCCAGCAATTTTGTCTGTCCAGTTCGAAAGGCCACGCGGTTGAACAACTGCGTGGGGTACACTTATAATTTTGCAAACTTGGATACGTCCATGTTACCTCTCCTGCCCCTCAAACTCCCAAGGTAGTCTCCCAACAATTCCAAACATCATGTTATCTCCCGACATGGATCGTGCACCTACGAGTGTGGTTTAAAATCATTGTTTTCTCAGCAATTCCACTTTGGGGTATGTATCCAAAATGGTCAGAAGGAGGGTCTTGAAGAGATTTTTGTGGACCCATGTACATGGAAACTTTATTCACAGTAGCTGATCTGAATGTTCATCTGTGGATGAATGGATAAACAAAACAGCCAACGAAAAGAATGGAATATTATTCAGCCTTGAAAAAGGAAGGAAATTCTGACACGTGTTTCCTCACGAACAAACCTTGAGGACATTACACTCAGAGAAGTAAACCAGTCACATTAAGACAAATGCTGTCTAATTCCACCTATTTATATAAGGTATCTAGAGTAATTTGACTCCTAGACATAGAAGGTCCAGTGGTGGTTGCCAAGGGCTCAGGAGAGGAGGAAATGGGGAGT
Source organism: Ailurus styani (assembly GCA_002007465.1). Classification (NCBI taxonomy): domain Eukaryota; kingdom Metazoa; phylum Chordata; class Mammalia; order Carnivora; family Ailuridae; genus Ailurus; species Ailurus styani. The sequence goes on along the minus strand of LNAC01000455.1, from coordinate 1,257,191 downwards.
TGTTTAATGGGTACAGAGTTTCAGTTTTACAAAACGAATAAATTCTGGAGGTTGTTTGCATGAAAACGTGAATATAGTTCACACTATTGCACTGCACACTTACAAATTATGAAGATGGTAAATTTTATGTGTTTCATATTTTACCACAATGAAAAAGAAAATACAATTCTAAAAAAAATCATCGTTCACCACTACTTCACGTTCAGCAATTTTGCCACAAGGGGTCTGATTTGCTGTTGAGGCAAGCTGCTGAGAGCTGTGTCTGGTTACCTTGTCTTCTGTAGCCTGTTCACAACAATCCTCCTGGGTAATATGTTCTGAACATCAAGTTGAACTCATAAGTTCATTGTTAGGTGTCAACTGTATAGATCTTGCATTTCCCCCTGTTTATCTCAAGGGATTGAAATTCTGGGGATAAGACATATCCCAGGAGTGCTAGATATTCTCTTGCAATTTTAAACATCATCTTAGAAGCTGAGCAAGTAGCTTTTCAATTGGAAACATGAATATGGCAGTCACCCAAATACCTCTTCAAAGACTTAAAGGATGGCATAGTGTCCGTCTGTCATTTAGTTTTCTCACACATACCTGATGCTTAATAAATGTTGAAGCAAAAAAGAAATGTCCCCCAGAGCCCACTTCAAGGGTGTAGGATCTGTGTAGTTACACAGACGCTCATACTCACAAAGATCCAGCACTTCGGTTCAATGCCCTCCTGTCACTTTCTTGACCTTCTTAATTTCACCTTTGAACTTGTGTTTGGTTAATGAAATCTGAAGTAATGGTGGAGCATGAGCATAAGTGAAGAAGATATTAGTAAGATGAGTGTCTGTTTTTCCTTGCCCCTCCATGAACACATAACAATGGTGATGGCCATGAGCTCAGAATTCCCATAGGGCCCATGATGTGAGCACAGAGAGATACCAAGCACATTCCATCCACAACTGAGTATGTGGGAGTAGCAGACAGCTTTGTGAGGAGATGCTTTCTATTTGAACCAGAATTTGCTCCCATTGCAGAATGAAAGCAGCGATGTCCTAAGAAACATGAAGGAACAAGGAGCCTTATTACGTTCTTTCTTACTTGTGTTATTTGCCTATCTTAGCCAACTGCTCACACAGAAAATGGTGAGATAGAAGCAAAGAACGGAATGGGGCAGCCCATGGTTCATTTCCTCCCAATCCTTCCTTATTCACTAGGAAGCCAAAGAGTGAGAGTGATGGTAGAATGTGTACATATAATGAAGTGAAATACAAGTGGTTAAGTTGGTTTTGTGCTGTATTTCCGCTATTCTGGTGAGAACAAAATACACATGTAGGAATGAGCTAGGGAACCTGAGCCGTGTCATTTCAGTAATTCCACATACGGGTTAAATGCTCTTATTTTTGCTTTTATAGCTGGCATTATTGCGCAATATAAGATGAATGGTAAATTCATGCTAATAATTTAAAATTTTAATTTTTCCTTACTTAGAATGACTTGAAATAGCAAATGAAGAACATCATGACAAGGCAAGAGAAAAACTGGAAGAAAGGAAATGGCTTTATTTTTTAGTACCTTTGAAGCACTTTTGTTCCTGCTTTTGAACCAGGGGCCCTGCATTTTCATTTTTCACCAGGTCCCACAAATTATGTGGCTGGCTCTGCTGTACCCCCCGCCCCAGCATTTGGCTAGTGTGTGTTTCAAGGAAATGGGGAGAAATGTCAAAGGACCTCTGTGTTCAAGTGGGCCTTGAAATTAAATTCATGTCTCTGATTCCAAGGACAAAAATCCCCATGAGACATAGTCCTTGCAAGTTTGTTCTTTGTCTTTGTTCCTCACCCATACTGAATGTGTGGTCAAACCAGAGGGATTTGAAGGAGCCATGCACATCCTCAAGGCTACATGACAAGCACTTTTGCTCCTGTAATATTAACTGGTGGCACCTGTGCTAATAGTTACACGTGAAATTAAGTTAGGAACAGATGGAGTTCTACGGCCAACTGTCGCCAGTCATGGAAAACCTGCCCTCCTTAAATAGCCTCTGGTGTAAGTGTCTGCCCACACTCTGCCCACTTTTCAGGTTTAAATACAAGGCGACATTTGGTATGCATTTCCTGTAATAAGGAAACATGTGATGATTATTCCCAAGATGTTATTTTTAAGACTATTGTTAACTGTGGTCTGTCTTGGGTTTCTCAGTGAAGGAAAAAGGAACTTGACTCAAAGCATCTCTCGATTCACGTTGGGCAACCACAGTGGAGCAAATCCCCTGAAGGAAAATGAGTGGGGACACATTTGCCCCCCACTTTGCAGACACTGAGGTATGGAATGAGTTGGCGACCCCTGGGAGGGATCAAATCTTACAATGCCATGTGCAACACCGGGAATGAAACAAACATGTGAGGCTATCTGTTTTTTTTTTAAATTTTTTTAAAAAAGCTTTTATTTATTTATTTGAGAGAGAGAGAAAAAGAGAGCACAAGTGGGGTGAGGAGCAGAGGGAGAAGCAGACTCCCTGCCAAGCAGGGAGCCTGATGTGGGGCTCCATCCCAGGACTCCGTGATCATGACCTGAGCCGAAGGTAGACATTTAACCGACTGAGCCGCCCAGGCACCACCCCCCTCCCATCAGTTCCTTTTGGTCTTGGTCGCTCACGTTAGAGGTTTTCTTTAGATGTGTGGCGATCACCAGTTATGTGTCTACATTACAGCAAGTTACTACACGTTACTACAGCAACGTTACACCACGTTACTAAAAAGCTGCTAGGATCCTCTATGTGTGTGCTTGTGCCCTGCCAACTGAAGACTTCACTCTATCATTTTTTTTCATTTTTTAAAGTTTTTTTTTATTTATTCATCACAGAGAGAGCACAAGCAGGGGGAGCAGGAGAGGGAGAAGCAGACTTCCCACCAAGCAGAGAGCCCGATGTGGGGCTTGATCCCAAGACTCCATGATCATGACCTGAGCCGAAGGCAGGCACTTAACTGACTGAGCCACCCAGGCACCCCAGTTTTTTTTTTGCAAGGTCATAAATAAATATGTAGTTATTTGAATATACCATCTTGAAGATAGGTACTCAGAGGTTTGGTTTTTCTTACTTTTTTGATCTCTACTTTTAGTATGAAAATAACTTAAAAATCAATCATGTTGAAAGGTAATTGCTTACTTTGTTCTCAATATGTAGAAAGGAAATACGATGCAGGCTGAAGTCATTAATTCAAAGAATAAGACCATGTGTACATTTAAATTGTGAAGGAGTTTGGAATAGAAAAGAGGTCTATAGTCATATAGTTGGAACATGGTCGAGTCTGATTCACACAGTCTTCTGTCTTGTGCCCAGTGCTTGTCCAAAGATGTTGGCACCACAATGAACAGTGGGAATGGGTTGAGAGAGGCTAATACTCCCTGGCAGGAATGTGGTATCTCTAAAGGGGAAAGAAAGGCCTGAGCTCACTGCGGTTTCCAGGCATTTATGAATTTATGAAAATGATTTATGAAAATGATTGAGATCCATGTACTTAGTCCTGGAGTGGACATTCCCAGATAAGTGTGTACCAAATTATGTGTAATTAACTTAAGGAGGTATCTGGTCGAGGTTAAGAGCGAGGCAAGGCCTCTTGAAATCTATATTGTATGTATAAATTCTCTAAAGTCCAGCCAATGTTCATAATTAACGTTTAGCTTGAACCGTGTGAAAATGCTGGTGGAGATTTCATATGGTTCAACTTAATACTTAAATATTTCTACTTGTTATTTCCATAAAAAAGATCTTTATGCTGAAAAAGAATTTATGAGGAGCTGTATTCCTGCTCTTCCTGTGTTAACTGTGCTTTGGGTAAGATGAGCCATTTGTCTTATACAGTTTTATCCTAAGTCTCATGATTCTATACCACCCATTCGGGGCATTCTGGCATATAGTGATCAGTTTTAGGATATGTTGCTAATAATTTATTATTGATAATAGCTTAGGTGCTAATGTGTGTGAATTTTTAACTTAAAAAGAAGGCTCAGTTGATTCAGCGTCTACCTTTGGCTCAGGTCACGATCTCAGAGTCCTGGGATCGAGTCCCCTATCAGGCTCCTTGCTTGGCAGGGACCCGCTTCTCCATCTGCCTGCCCCTCCCCCTGCTTGTGGGCTCTCTCTCTCTTTCTGACAAATAAATAAATAAAATATTTTTTAAAAAATAAATAAAAATAAACAAGTGCAGATTCAAGGTTGTTTGTCATGCTAATACTTTCAACCAATTACACGATAGACTTTCTTGAGGAAAGACAAGGCTAGCCTGGGAGTGACTGGTGCCCATATCTCGTATGATAAGGGTTATGGCAGAAAAATCTTGGAAACAAGTATATGATGCTGGCTGCAGTGGTACTGTGTAAGAGATGATAGGGGCTTGGACTAAGGCGGTAGAGATGGGAATCGAGTAGAGTCTTAGACTGAGGTCTTCAGAAGTAGATCCCTGACGGGATCTGTGTGCAAGTGGATTTTTCAGGAAATGCTTCCAGAAGAAGCCAGTAAGGAAATGGAGGAAGTAGACAGTGAAGAAGAAGCTAAGTGAGGTGGATCAGAAGCAAACCCCACGGATGGTAGCCTCTGCCTGATCCCGTGAGGAGCACTGGAGGGTAAGTTATCCTTGGAAGCCATCTCAACTCAGGGGAAGGAGGCCGGTCTTCCACACTCTTGTACCTGTCAGCCATCGGCTAAGGGCTGGTCAGAGAGGGAGTGGGGTGGCAGTGGGAGGAATGGAAAGTCCTAGGCACCTCCAGCTGTCATATTTGGACAAAATTCTTCAGTAGCCAGAGGGCAGTCCTATGAAGAAGAATCACAAGTGCAGGCTCTTGTGGGCAAAAGCACACCATGGGCAGGAGATGAGAATATGGGGATGATAAGAAGGGGCTGAGGGGATCAGAACAAATCACCAACACTGTCTGCTACACATCTGAATTCAGAAGCACACCATAAAGAAGGGAAATTATAGCTCATGCCCACGATGCTACGGAACTGGTGACCGTGTCAATCATGTCCTTAAAGAGAAACAGGAATCTTCAATAAATCCACTTTGCTCCATTCCCATTGCTACTTCCTTACTCCAAGCCACTCGCATCCCTCATCTGGACCACTGCAGCCAGACATCTACTCTTGCTCATCTGTGTTGGTTCTTTACATAGTAGTCATGGTGATTTAGTCATGGTGATTTAGCAACACAGTGGTGATGCCTGGGAATGAGAGTGAGTTGAGTTGGACACTTGAATCACTTCATAATTACCACTAACCACCACCCATTCTTTGGGAAGCACAATGGAAATTTTCTCAATTTTATGCAAAGGGGTAGGCAACGTTATACGACCCCGCCACCTTCCCCTGCCCACCATCTTCCCCTCAATACCCTTGTAAGCATCCTACCACTTTCAAGCTCCTTCCACATAGAAATTCTGGAACCACCAAAGTTAAAATGTAAATCTGGTCATGTTGCTCTCCTACTTAGAATCCTTCAAAGCTTCTCAGCACACTTGTAATAGTGTGCTCTTTCCCACGACCCATGAGCCCCACTTCAGCTGGTTCCTGCCTCTCTAAGTGGTGTCTGTACATTAATCCCAAACTCCCTTCCACCTAACAACCCCTGCCTTTGTTATTTCCTCTGTCCCAAACTCTCAGCCCTCTTTTTCAATTTGGTTTCACCTCAAGTGTTCCCTCCTGCGAGAGGTAGCTCTCCATAATTCTCTGATCACCAGTCCTTTCCAAACCATTCTAAAATGATTTGAGTAGAAAAACACTTTAAAGGCATTCTCATTCTCATTGCTGCCATCTTGTCCATAGACTTGTTGGTTTGTTGACTAGTCCCCCTGCTACAGTGTACACTCCAGGAGGCCTTGTCTATACAGGCCTTCATGGTATACCTCTGTAACAGTTCTTGTCACAGCCATAATAGGTGCTCACTAAATGCTGCAGTCAGCCTGCCAAAGAAGCAAACTATATGGATGGACAAAAGCTTCACAAGCTTTATAATCAAATCTGTGAGGAGTTATTTTGACCACAAGGTTCCAGAAGCAGGCGGATAAGGAAATATGAGTCTTCAGAAGTCTCCTGAAAAGGATCCCCCATTTCTCATACACCCTACTGGTCTGAGCCCACCTAGAGAATGTTGTTTATTTCCAATGGCCACAGTTAGTAATAGAAAAGGAGTCCACAGGGGACACCTGGGTGGCTCAGTTGGTTAGACAGCTGCCTTTGGTTCAGGTCATGATCCCAGGGTCCTGGAATCGAGTCCCGCCTCGGGCTCCTTGCTCAGCAGGGAGCCAGCTTCTCCCTCTGCCTCTGCCTGCCTCTCTGCCTGCTTGTGCTCTCTCTCCCTGACAAATAACAAATAAATAAAATCTTAAAAAAAAAAAAAGGAGTCCACGGTCATGTGGCTCAGTGGGACCCACTCCCTCATTCATTCTCTGGAATGACTGAGCACAGCAAGGGTACCAGAGCTGGGCCATTTCAGCCTAACCCTCAGCCATTTTTCATGGATGTTCCAAATCTGCAGCCTTCTTCAGAGCTGCACTGTATTTGAAGGCTTCCTTCTACCCAGTCTTCCTTCTTCCCCTCTTTCCCTCCATAGGTGTAAAACCTACATCTTGACCTAAGCCTCTCCCCACCTACTCTGGTGCCCTTTCCCCTTTCTCCTTCACACAAATTTCCTCCAGTAAATCCCTTGCAGATCTAATCGTACCTTAGCATCTGCTTCCTGGAAGACTCACACTGACCTAGAAAGCCTCAATCTTATATAGAGAATATATTGATCCTGAGTATGGAATCATACTCCTACTCTGTAGAATTGAAAATATCCATTCACTTTCTTTTTTTCTGGATCAGTGAAAGTACTAATATCAACATCCTTGAAAACCATGAATCCCGGAATCCAATTTTTTCCTCTTAATTAGGATCCCAGTGTAGTAGAATCGCTCTAAATTAATTCAATGGGAATTGATAGTTGTTTGGCTAGTAGAAAAAGTTGGTTCAATCTGGGAATCATAAAAATGATTTACACAGGAATTAAAATTTTAAAAAGTAATAAAAAAGATGAGCACTGGGTGATGTACAGAAGGGTTGAATCACTATGCTATATAACTGAAAGTACCATAACACTGTATGTTAACTACTGGAATTAAAATTGTAAAGATTTTTATTTATTTATTTATTTATTTATTTATTTGAGAGAGAGAGAGTGAAAGAGAGCATGAGAGTGGGATGAGGGGCAGAGGGAGAAACAGACTCCCTGCTGAGCAGTGTGCATGATACCAGGACTCCGGGATCATGAGGTGAGCCATCCAGGCCCCTCTGGAATTAAAATTTTAAAATGATTTAGACATTTCTTATTTATTTTATTTTTATTTTATTTTAACTTTTTTTTCAACTCAAACCATGTAAATTTGCATGCATCCCCCAATCCTCTGATGAAGGATCAAAGTTTTTTCTCGAGTATCACTCTGCTTTACACAAACCACACTCTTCTATCATCCCCAGTTTTTTCTCTAAAGTGAAGCAGAAACTAAAAGATACCTGTCCTTCAATCGGAGTGCAGAACCCTTTAAATATTTTCCTTAAACTTCTACAGTTATTTTTTTTAAAAAATCAACTTGGCCTATGAAGAATCTGCAAAGAATCCAGCTTTGTAACTTTCTTGCCATGCTCATATTTAATCAATTTTTGATGTTTTTAGCCAAATCACAGAAATATAATATCCTGGCATGAACACAATGGCCAGGCACCATCACCATCTTGGCATGGGCTACTTCCGTGGGTGAGACCAAAAACGTGAGAGAGAGGTGGGCTCAGGGCTGGAGGCAGCAATAAGATTTTACAGATGAAACAGAAAGCATTAGTTAATCAGGAGAGTCCGTTAAGGAGTGGTTGATCAAGAGGACTTTTATGACATAATCCTTGATACACAATGCTTAAAATTATTAGTGATATAATGTCTGCAGTTCCTTTGGCTCTCAGAGCTGCCTTTGTCAGAAGATGGCAATGAACTGATGCTAACTTTCTGTCAATGGAACTTTTTTTTAAAAAGATTTTATTTATTCACTTGACACAGAGAGAGAGAGAGAGCACAAGCAGGGACAGCAGCAGGCAGAGAGAGAGGCAGGCTCCCCACTGAGATCATGACCTGAGCCAAAGGCAAATGCTTAACTGACTGAGCCACCCAGGCACCCCTGGAACATTCTTTTACACTAGTTAGTCTTATCCTTTTTGGGCTCATGGATTCTGTTGAAAATCTAATGAGATCTAATGAGATCTAATGAGAAATGGCTAAGGGTTAGGCTGAGGGTTAGATCAGATGGCTAAGGGTTAGATTAGATCTAATCTGATCCTCTTATCAGAAAGATGTATACACACAGACACGTGCAAAATTGTAGGTGGGGTTTTTATCCCTGCATCTCATTTGAAGATTCCTTGTTCATAAACCCCATATGCTATAGATTGAATGCATTCCGGCCCCCCTCGAATTCACATTTTGAAGCCTAATCCCCAGTGTGATAATGCTTTCAGGTGAGGGCTTTGGGAAGTGATTGGGTCATGAGGGTGAAGCTCTCGTGTATGGGATTAGCATCCTTATAAAAGAGACCCCAGGGAGCTCCCTCATCCCTTTTACCATATATGGACACAGCAAGAAGTCACTGCCTAGGAGGAAGCAGACCCTCATCAGATGCCAAATCTACTGGTGCCATGATCTTGGACAACCACTTCCAGAATGGTGAGAAATAAATATTTGCTATTCATAAACCACTGAGGTTACGGTATTTCATTACTGCCCCTCCAGACTAAGACATCCTATTACATTCCTAAAACACACAGTGCAAAACATAAACAGACAGTACATTGGCTTGCCATTTGCTTCCCAAGAAAACAAAGTCAGGCGTGGACTACATGTGCCTTCCGAGATTGATTCATCGGTAAATGCCACGGCCCAGGTCTTCAGAAAGGACACGCCCACAGGCACACTCACAGGAGCTCAGTTCCCTCAGAGAGTGGCAAGAGTCATGTCCGTCTGATTCATCTTTCAGAAAGGGAGGGGAAGTGCAGCGTAAAGCCACAACCCAGGCCACAGAGAGGCCTTGGTCCTGGAGCACAGCAGAGGTGAGGGTCATCCCAGGGCAGAGCAGATGCTGTCAGTTGAGTAAGACCATGTCACTGAACCCTGGATGGGCACAGCCCAATGGAGCCTTGGAGATCATCCAGGCCAACTCATTTTCTAACTCAGTCCCATCAGATGCCAGCTCTTACGGAATTACAAGCAAGAGACCATTCTCTCAAACCTGCCATCAACTCAAGGAGGAGCAAGAATTGCTTTCCTGGTCTTGAATAGCATCCACGTGTTTGACACCAAGTCCCCCCCCCCCAGTCCTAAAGATGATGCTTGAAGGCATCGTGGTTAGTGCCTAGAAGACAGTGAGAAAAGCTGGGTGGGAATCCAGACTTTCTAGTTCGCTTTGCATGGTCTTGGTTACCAAGTCCCTCTGCTCCAGATCTTGAGGGTTGCAGTTCAGGTAATTCTATTAAAATGATTTGAATGTAAAAACATTTCAAGGACAATTCATTCTGTCGCCACTCTCCTCACTTGTTCTTCTGTTTAGGAACAACTCTGAGGCCTCAGGCATAATTTCCAAAATCACAAATGACATGAACGTTTCTATTGAACGGGCTTGACAAACCATTCTGAGTGAGGTTGAGTCCCCTTTCCTAAGTGCTGCTACTGACTTTGTACAGAGTCCCAACAACCTGAAGTCAAGTGGTTAAAACTTGCCATGGACTTATTTCGCTTAGCAAGATTTCGTTTCTTTTGATGGCTGCATAGTATTCCATTGTATATATATACCACATCTTCTTTATCCATTCATCTGTTGATGGACATCTAGGTTCTTTCCATAGTTTGGTACCCCTGGGGCAAAAAATTTAAAAATTAAATAAACAAACAAACAAACAAACAAATAAATAAATAGAAAAAGAAAATAGATTTGACAGGGGAAAAAAAAGGCAACCCTGTTGGCACCCCTCTCACTCTTTTTTCTGTATCTTCACTTAATAAACTTCTATCACTAAAAAAAATGAGGGGCGCCTGAGTGGCTCAGTGGGTTAAAGCCTCTGCCTTCGGCACAGGTCATGATCTCAGGGTCCTGGGGTTGAACCCCTGCATCGAGCCCCCGCATCGGGCTCCCTGCTCAGCAGGGAGCCTGCTTCCTCCTCTCTCTCTGCCTGCCTCTCTGCCTGCTTGTGATCTCTCTCTCTCTAATAAATTAAAAAAAATAGAAGGGCGCCTGGGTGGCTCAGTGGGTTAAAGCCTCTGCTTTCGGCTCAGGTCATGATCTCAGCGTCCTGGGATCAAGGCCTGCATCGGGCTCTCTGCTCACCAGGGAGCCTGCTTCCTCCTCTCCCTGTCTCTCTGCCTGCCTCTCTGCCTACTTGTAATCTCTCTCTCTCTCTGTCAAATAAATAAATAAAATCTTTTAAAAAAATAAATAAAAAATAAATAAAAGAACAAAAAACTTGCCATGGAGTACAAGGCAGATTAAAAATGGTGGGTTAAGACAGCCTTTTTGTTTTGCTATCTTTTCCTTTTTAAGAGCACCAAAGAGTGTTGCATTTGTGTACAGAATAACTTAAAATGAACAAAGTAGGGTGATGATTGGTAGAAAGCTTGTTTCTTAACTACCCATCCTTGAGCTGAGTAATGATCTGACTTGGGAGTCGGCAGGAAGAGAGAAAAGAGACTTAATTGTGCTTTTGGCTTCAGTGGACGGGGAATATGTCTAGGGGTTGTGGTAGACAGAATCATGCCTCTCCCAAAGATGTCCATGTCCTGATTCCTAGAACCTGTGAATATGTTAGGTTTCTTAGAACCTCTAGAAGGAATGTGGGCCGGGTCATATCTTGACGTTAGCCCAGTGACATGTGTGTCAGATTTCCAACCAACAGAACTGTGAGATAATAAATGTATGTTCTTTGGAGTGATTCTGTGTGTGGGACTTTGTCACAGCAACAAATAGGAAAAGGATACAGGAGTGACAGAAATGAAGATGAGGGATGTTTCTGGTTCAGGCATGTTTCAGAGAGGCTGTTGCCAGCGAGAGAGAACTGAGAAAGATAGACCAAGGGTTGAGGACACATGGGGGAAGGTGGTTCTGATGCCAGAAGACAGGGAGAAGCATTTCAGGAGGAGCCTGGGATATGGTGCATGGCCTGGAGGCTTGAGGACCCTCATTAGTAGTGACCTCAGATGACCAGAGGATTGCTAAATAGATATGGAAACCAACAGGTACAACGATTTTTATGTGCTACCAATTCACCTGTTTGGTTAAGAATCAATGTATAAGATAGAAATAGCCCTGAGCTGGGTGGCTCAGTGGGTTAAGCATCTGCCTTCGGTTCAGGTCATGATCCCAGGGTCCTGGCATCGAGCCCTGGGTTGGGCTTTCTGCTCAGCAGGGAGTCTGCTTCTCCCTCTCCCTCTGTTGCTCCCTCTGCTTGTGTTATCTCTCTTTTTAATAAATAAATAAAAATCTTAAAAAGAAAAAACAAAGAAATAGCTCTGTGCCTAATACTCACTTCCTGAAGAATCATGCAACACTTGAAACAATATACTTTTATGAACATTAAAAAGAACATGAAACAACATGACTAAGGAGTATCAGTTACCCATGCAAAAGACCTGGCTACTTGTTTTCTGTATCTGTTTTCTTCTTCTTCAGTTGGAATAGATCTTTCAAGATGGCACAAGGTTACCTGGCTTTACTTGCTTGGAGGTGTGGTCATGCGGCTAATTTCTAGCCAATGGCATGTGAATTGGAGCTATGAGTGGCTACTTTTTTAAAAAAGATTTTATTTATTTATTTGTCAGACAGAGAGAGAGCACAAGCATGGGGAGTGGCCAGCAGAGGTAGAGGGAGAAGCAGACTCCCCACTAAGCAGGGAGCCTGATGTGGGGCTCTATCCCAGGAGCCTGGGATCATGACCTGAGTCTAAGGCAGGCACTTAACCGACCGAGGCACCCAGGTGCCATGAATGGGTACTTTTAAAGGAAAGAGTTATACCTGTCCCTTTCCCTCCTGTCCACTGGCTGAAACGAGGATGTGGTGGTAAGCCATCTTGGACCCCACAATGAGGGCAGCACCCTCAAACTGGTAAGGCTACAAGACAGAAGGAGCCTGGACCCCTGCTGGCTTCTCATAGAGAACCCGTTATGTACTGGGGTTTCACAGAAATAAAATTGTCTCTGGTCAGATCCACTATTATTGAGGGTCTCAGTGTCCGGGCCCAAAATGATACTGAATATTTCTCCAGATGAGTTGGGTTGAGACTCTTTTAGTCTAAATAAATAAATAAATAAATTTAAAAGGCAGTGATTCTCTCTGCTTTGCCTAGAGGTAACTTAGGCTTTTCTTAAGCTTTGACTTGACAAAAGAGTTGCTGTCGCTCTTCGTTTTCTATGGCTAATGTAACAAATGACTGTAAACTGAGTGACTCGAAGCCACATGCATTTATTACCCTACTGTTAGGAAGGTTGGAAGTCGAACATGGGTCTTACTGGGCTAAAACAAAGATGTTGGCAGAGATGCATTCTCCTCGGAAGGTTCTAGGGGAGGATCCGTTTCCTTGCCTTTCCAGCATTGAGCGGCCACCCTTTGGTTGGTGGCACCTCCATCTTCAGAGGCAGCGATGTTAGTTAATCCTCTCGTGCTAGTCATCTGTCTTCTGCCTCCTTCTTGTGCTTTTAAGGATCCCTGTGATGACCCTGGGCCAACCTGGGTCCTTAAGGATCATCACCCCATTTAAGGCCAGCAAATTAGCAAACTTAATTCCACTTATAACTTTAATTACCCTTTGCCATGGGACCCAAGATATTTGCAATTTCTGGGGATTAGGACATGGACATCTTTGGGAGACCATTATTGTGTCTACGTCAGTCTCTCTCTCTCTCTCTTTTTTTTCTTGTTCAGTGCATTGTCCACTCTCCAGAAATTCTGTTTTGTATACATATATGTATGTTTGTATGTAGACACATACATCTATTTGCTACTTTTGTCCAAGGAGAAGGCCTAGAAACAACCCTAGAGATACACTAGTAGCAATTGAATATGCCAGGCACCTAGATTTGGTTTCTATCTTCATAAAAGAAATCTGGACTTCTTGGAGAGACAGGTGATCCCAGGGTGGGGGGCAGAGAAAGTACAAGATGAGTCTGGAGTATCTTATGACGCTAACCAGTAAGGAAGTGCTCAGAGAGCCATGGGGACATGACACAAGGGCACAAGAGCCACCATTGGCTCATCTGAGACCATTTGAATTTAAAATAATGATAATAAAGATTTATAACCCACTACTTAAAATAAGAATCCATGTGTCTATGGGTCTAGGAAAAACTCTGTCTTCCTTTATTCTCACCTTGACTATTCCTGACACTAGATTTATGGGGCTTTTCCCACACTGACCAATTCTCTGACACCAGCTGGGTGCCCTCAAATTCAATTCAATTCAATTCTGGCCCTCACCAGAGTTAGCATAGACTGCATAGGTTAAGGGGGGCTCAGTTCCATAAGACTGGCCCCCATTTCAGATGTCAATCTCAAGTAGTAAGTCTCAGGTTACCCCAATGTCCGTCCAGCTTAGCTGCAAATCAGAGCATCCGGAAACCCCCTCTGGAGGTTTGATACTTTGCTGGAGTGGCTCACACAATTTAGGAAAACTGTTTACTTACTAGTGCCGATTTATTACAAAGAATATTTTATTTTATTATTATTTTTTTAAGATTTATTTACTTATTTATTTGAGAGAGAGCATGAGAGGAGAGAAGGTCAGGGAGAAGCAGACTTCCCATGGAGTTGGGAGCCCAATGTAGGACTCGATCCCGGGACTCCAGGATCATGACCTGAGCCAAAGGCAGTCGCTTAACCAACTGAGCCATCCAGGCGCCCTACAAAGAATATTTTAGAGGATACAAAGAATAGCCAGATGGAGAGATACATAGAGTGAAGTCTGGAAGGGGTCCTGAGCTCAAGAGCTTCTGTCCCCGTGGAGTTGATGTGTGCACCCTTTCAGCACATGGAAGTGTTCAACAACCCAGAAGCATTCCAAAGTCTATACTTTTGGAATTTTTATGAAAGCTTCATCACATAGGCATGATGGATTATTAACTCACATCTCCAGCCCCTCTCCCCTTCCCAAATGATGGAGGGTGGGGCTAAAAGTTCTAAGCTTCTAATCGTGGTTTGATCTTTCTGGTGACCAAACCCCATCCTGAAACTATCCAGGAGCTACCAAGAACCACCTTACTAGAACAAAAGACACATTGCCTAGTAAATTCCCTGTCGCCTAGGAAATTACAATGGGTTTCGGAGCGGTGTGTCAGGAACCAGGGTCAAAGACTGAACCTTGGAACAAAAGATACTCCTAGTGGTCTTATCATTTAGGAATTTACCAGGGTTTCAGGAGCCCTATGTGAAGGATGGGTCAAGACCAAATATTAGAATGAAAGATGCCTCTAGTGCTCTTATCACTTGAGAAAGTACAAGGATTTTAGGAGCCCTGTGCCAGGAACCAGGGGCAGAGACCAATATATATATTTTCTATTATTTCACACCATGGTAATATACATATATAAATATAGGAGAAGACAATACTCTTTCTTCCAGTAGAAAGGTCACAAATAAAATTAAAAGGAGTGTCAGAAAAATCACCATTTAACATCATCGTAATGATCACTGGGTAAGTCAAGAAGCATCAATGGATGACTAGAACCATGGTAGGGCATCTCATCTTGCTCCATACATAAACAAAGGAACACATGTGACCCATGAGAGTTCTTTAAAAGTAGCAACCAGGACCAGATGCTCTTTCTCACTTTGTGTAAGTGCCTGTGGGGATGTAGTTGACAGTCTCTGCGGCGTCTAAGGACTTGTCTTACTCAAGCCCTCAATGGCTGGTCAAGAGGTTAGCATCCAAGACTTGGAACCCAGGAGGTGCTCAGGGAGTCTGTGTCATGTGCATGAGTTGGTGATGGCAGACGATGTCCGTTCTCATTTGTATTGCGAAGGAGCAATCATTTTTTGAATTAGCAAAGATTTTGTACTCTTTACGATACTTTCTCTTTTGCAACTTTGGACCTTTGAAGAGGATGTGCAGAGCTTACTGGAAAGAAGATTCTAATTGTGATTGTGATGACTGTTGCATTCCTGGCCCTGAATAGCCATGCCTGCCTATATTCTTGCCCTGTGTACTCCCTGTCCACACTGATCCTGGGTTGCAGTCATAGCTGCATGCTTTGGCCAATGAGTCGCTGATAAATGTTTGCACCTTGAAGCTTGTCTGCCTGGAGAGCTCACTCTAAGAGTTAGTAGAGCACCATGTAAGAATCCTGACCATTCTGAGATAACTGTGCTGTCAGGAAGCTGATGCAAGCCACGTGGAACAGCCAAGGTAATCAGGCTGTGTTAAAAAGAATAATGGCTCCCTGAAGATCTCTATGTCCTAAACGTCAGAAACCAGAAATATGTTATATTACGCATAACGTTACATGTTATGTTACACATTACTACTATGCAGTGTTTCTATTGTTCTGGTAGGAACAAAATCCATATACACGTGAAAAGTTGTAAAATATAAATTGAGTAGTAACATTAGAAGTTTTGTGTGTCAGTGAAGACTCTTAGGTGTGCATTAAAAACTGGTATTGAACATTTATCCAGATAAATGGTGAAATGTGAACCAATAATCTAAAATTTTTAATTTTTAGTGACAGATCTTTTGATTGCAGGTAATGAAAAATTACATGAGCTCTCTTAGGTTAGAAACAAAAATGCATGAGGAGGATTTCTTACAACAAAACACAGGTATGTCAGAAAGCAGAAAATGAAGGAAGAACACAGCGTGGTCTTGAACCAGAACCTGAAAAACCATCAGAAGCACAGCAAGCCTTCTCCAGGGCCACCGACTCTCTCAACCTGCTTTAGTCTGTGTGTCTGCTTGCCTCCCCTCCTCCCCCTCTGTCGACAGGATGACTTTCTCTGCCTCCTCAGGGATTTATAGTCAAACATGATAGTCCCAGCCCAGTCTTTCCTCAGCTTGCCATCTAAGCTCCCAGTACCCTGACCAGTACCTCCGAGCCTCAATTTTAAGTTCCCTGGAGAAAGATAGGGGTCCAGGAGGGCCGTTTACATAGCCCTGGTCCAATCAGCAGTGGCCAGGGGTGCAGAGCCGGCTAATACAAGGCCTGCATGTGTGCATGCGTAGATGGTTGAGCATGGTGGCATTTTGAAGCTGGCAGACGCACCAGAGATGTTCTTACAATGCAGCCTGTCTAGGCAGTCGTAACCTATTGGGTCCTGGTGCTATGACTTTGAGGAAAGTCAGAAGGGTAGGACAGGTGATCCCAGAGGCCAAAGCCAGGAATTCTGGGACTACACAGTCAGATGGGCTTCTAGGGAAAGCCTGAGTCAGAGCGTGGACTCCTGGGATGTCACTTCCTGGAACACACGGCCCACCCACTCCCCCTCGGATTGGGGAAGTCCAGACCTATGGGACATTTGGGGCGTGGGCCTTGGGGAAACTAATGTGTGGTGTGGTTGATGAAGCAATAGCCTGTCTGTGTTTAATCTGTCTCTAGACAACCCGAGCCTTTGTGGTTCCCTACCTTTCCAAATGCGTGTCTCCCTTTGAGGAATTGAAAACTCCCACACCCTCTTAATTGTGATGACATCTTCAAGGTGAGTTAATTATCGGGACTAAAGTCGGATCTGTAATTATAATACTGACAATTCATTTTATTTTTTTAATTTATTTTTCTTTTTTTAAATAATTTTTTAAAAGATTTCATTTATTTATTTGAGAGAGAGAGAAATGAGACGGGAGAGGGTCAGAGGGAGAAGCAGACTTCCCGCTGATCAGGGAGCCAGATGTGGGACTTGACCCCAGGACACCAGGATCATGACCTGAGCCAAAGGCAGTCACTTAACCAACTGAGCCACCCCGCCCAGGTGCCCAACAATTCATTTTCAAGTAAACATTTTGGGAGATTCTGATCCATCTCTCTGGGAGAAGGCAGTGGGCTCCCTCCCCACCATGCCCCACAGCAAAATTATAATCCACCCCTGGCTGAGAATAACTGACTTCAATCAAAAGACAGACAATTCCATTCCACAGATATTCTTATCGGTGGTAATTATTATTAAATCAACACTTTGGGCATCTAAGAAATGGCTTCAGAGTGAAGATTCATGAGGATGCATTTACTTGTAATGAAGAAATAGCCTTGAGCCATTTCATTTTATTGAATTGCCTTTGTATTGGACATTTTTATATCTGCTATTAAAAAGTCAGTTATTTTAGATGTACCCTCATATTGTGTTGTACTTTCCGAAGTATATATAAAATGCAATTTGTGCAAATGAATAAAATCTCAAACTCTATGGCTAACTGATCTCTGCATGGCGGGATAAGTTATCCTAGTGGGGCACTCCTACCTACAAACCACATAGGAGTTAAGAGCAGTGCTATGTCTTTATTACTCTAACATCTCATCATTCACTTAGAATTGGGTCTTTCAAGGCCACCTCTTGAACCTTAGCGAAAGATCTCCTGTTATTTCCATATGAAGGGTAATTTGTTTTCAACAAACATCGAGAAAGATTTCTGTACAACAACCTTTTTCCTAGAACCGTGAGAACAAGAATGGGTGGGGGTTCTCTTGTCTCAGAAGGATCGAGCGGAGTATTCCCCAAAGTGTGTGTGGTGGGATGTTATCCGATGTGATGCAGAGAGCTGGGAATGAGAGCCCTGCGGGACCACTCAGCATCTGTGAGACAGTATTGCAGGGTAGCTGTATCCAAGAAGAGGACAGGTGTGCACTGCTTCAAAACAAATTGGATCGCAGAAGTCCTTTTTTGAGAACCGTGTTGGAATACTGTAATTCCAGATGAAGTAATTGTGAAAAAGCTCATCTATTCTAAGGGTGGCTTTTTAAGAAATTGAGGTGAAATTCACATAACATAAAATAAACCACTTTATGTGACATTTAGTACATTCACGTTGTTGGGTAAACACCACTTTTATCTAGTTCAAAACATTTTCATCGTCCCGAAAGAAAACTCTCTACCATTAAGTCCTGTTCTGGTCCCTCGTCTGGCCTCCCCCAAGCCTCTGGCAACCCTCAATCCTCTGTCTCTACAGTTTTAGTATGGTGGCTTAAAAAAAAAAAGACTTCATTTTTTAGAGCAGTTTTAGGTTAACAGCAAAATTGAGCAGAAGTTGCAGAGAGTTCTAGGGGTGCCTGGGTGGCTCATTCAGTTTAAGAGTCTGCCTTTGGCTCTGGTCATGATCCGAGGGTCCTGGGATCGAGTCCCGCCTGCATCGGGCTCCCTGCTCAGGGGGGAGCCTGCTTCTCCCTCTCCCTCTGCCTCCCTCTCGTGGTCTCTCTTTCTCTCACTCTCTCCTTCCTTCTTTCTCTCTCTCTCTCAAATAAATAAAATCTTAAAAAAAAGACGTCACAGAGAGTTCCCAGTACCCCCTGCCCCCGCACATGCACGGCCTCTCCCACTGTCAACATCTTGCTCCAGAGTAGTACATTTGTTATAATCGTATGTTGGCTTTTTAATTGGACATCTGTAATGGGTCTTTATTTTTTTTTAAAGATTTTATTTATTTATTTATTTGACATAGAGAGAGATCACAAGCAGGCAGAGAGGCAGGCAGAGAGAGGAGGAAGCAGGCTCTCCGTGGAGCAGAGAGCCCGATGCGGGGCTCGATCCCAGGACCCTGAGATCATGACCCGAGCCGAAGGCAGAGGCCTCAACCCACTGAGCCACCCAGGCGCCCTGTAATGGGTCTTTAAAACCTTATTTTCGTAACTCAGGTATTTTACATGAGCAGATATACATGGTGTATCTCTACAGAATTGTTCTGTAGTTCCACTTTTAATGCTACTGTCCTCTATCCCCCAAATGGTGTCTACGTGAGCTTTTCCCCCCTACTCATCTGCATCATGACCTATTGTTTCAAGACTGTGATGACGAACTGCAAAGGTATTTTCAGATAACTCTTTGGACTTGGGTCCACTCATCCCCCCAAAATTGGCGTTATGGCGTCCACGGAAGTAGGACACATTACTGAGCACACCTTACTTCTCCTCACCTTCCCGAAACGAGAAGTTTATTTCTTGAGAAGAATAATGGATGCGCTGCAGGAAGAAAGGCAAGTGTCTAGTTCTTAAATGTAGTCCTCTCAGTCTTTGGGCAAAATGTAAAATTTTAGGCCATCGTTGTTTCAATCTTAAAATAGCCGCTAAATTAGAGTTTCAAAGTAAGGAATTGATCATTTAGTCATTCAATGATTATTACACCCACAGGTCTTTTTTTTTTTAAAGATTTTATTTATTTATTTGACACAGAGAGAGAGATTACAAGTAGGCAGAGAGGCAGGCAGAGAGAGAGGAGGAAACAGGCTCCCCGCTGAGCAGAGAGCCCAATGCTGGGCTCAATCCCAGGACCCTGAGATCATGACCTGAGCCAAAGGCAGAGGCTTTAACCCACTGAGCCACCCAGGTGCCCCAACACCCGCAGGTCTTCTAGATGCTTTGGAAGAAAATCAAAAGTGTAAAACAAACAAACAAACAAACAAACAAAAAACAGATACTTGTCTTTAGTTGGGGAGATAATGAGGAGTAGTGGGTAAAGTTCCTTAGGCTTGGGCCCAAGTACTCAAAACATTCAACTTGAATTGATTTTCTACTATAGTTTTCTAAAACTCTTCTATATGACTGGTTACCTCTAGCTCCCATCCTGCTTGGTAAGATAAACATAATTGTATTTTTTCCCCACATACATTTAGTCAATCCAGGGCGTTCTTGGTCATTTCTAAGCTTTCCCTTTCTGCCTTGTCTCAAGGATGGTGGCCAAGTTTTCAGAGGCTCAATATGAGGCAAAGTTTGAGGCTTTTAGCTTCAGCAGAGGAGCGAGAGTGGCTCTGCTCTCCCTGGCCCCACCCATTGACATCTGTACTCGTTGGCACCTGCAGGGGTATTTCCATCTGGTCTCTGGTCCGTGAGCTCTGCCGGTCACTCATATCCTCCTCATCCGAACCCAGGATACCCAAGTCCCATTGTTGTTCACCTGGTCACACCTATGCTTGGGAAAACCTGGGACTTCTCTTTGGACCATGCTGGAGTGCATGGGGCCTTCCCAAGTGTCCCTAAGGTCCTTCTGCCTGGCCATTCCCAACCTTCAAGTCACTGTCACTTGTCTGTCCTCATTCCACAGATGAAGGCATAGGGAGCTTGCTTGTAATAGTGAACAGAGGTTTCCATTCTCATCACCCACTCCCTGCAAAAGCCCCTCCCCTGCCCTGACTCCCTTATGCCTTTGCCCAGCTCAGGTCATTGTTCTCTCTTCTCCAAGCCAATCCTACACTCCATGCCTTTAGTTTAGCTGTCAGTGACTCCAGAGTCTCTTTGGCTTTTAAAACTGAAAAAGACCATA
This sequence comes from Ailurus styani, assembly GCA_002007465.1. Taxonomy (NCBI): domain Eukaryota; kingdom Metazoa; phylum Chordata; class Mammalia; order Carnivora; family Ailuridae; genus Ailurus; species Ailurus styani. The sequence continues at coordinate 1,236,701 of LNAC01000455.1, read as the reverse complement.
CTCTTGGAACTCCATCCTTTGCTCTCAAACTACTGGCTTTGCCACAGGCTTCAAAAGCCTGTTATTAAATTCAAAAACCAAAACTGAGTACCCTTGTCCCCATTGACTCTGCTCTAACAATTCTTTCTTCCCTGAGTTGATGATGCCTGCGACAGGAACAGGGAGGACCATCGGCTCACATCTCAAATTGCTGACTTCCCTCTCTCTGTCTCTGAGGAGGATGTTTCTTTCTCTCTAAGAGGAGTCTAAAAAATTAACTCAAACATAAGGCTACATCACAAGTGATGTTGCAAGCTGTATTCGGTTATTGATCAACATGATATAAATAGTGTGTAGCCAGGGGCAGGTCAAGTCAATATGGGATGGTCTTGGGAGTTTTCAAAGAGGACAGGAGCATTGATTTGTTTGTAACATATAAATCGATGGAAAGAAACATCTAGTGAATTCCACAGTGAACCACAGAGATGGGGATCCACAAGGTGTGGCCACGGGGGGCACGTTCATAGATGTAGAAGGATCACTGAAGCTGGGGGCGGAGAGGATTTCAAGGAGGAAATGGCCAACTGTATGAAAAGCTGTAAGGAAGTAAAAGCAAATACCTATCAAGAAAAGGCTATTGTGTTAGTTGGAAAGTTCCCACGCGTTGCTGTTGGGAAAGCATCCAGTAACATTCCCCGATATTTCAAAGTTATTGATTTCTCCACGGAACACAACATATAGTACAATGGAGACCTTAGGAGTGAACAAAGAAAAGTAAGACGTGTTGGGTTCATGTTGGAAAATGTTCACTGACCCGGAACACTGCCAGAGAACACTTCCACCTCCCATGGGTCCTGGTCTGTGGGGCTCTGTACCCGTAACGACACATGGCAGGGCGGAGGGCGGGGAGCTATTTGGCTTTTCGGAAGCAAGCAAATGAAAAGAAAGGAGGAATGATATTAGCATCCTATTACAAACTGGCAAGGTAGTATGTTCAAAATCAGCCTCACTTTAATCTACGCATACAACTGGGCGGGCTGTCAGCTGCGCTCAACCATTATTTATTTGTTAGTATTCTAGACGGGCTCTCAAAGCCATATGTCTACATTAGAAATGCACAAAAAAGTTAGTGGAGAATCAAGCTGCGGTATTAAATTTTAAATTGCAGAGCATACTCATAATATTCTTGGATCTCTTTTTTTCGTTTTAAAGAATTCCATTCTGTTCGACTTACTTGAAAAAAAAGAGATGGCTTTCGTTTGATTTTTTTTTAAAGGAGCTTTGGCTTAACTCGAATGAATGTCTTGAGGGCATTTTACTCTTGTCATTGTACTGTACATAAAGCGAATACAGAAATCTGCTTAGGATGACGAGTCGAAAAAATCTCTACCTTTAAAGGGCCCGATCTATCTGTATGTACTTACTAAATGATGAGTTTGATATATGTTGGAACCTTAAATAACATCAATTTTGAAGTAACTACCTGGTGAACATTTGCTGTTCATCGAATAAGGCTTTGGGGGGCCCGGTGATAAGAGTAATATCTTGCTTCCACTCAGAGGACACTAGTGGGACTGAGTTAACTGTCTGCCTGCCCAAGTGTCTGATGCCAGCTCCATGGGGTAACTGGGAGTTCGACTTCAGTGTACAACGAGGGGGTGAGTCCTCCATGACAGAGAGGGAGAGTAAGCAATCTAATGAGCATATTCGGGTGATTGCTGAGTGACTACGAAGGCATGAAGGGAATGAAATTTATTTAGGGAAGCTCCCAGGTGTATACCTCCATTCACACGTGATCATGGGATCACAGTCTTCCTGCTTACTGAGTCCTCACTTGTGGCCACCACCCTTTCACACAAGTCCCTAGGACCTGGCGGTGACCTCGAAGTTCTGGAGGCACCAGGAAGTTTTAGGAAAGGGAAGAGGGTTTAAGAAGTGCAGAGAGTTAGTATTAAGAAGCGCATCTTTACCAAAATTAAGAGCACACTTGTCATGATGAGCACTGCGTCAAGTAGGGAATTGCTGAATCACCATATTGTACACCTGAAACTAACAGAATGCTGTATGTTAATTACACTGGAATTGCAGAAATAAATAAATAATAAAATAAAAGGACCAAAACAAACAAACAAACAAAAAAAGAATGAATTCTGGGAGTTTTCCTGTTTTCCTTACTAGGCTTTCTGCTTTCTGGATTAAGGTATCTGTGATTGAAGGTACTCCATATATATATATATATATATATATATATATATATGCACATATACACACACACACATACACTTTATATATATATACACACACATATATATGTATGTATATATATAATATTTTATTTATTTTATTTATTTGAGAGAGAACATGAGTGGAGTGGGGAGAGTAGCAGAGGGAGAGGGAGAAGCAGACTGCCCGCTGAGCAGGGAGCCCAATGCAGGGCTCTGTCCCAGGACCCCAGGATCCTGACCTGAGTTGAAAGCAGACATCTTACCGACTGAGCCACCCAGGCACCCCAAGAATGAATTCTTCTGTAGGTCTAGTGCTGATTCTCCTCTGCTGTGCTCTTTGGTTCTTGCATGCTGGGAAATTCTCTTACTGCTTCAGAGCCCTTAGAGGGTGGGTGTACTTATCACTTATACAAATTCTGTGTCTTTCCTGGAAAGACTTAAGCTAATGTCTCAGAATACGCAAAATAGAGATGACAAGGTTCTTACGTGAAACAATTCCATGTCACAGAGATTCACAGCCTTGTTTACAGAGGTGAACATAGATTGTCTCCAAGCTTTCTGGTTTACATGGTTCCTAGGACCGATCAGATAAAAACAGGTCAACTGCTCAAGACAAGAGCAACTGTCATTGGTTGTTCATGTCAAGATTGGACAAGCACAATTCTCCTGGGTATGCCCCTGACGTTGGCACTGAATATCCTGACAAACACATACTGATAACATATTTTCCATAAGACACACCAAGAGGTCCAGAAATGGAGTGTTTCTCTTTTTTGATCTTTTTAAAGTTAATTTTAACATATTTATCATTTCTGACTATAGAAGAGCACATGTTCATTGAAGAAAACATGGAACAGATAAGCAGAAAAAAAGATGTTAAAAGTCACCTAAAATCCCAGCATCTGGGGGGAAAGCATTTTTAACATTCTGGTGTGTGTTTTCCTGTCTTATATTATGCACAAATATAAATTTTAACAAGAGGTTATTATTATATTATTTTTCAATCTGCATTTAATTAAACTACATATCATGCACATTGTCCTGAGTCATTAAACATTCTTTAAAAATACATTGGATAACTTCTATGTATTTCATTAGATAAAGGCATTTATTTATTGAGCCAATCCTTTATTGTAGAATAGTGAGCTGGTTTCCAAAATTGGATACTATAAGAAATGATGCTGTGGACATACTTGTAGATAAATCATTGCAAAAATTTATAATTATTTCCTTATGGACAAATTCCTAGAAGCCCAATGGTCAAAATGTGAAAGTTATACACACACACACACACACGCGCGCGCGCACGCACACACACACACACACACACACAAATGACCACTTTTCTATATAGAATGTTCTACAGTTTACAAATTTACACTCCTGCCAGCTGTATTTGAGAGTACCAGCTACTGGCACACTTACCGAAACTTCGTGTGTCGTAATTTTATTTAATTCTTGTCAGTGTGATACACTCACTGTTATTTTGATTTGCACTTCGTTCTTAGAGAAGCTAAACTTTTCCTAAAAATAAAGCAGTGGGCTCTGCAATTTGGTAAATTACCCTTTCATGGCCTTTGCCAATTTCAACTTTATTTATTTTTTATTTGTGAAAGCTCTTTCTTGTGTATATTTATTTTTTTACCTCGTATGTAGCAATGATGTTTTCCTAATTCTGTTTGTGCTCTTCCAACAGAAGAGCACATTAGGATTGAACTTTTAACATATAGTATTGTTTCTTTTATGTATTAATGTTTTTATGTAGTAAGATAGACCAGTATATTTTTTTCTGATGTTGCTTTCAATGTTATGATTAGAAAAGCCTGTGGCACCCCAAAATTACATAAATGTGTATCAATATTGTCTTCTGGGATGTTCATGCTTTTTTCTTAAACATTTACATTTTTAGGGGCGCGTGGGTGGCTCAGTCGGTGGAGCGTCTGTCTTCGGCTTGGGTCATGATCTCGGGGTCTTTGGATCGAGTCCCACGTTGGCCTCCCTGCTCTGCGGGAAGCCTGCTTCTCCCTCTGCTTGTGCTCTCTCTCTCTGGAAAATAAATAAATGAAATCTTTTTAAAAATTTACATTTTTAGCCCAGCTGAAATCTATTCTGGAATATAATGCCGTTTAAATGAATTTTCCACAAATATTTTGTCAAGTTATATAATAAACATGGTTTTTAAATGAGACAGCTATCATAATATGCTAAATTCTTAAACATTCCTATGTCTGTTCTGGACCTTCTATTTTTGTTACCTTGAATTGTTTGGCTGATCCTGTGTTCATACCAGATTGTTCAAATTATTGTGGCTTTATAATATATTTCAACATTCGGTTTCAAGTCCCTTCTCGTTTTTCTTTTTAAAATTTTCTTGGTTATTCTTGCATGTTTATTCTTCTGGATAAACTTGAAAAGCATTTTGTCAAGTTGTAAGAATGTTAAGTTGGTGTTGGATTAGATTAGAAATGTATCACATTTAAAAAGCAAACTGGGAAGAATTAACACTTTAATAATAACAGATTTTCCTATCCAGCAATACGGTGTCTTTCAGCATTGAAAATTCTTCTTTTAAGTGTTTTTTTGTTTGTTTTCTTTATGCAGTATTGCACATTTCTTGCCAAGATCATTTGTAAATACATCATATTTTCATTCATGTGAAAGTGATTGATACTTGTATATTTACTTTGCTATCCATACTTCCTAATAGTTACAATATTTTCATGGATGATTTTCTTGCAGTTTCAAGAAAAAAATTGAAAATGGCATTAGTTTCGTTCCCTTTCCAATATTTATACCTCCTATTTCTTTTCTTGGTTTATTATGTTGTTTGGAACTTAAAACGAATAGAAAAGAAAAGAATAGCGATGATGTTAAGTATCCTTCTGTTATTCCTTTCTTCAGTTGAAATGCCTATCAGAATGATGTAATTGTTGGCTTGCAAAATATTTATTTACTGTGTTGGCTAAGTTTTCTCCTGGTCCCAGTTTACTACACATATTTATAATTAATGGGTATTTAATTTTATCATCCATTAATTAATTCGGGATATCTATTGAAATTTTTACTTTTCTCCCTTGATGTGATAAGTTGTGTGAATAGATTTTTAAACATTAATTAAACGTTGCATTTTTAGTATAAATTCTTTTTTAATGTGATGTACTCGCCTTTTTTTTAAAGATTTTATTTTATTTATTTGACAGACAGAGAGACAGTGAGAGAGGGAACACAAGCAGGGGGAATGGGAGAGGGAGAAGCGGGCTCCCAGCTGAGCAAGGAGCAGAACCCCGGGATCATGACCTAAGCTGAAGGCAGACGCTTAAAGACTCAGCCACCCAGGCACCCCAATGACATATTCTTTTCTTTTCATGCTCGATTCAGGTAGTGAACCCAATGTTTAAGATTTTTATTTCTACATATTCACTGGACTGTTTAATAAGCTTTCTCTTGGAGTGTTTAATCTTTATCGGGTTTTAATATCGTGGTTTTGCTAGCTTCATAAAATGAGTTGGACGCTTTCCATCACTTTCTCTACTTTGGAATTATTTAAATAGCATTGGAATATTAGAAAAATGAAAATAACTCAATAATTCATTTTTGACAAGGTTTGTGATTTCTTCCACGGTCTATTTCTGGTCCACTCTGGTCTATTCTATTTCTATTTCTGGTCTACTCCAATGTCTTACTTCTTCTTGAACCAGTTCATAAAACTCTTTCTCAGAAAAGTGCTTCTGGAACATTACTGTAGAGACAGATCTCCTAGGGATCTTATCGTTGTGTAGATTCTGATTCGTTAGATCTACAGCATGTATCCCACTCTCTAGTGAGCAACCCCTCAGTCACAGAAAGATAGCAGAATATCTAAGGAGATGGATAGCACGTAGATCTTGTTCTTCAGAAGCAGACCCTAACTTCAGGACTCAAATTTGTGCACTCAAAATGTGATTTGTTTAAAAAGTGTTCCCGGGAGAAGCTGCCAAGGGGGTGGGGAGACAAAATGGAAGCGGGGGAAGAAGCTGAGCAAGGGTGTGAATTCAAGTGATGTCCCAGCCTCCGCCTAATCCCATAAGGGAGCTCTGGAGGAGAAATTACAACTCAGAGTCCGTCCTGACTTGGGGCACCCATCAGTCATTGGCTAACAGGAGATCAAGGGCTGTGGGTGGGGGTGATGTAAACTCCCTGGTACTTCCTACTCTCATGCCTGTGGCCAAAGTGGCCCCAGTGCCTTGAGATCTGTCTTCCCCAAAAGAGTTGCAGAAGTTGGGGGAGGGGCACACGCTGGTGGAAGGGATCCTAGGACATCTGGGCAGAGCAGTGACAGTGCTGGCTACGGGGAGGATTCTATGACCCTCAGATAATCTTCCCTAGACTTTTTTTTTTTAATTTTAGACAAACATTAATGAAAAATAGAGCAACAGAGGGTTTGAGATTACACTCTTATGAGTTCTGACAGTCAGGCTTTCTATGTTGGAATACTTCTACAGACAATCGATCACCTGGGAGTAGGGTTGACATCCTTTTGAAAAAAGCTAGGAACCACTTCATAAGGGTATATGACTGAATAGGGAGCCATATTACCTCTGTTCTAAGGTGAGACATGGGAAAACCATGGGCAAGGCCAAGATTCTCCATGAAAATTGTTTTTCATTTATTATAGTACATAGACACGTAGGAAATAAAAGCCTGAAGCTCTGCTTCACATAATACAACAGAAATATCTCTGGCCTGGAATTTTTCAAGGCTTTGAACACTAAAAATATTTCAGTAAATGACCCAAATTATTTCCAAAACTATGAGATAACTTAAAAAAATAACGTATATGGAATTTAACCTATATACTAGTTTGTGATTTGAGGAAGGTCTACCAAAGCATCTTTAATTTTAGAAAAGCTTAGCTGCTGCATCTCTTCTTTCATGCAATAATTAGCTAGAGTTCCAGTAACCTGTTCAAAGCAAATCTGTATGTAAGAAAATGTTTGTTATTCTCATCTCTATAGTAGAAGGGCATATAGTAGGAGGACAAAAGTGGTATTGAATCCCTAACAAACACATTACCCATTATCACTGGGGAAGATTGTATTTTTCTAAAATTATATATATATATATATATACATATATATACATATATATATATATATCAATGTCATATTGTAAGAAGGGCATGAAGGATGGTGCATATTGACACTTCTCCAGTTAAAAGGTGGCATCTGCATTCCCTTCCTTAAACCTGAGTGAAGCTTTGTAAGTGCCTTGACCAATAGAATATGGCAGAGTGAGGGGCACCTGAGTGGCTCAGTGGGTTAAAGCCCCTGCCTTCGGCTCAGGTCATGATCTCAGGGTCCTGGGATTGAGCCCCGCATCGGGCTCTCTGCTCAGCGGGGAGCCTGCTTCCCTCACTCTTTTCATGCCTCTCTGCCTACTTGTGATCTCTCACTATCTCCATCAAATAAATTAATAAAATCTTAAAAAAAAAAGAATATGGCAGAGCGATGCTGTATGACTTAAGGGGTTAGGTCACAACAGGCAATACAGCTCTTTTTCTTGCCACACTCACCCTTAAAACCCAGCCACCACGTTGTGAGGATGTCCAGGCAACCCAGAGAGGCCAATGTGGGTATCCATGCTCACAGTCCTAACTAGGCCCCCAGCCAACGGCCAGCATCAGCCCCAGACATGTGAGTGGATGAGTCTTCAGAAAACTCCGGCGCTCAGCCTTTGAGCTGCCCTGGCTGAGGCTCTAGACATTGCACAGTATGTGAAGACAAGCTGTTTCCATGATATTCTGTCTGCATCCCTGACCCACTGAATCTCTGAGAGCCAATAAATGATTATTATTGTTTTGGAACACTGAGGTTGGGGTTAATTTGTTAACTTAGACATGCACCAGTAATCCACAGTTCCTCCCTGATTTAAGATATCATTGTCATATACAAAACTGTCGAGTAGACATGGGTCTATGAACACTTTTATATTTCCTTGATCTTTTTGGTAATATCTATGGAGGAGAGTTTGTTTTTGTAGCAGTATACCCATATATACAATGGGAAAACACAAATCCCCAAATCTCTGTAGTTTAATAAGAGAAAGACTTATTTCACATTCACCTGAATTCCACTGTGGGTTGGTTGTCTTCGACCCAAAGATTCAGTGACACAAGCTACCTCCATGAGTGATGCTGCAATCGTAATATATGGCCTTCAGGTCACCAAAGTATGGGAAGAAAGCAAGGAAGAGTTTTTGCCAGAATCTTAAATGGTTTGACCTGGAAGTGACATCTTTTCTGCCCCTTAGCCAGGACCAGTCACTTCATCCCATCAACAACTAAGAAGCTGAGAAATGTAAAAAGAGTTCACGCATTTGGGGTGAGAAGTAGATGTTTTTGCCACACCCTTCCTTATTTATGGCTTATTCTCCCAGAAATGTCTTGGCTATGCTCACACATAGATTGTACCTGACAAATTTTAGAATCCAAAACATTGCATTGTAATTTTTTTTATTAAAAAAAAACCAAAACAGATCTTTTTGTTTGAGGGGGAGGAAATGAACTAAAACAAAGAAAGAACAGAATAGTTCCCTACTTTATATACTTGGATGTTTTGATTTGTTGCTCCACTCCTACCAGCCAAGACTCTCAGTTCCTGATTAAGTATTATGAATCATGACTTAATGTCTACTTCATTTAGCTTAGGCCACAACCAGTTCCCGTCCGTAAATCCAAAAGTGGAGGGAAGGATGATGACATTTTCAAATTTCCTTGATGATTTCTCCTTGGAGTATTAAAGAATATAAGCATGATCTGTAATAGAATAACCATATCTGAAACATCATTGCGGGTGCCTGGGTGTCTCAGTCAGTTCAGCGTCTGCTTTCAGCTCAGGTCATGATCCCACTGTCCTGGGACTGAGCCCTGGGTCAGGCTCCCCACTCAGTAGGGAGTCTGCTTCTTCCTCTGACCCTCCCCCCTCTCATGCTCTCTTACTCTCTATCAAATAAATAAATAAAAATTTTTTAAAAGAAAGAAAGAAGCATCATTGCCCTGTAACTAAAACATTTACCTGAAAGACCTAGTCTTGAAACAGAAAATAGACATATTGCCTGAAAAGCACGTCTAATAATTTAATAGTTCTGTAGTTTTACTGGAGGAGAGAAAAACATGGCCCTATTAAAAATAGGATAGGGATATCTGGGTGGCTCAGTCAGTTAAGCATCTACCTCCAGGTCAGGTCATGATTTCAGGGTCCTAGGATCGAGCCCTGTGCGAGCCTCAGCGGGGAGCCTGCATCTCCCTCTACCTGCCGCTCCCCTTGCCTGTGTTCTCTCTCTCTGTCTCAGACAAATGAATAAAGTCGAAAAATAAATAAATAAATAAATAAATAGGATAAAATGTTGCTTTCAAAAAGAAAACAAATCTTCCTCAAAAAAACTTTGACGTAGTTACATGATTCTAATTGAAATCTCTGAAAGAGTAGACCAAGTATGAATTTTGTCAATTTTCTGTTGAGCTGCCAGGTAATTCTCCTTGGAGGAGCAGAGAGAAAGCTCATATCCGTATGTTCATCATGTTTTGTATCTGTGCTTGTAAATGTTCCCCCATTGCCTTGGAACATGATGCTTCTGGTGGATCTCAGGCCTGCTTCATGCAGTAAATCAAATTTTTGTAAGTCTCATGTTTTGAGATTACGTTGTGCTCAAATGTTCCTTCTTTTCTGGGTGAAGGCAGTCAAGAGTCTAGGAGGCATTAAAAGTGGACAGTAGGCCTGTTTCAATCTTCTAAATATTGACAGAGCCCAGGCAGGTTCAATCTGTGGCCCTTTTCTCTTCTATATTTGCTCCTGAGATGACCCGGTCCCATGGCTTTAAAAGGCATTTACATGCTGATGACTCCATCCAAAATTTGATGACTCCAATATTTGTATCACCCTGAACTCCAGGTGCTATCCACCTCTCTACTTGGGCATCTGTCAATCATTTCCAGATCAGAGCCTACACCCTTCTTACCTTCCTTATTTCGGTCAGTGGCAACATGATTAAATTTGTTGTTCAGGACAGAAAAATCTGCATACTCCTTGATACCTGTTTTCTCCCTCAACTCATAAGATCAACCATTAGCAAGGGTTTTTTCATTCGGTTTTGGTTTTGTTTAGGAAATCCACATTCAGACTGTTCCCAGAATCCAAGCACATTTCACCATGCCACGACTACCAACTTAATCCAAGTTTTTTTTTTTTTACTAAGAGGTAAGTATTAATTTGTCCATGAATTATCCCCCGTAGAGAGGAAATTGGCCTCTTGCAAATCTCCATAGAAACTGGCCAAGGCTAGTGCTTAAGGCCATCAATCCTGGTCGACCATGAGACTTGGACCTCAGCCCTCCAAACATGCCCAACTCGGAGCTGGTGCTTCTTTAATCATGAGCACTAGGGTGACAAACCCTGCTGCTAGCTTTCTTTGTCCTACAGCTACAACACATAGTTTGGATCCTTCACTCGGTTCCCTAACACTAGAAGAGGAGCTGGCAGGATAGGAATGGAGCAAGGTTCTGCTTTATCTTCTTGCTATTATATATTGGTCCCTGATCGCCTAGAGGATGGATTGGCAGGATAGGGATGGAATGTTGTTCTACTGTATTATATTGTTGCTACACCCTGGTCCTTCATCATGTCTGAGGAGAGCCTGGTTCTTCCCCAACCATTCAGCTTAAAAGCCCCACATCCCAAAAGTCATGCCCTCTCCCACATGTGGCATCTGGGGTGAAGCCACCCCAGCGTGGAAAGGACAATGATAAACTCACGTATCTGCCTTGATCCTATCTGCATGAGTTTTCTTCTGATGACTGATGTTCTCACAGGTCTAGTCTATGTGCCAGGGGACATTTTTCCTTATTGCACAATGGGCGTTCTATTATGTCCAAACCCCAATTCTTGGTTCTGCCTCCCTCACCCACTGTACTCAGTCTCCAATCTCTCCTGTTTCAATTAAATGGGAACACCAACCAATCACTCAGCCGTTCATAGCATAAACCTAAGCGTCCTTGCCAATTCCTCTTCTTCACCTGAACCGTAAATTCGATCCTTCGGCAAGTTCTGCAAGAGCTCGACTTTCAACATGCAGTCAGTCAGCATTTAACCATGTCTCCTTGCACTGGCCTCCTAACCAGACTGTCTATTTCCACAAAAGACCCAGGGTCATCTTTTAGAAACCTGAAGCAGTCCATGTGACCTTCTAGTTCAAAGCTCCCCAGTGGCTTCCCATCACATTTAGAATACACTTAAATGGCTTATCACGGCTACAAGGCTCTACATGATTTAGCCCTGGCCCCATTCTCCTCTTCTCGTGCTCTGTTCCCTCTGCCTGGAATGATCCTCTCCCAACGTGACGCTCTTAACTTCACCCATATCTCTGTTCAAATACCGCTTCCTCCTGAGTGCATTTCCTGGTTGCCCAGTCTAAAATAGTTGTCCCCTTCACCCTGGATCACCTTATTATTGTTATGGTTTGATTTTCATTGTCGCACTTACCGTCACCTGAAAGTATATAGTATATTTGTTTCTGAGCCTGTTGTATATCCCCCTAATGGGATTCCTGCTCCATGGGAGCTGGGACCTTGTCTGTCTTATTGGCTACTCTGTCTCCAAGGCCTAAAACAGGGTGTGGCCTTTCTTAAAAATGATCTGTTGACTAAATGAATGAGTGGGACTGAAAAAGAGGTCTGAAAATCATTTCTCAGAGATCTAGAAAAATCAAAAGACATTTTCTAAAAAATAGAATTATGCACTGATTCAGTAAGAAAGGCAGGGTCTTCTGCACTTCAGAGGTATATGATAAAGACAGATTGAATAAATAAATGGATAAAATGAAGCTGCCTTTATTCTTGACTCAAATCACCAAGTGTGTTTTTTAAAATTAACTTTTAATTGGAAAATTCAAAAATTTGGGAAACTGTTCAATATGTGAAAAAATTCTTCTGGGAAAAATAAAGAAGTGTCAAGTATGATGAGTGGTACTATTTTGTGTGTGGGGACGAAGATCAAGAAATATAATCTTCCTTTGAATATCCAGTCCATGATTATTCATCCTTCTAAAAGTGTACGTTAATTAGAAGCTATCAGTACAACTCTTACAATAATTCTTTCTGTGAGAATTTGACCTTAAGTGAGATTAAAACTGACCTAATTTGAATTTGTTGAGCTACCAGTGAATGTAGTTTCTACTTGATCAGCGAGACAAACCAAGTTAATACAAAATATATTTCTAAATGAACGTCTCATTTGATAGTAAAGGAAGCGACTCTTTCTTAATACTGTGAAATCTGAGAATTTGAGAAAATAAGATTGGACAGCAGAGTCTATCACTTTATAGCAAGAACAAAATAAGCAGTTTGGTTTCATTCTGTAGAGAAAGTGATTACTTCCTAGCCTGCCAGTGGTTTTATAGGTGTCGTAATATGGGAGTCAAAGACCTTGGGCCTGTTTACAGCTGGGGCTGAGTTCACTACTTCCTTAGGTGCTCTCTGGCACGGCAACGACACGCAGCAATAATCTTTGAAATCGTGTCAGTTCAACGTCTCAAGTAACCATCACACCAGGCCTCTTAAATTGGTTTTCTTTACCCGTAAAACAGATGAAGTAACTGAGGTTGTAAGAAGTTAACGACTTTCCCCAAACGGCTGAGCTGTGGGGATGGATCCTATAGCACGATGAAGACTGAGGGAAGAAAAATGTTAAGAAAGAGTTGCTCATTTGTGTCAGAGGGCTCCTGTGGAGTGAGGAATAAGATCTCTGAAATAAAAGGGATATCGGGGTCCTTACCTCTAGCATGGAGCCCCTCACGCCGAGCAGCAGAGCATAGTACTAAACGATGATTTTATCTCTCTTTGTCACCTAAATATGGAAGAGCTAATTTTAGAACCGTAATGAAGCAAGATGACACATTTTGTTAGAGGATTTGTGTCCTCTCTAAATATGTCCTTTTTTTTTTTCTTGAATGTTCTTCGGACTGCTTTAAATCTTTGCATTGCTAATTTTGTGTAGAAAGTAATTTTTCATTATCTTTATGGAGTAACTCACAGATAGAAGAATGTATTTGAAAAGGACTAGATAAAAATCTTAGTTTTCTTGTTGCATTCACAATGTTGCTCTTAAAGTGCTTTTTATAAAGTTCAAAAAGTGCTTAAATTTAGGGCTCAGAATCTTTTTCTTTTGTCATCTTTTTATAAACCGAACATTGTCCTGATTTATGCCTTTGATGAGATGTACAGTATGTTGTAAGAAAAAGATATCCTCTCAATGCTTTGAAGATGCTCATTAAATGGTGAGAAAGTTGCCAAAAGAGATTATTCATTCAAATTAGTACATATCCAGTGGTTCTCGAGCTTGAATTTATGTTGTGAATTTATGTTTATTGAATTGGCTGGGTACTATTATAATTGCTGAGGGCTGGTCCCTAATTCTAATTGTGCTTTAGAATTGCCTGGGGAGGCTTCTTTCCCCCCTGAAGCTGTCTGCTTCATTGAATACTATTTTGGAGGGGGGGAGGAGGGCATGTACCATGCTGTTGTTATTTTTTTAAATAGACTTTATGTTTTAGAGTAGATGTAAGTTCACAGAAGGATTGAGTGGAAAGGACGGAGAGTTCTTACATTTCCCCTCCCCCCCCATACACGCACAGCCTCCCTCCATATCACCATATCACACCAGAGTGGGACATTTGCTACAACTGATGAACCTACATTGACATCATTATCAACCAAAGTCCATGGTTTTCAGTAAGGCTCACTCTTGGTGCTGGGCATTCTATGGGTTTGGACAGATGTATAATGACATCTATCCATTGTTATAGTATCATACAGACTATTTTCACTGTCCTAAAAATTCTCCGTGTTTGGCTTATTCATTCCTTACCCACACCAACCCCTGGCAAACACTGATCATTTTACCGTCTCTGTAGCTTTGCCTTTTCCAGAATGCCACATAGTCGGAATCATCTAGTACATAGCCTTTCAGATTGGCTTCTTTCACTTAGTAATATGCATTTTTAAAAGCGTAAGTTTTATTGAGGTATTATTGACATATGAAATTGTAAAGTAATATGCACTGATATGCTTGATCGCTTGATATCAAGCATACAAATTTACATATAAAATTAAGTTTTATATGTATTTGTATATAAATAATTTATAGACATATATAAAATTTGCATATAAATTGCATATGAAATTGTAAAGTAATATGCGGTATAGCTTGCGAGCTCGTTTCCTTTGAGCACTGAATAGGATCGCACTGTCTGGATGTACGACGGTTTGTTTATCTGTTCACCTACTGAAAACATCTTGGTTGTTTCCAAGTTTTGGCAATTATGAGTAAAGCTGCTATAAATATCCATGTGCAGGTTTTGTGTGGATGTAGTTTTCAACTCTTTTGGGTAAATACCAAGGAGTGCAATTGCTGGATCATATGGTTAGAGTGTGTTTAGTTTTGCAAGAAACTGCCAAATTGTCTTCCAAAGTGGCCATACAATTTTGCATTTCCACCCACAATGAATGAGAGTTCCTGTTGCTCCATGTCCTTGCTAGTATTTGGTATTGTCAGTGTTCTGGATTTTGGCCATTCTAATAGGTGTGTAGTGATAGCTCACTGTCACTTTAATTTGCATTTCCCCATTGACATACGACATGGAGCATCTCTTCATACGCTTATTCACTATCTGTATGTCTTCCTGGGTGAGGTGTCTGTTCAGGGCTTCTGCCCATTTTTTAATCAGGTTGTTCGTTTTCTTATTTTTGAGTTGAAGGCTTCCTCGTATATTTTGGATACCAGTCCTTTATCTGATGAGTCTTTTGCAAATGTTTTCTCCCAGTCTGTGGTTTTTCTTTTCATTCTCTTACCACTGTCTTTTGCAGAGCAGAAGTTTCATTTTAATGAAGTCCAGCTGATCAGCTAATTATTTAATGGATTGTACTTTTGATGTTGTAAGGGAAACGTTAATTTATTTTAATTAATTTATTTTTATTCCTTATCTTCTTTTTCTTCTCCAGCTTTATTGAGATATTATTAACATATAACACTGTATGAATAGAAGCTGTACAATGTGTTGATCTGATGTACATATATTGCAAAAGGATCACCTCCATAGCCTTAGCTAACATCTCTGTCAGGTCACTTAATTATTCATTTTCTAACTGAAATTTTGTACCTTTTGACCAACCCCATGTCCCCCACCCCCAGCTCTTAGTAACCACCTCTACTTTCTGTTTATAAGGGTTCAGCCTTTTTAAATTCCACATGTAAAGGAGATCATATGGCATTTGTCTTTCTTTGTCTGACTTATTCCACTTAGTGTAATGCCTTCATGGTCCACCCAAGTTGTTGCACGGACCATGATGACAGCAGGCCAGTCACAGACACCGTGCTTCCCTTTGCAGAGATCACTGTTGGAGGGTAGGGGGCAATGTGGCTATGTTCTAGTCAATGGGATAGAAGGGGAAGCCCCTGGGTCTTCTCGGAAGATTTTCCTCCTGACTGAAGAAGGAGGCAAAGAGCAAGCTCCTTTCTCCTTTCCTCTTGATTCCTGAATTTAGAGGTGATTTCTAGAGCTCCACTGGCTGTCTTGTGTTCACGAATTAACCTGTGGGAGCACAGAAGCCAACAGGGCTGAGCCTGATGGAAGTGGAGGGAGCTTGAGGTTTTGACGATACCATGGCCACTGCATCCACCCTAGACCTACCCGTTTCTTGAAGGACCATAACTGTCCTTATGTTTTAAACTACTGAGACTCAAGTTTTTTTTTTAATTCCATATAATGTATTATTTGCCCCAGGGACACAGGTCTGTGAATCCTCAGGCTTGCACATTTCACAGCACTCACCATGGCACAAACCCTCCCCAATGTCCATAACCCATCCACCCTATCCCTACCCTCCCACCCCCCAGTAACCCTCAGTTTGTTTTGTGAGATTAAGAATCTCTTATGGTTTGTCCCCTTCCTGATCCCATCTTGTTTCATTATTTTTCCCTCCCTATTCCCCACGACCCCCCGCCCTGCCCCTCAAATTCCTCATATCAGAGAGATCATATGATAATTGTCTTTCTCTGATTGACTTATTTCGCTTAGCATAATACCCTCTAGTTCCATCCACCTCATTGCAAATGGCAAGATTTGGGGTTTTTGATGGCTGCATAATATTCCATTGTGTATATATATACCACATCTTCTTTATCCATTCATCTAGGTTCTTTCCATAGTTTGGCTGTTGTGGACATTGCTCCTATAAACATTCCGGTGCACGTGCCCCTTTGGATCACCACATTTGTATCTTTAAGGTAAATACCCAGTAGTGTAATTGCTGGGTCAGAGAGTAGTTCTATTTTCAACTTTTTGAGGAACCTCCATACTGTTTTCCAGAGTGGCTGCACCAGCTTGCATTCCCGCCAACAGTGCAGGAGGGTTCCCCTTTCTCTGCATCCTCGCCAACACCTGTCATTTCCTGACTTGTTAATTTCAGCCATTCTGACTGGTGTGAGGTGGTATCTCACTGTGGTTTTGATTTGTATTTCTCTGATGCCGGAGACTCAAGTTTTTTTGGCTATTTGCCTTGAAAGGGTCTTAACTGACATACTCCTCCACCATTACCATTGAAACGTTGTCTTTTGTACCCAGTACTGGAATCCCTGGGTTGAGAACAACTGGAAGGTAGAGGCTCTCAAAGAATACTCGTTGGACAGACACATGGATGGATGGAAGTCCCTATTTGCTACTTACCTTTGCGCTTCTGCCTCTGTCCTCTCCTTCCACACACATAACTCTTCTTTTGTCCTGGGCTGCCTTTCCATTCTAGTCTCTCCTTTTGGACCTCATCTGGCCCAGCTCTGAGCCTGGCTTCTCCTCTGCTCACCCTGTGTCCCCAGCTCATCACAGCATAGGATTAGGTCCACCCAAGGGTCTGACTGTGTGCTGCTCCACAAACCCACGTTTGTCCTCTGGTTCTCACTTGGTACCTTCAAAGCCCAGACCCAGTGGACTTCTCCTAGACATACCAGCGTCAATCTTATTGTACCTTTTCTTTTTTTGGCAGCCCAGGTCCCAATCTACCTGGCAGCGTTTCCAAAAGCGAACATTTCTGTTTTCCTAGTAGTATCCTCAATATCCAAAGAACTGCATCCATTTTCTGTTTTGATTTGTACCCCTCACAAATAGCAGGTCATAACTATAAAAGTTCTGCTTGGTGAATTTCTGTTGAAAGGGGGCAGCATGGCATGGTCATTAAGCCATGGCCCTTTGAGCACAGGGAAGCCAGAGCTCTTATCTGCTCTTTGCTTTTGCTGTGCCAACCACAGGGAAGTCACCTAACCTCCCAGAGCTTCAGTATCTTCATTTATAAGAGAGAATAACAGTATTTACCTGATAGGATTGCTGTGTATCTCTCTAAAAGAGATAATACATATAGAATATTTGGCTCAGAGCCCAACAGAGAGTAAACACCCATTAAATAGTTATTATTATTGATAGGTATTTTGAATGAATGCTATCTATCATATTCATGAGGTTGGTAAAGATTAATATTCTCGTAGATAGTTATAAACCATGCCCAGCAGATTATGCTGGCATGTGGGCTTTTACACACACACACACACACACACACACACGCACACACACAGATACATACACATACCTATCTTTATCCATGTAGATATGATATCAAATGTTATGGCTTTTCAGTGGGTACCTTGATAAGTATTGATATATATGTAAGAATTATGGGTCTCGTTAGATGCCCACATAGGAATTTTCTACCTTTGAAATTTTACGACAGAAACTATAGCCAACCGATAATGAACCTGAAACCATTTGTTTATTTGGGAAAAGGAGCTAGGGAGAAGTAAAGGCCATTTGTATGCCAAGGATATTGGTGCGCCTAAATTTGGAAAATGTAACGTTCAGGTCAGGACTCTTGGTTGCCAGACTCAAAAAGCGTCTCTAGCTAATGAAAGCAAAAAGGAATTTATTGGGAGGATCCTGGTGGGTATGGTGATGGGGCGCAGTTCACAGAACCACCAGGAAAGCTGGAGATCCAGGCTCCTAAAATGGTGACTATGGATGTAGCCCAAAAGAGCAGATTGCTGAGGATGCCTTCTCAGACTCTGTGTCCCGAGAACAACCATCATCAATCACATGGCTGGGCTCTGTTGCCCCCGACGTTGGCTGTTGTGTCCTCTGGGCTCCCCCTTCCAGTGCAACCAGAGAGAATGAGCTCTGAACGCCTGCACGCCTTGGCCACTGTTCCTGGACGGCACATCGGCTGAGCCAGGCTGCCTGCGGCCCGGCTCTCCAGCCGCCCGAAGAGGAGAAAGGGCATACCTGCTCCCCTCAGGCTCTACAGGGAGGGAGCAGGACCCCCCCCTTGGGATTCCCCATCCCTTCAAGGCTGTTTGGCTGCTGGGCGACTCCCCTAAATAGTCCCCAGAGCTACAAAGAAAGAGAGAGACAACCCAAAAGCAGTACCCGGAATGAAAGGCTCAGAAGTGATCCCTTGAAAGATTTCCCGCCCAGCTGATAGACATCTCCTTCTCTACACAGTGACCTTTCTGCAAAGCATGATGCTGTGATGAAAGGGGTTGCCGTTGCCAGATACCTATTGGTAGGCTCAGAAACGGGTCTTCTGCAGCCCGATGGGCGGAGGCAAAGGCTTTCTCTGGAAAGGGGCAGCAGATGGTATTCTTCGCCACCCCTGACAGAAAAACGGCTGGAGGAAGCAGTGGGGCTCCATCTGGGAGGGAGCCTGTCTTCTGTGGCCAAGCAGTCAATGTGTTTGCAATCTTTACACTTTCTGCGGGGCTCTCGCGGAAGGCAGATGGTAGAAGACTGAAAAATTGCAACCAGGAAGAACCGTATCTCTTCCCGTTACTTCGGAACAGACGGAACAGCTCTGAGAACCCAAAGGCGAAAGATCGTAGGGTGGAGTGGGGGGACATATGCCGGGAAAGGCACAAATGTTTTAATAAGGAAATGAAAAGGTGGATGGGCATCAGGCTCTGATATTTGAAAATGTTGGTGGCCGAAGAGTTTATCCGGCCTCCCAATCTGACCCACAGGGTTGAGCCAGAAAATGTGTTCATGACTGTTTCCATGGCTCTTAGTCAGCTCCAAGACATTTCCCCTTTCAGATTATTTCCATTTTAAGGCCCAATTTCCATTTGCTGTTTGATCTTCTGCTTTTAAGACATTCAGCCAGTATCACCATCAGCCTCGTGCCAGGTTTTCTTGTGAGGCTTTGAACTTGTCCTTTATCCTTTATCTTTGTAGGTGGACTCTCTAACTGGCTGGTCCCAGGTAGTCAGGGTTTCGCTGAAAAGGTGGAGGTTGGACTGAAAATAGGAAGACCCCTCTTGTAAACATCAGTGGCTGTTTGGAGTAAAAAGTTCTGTGGCAAAGTAATGATGTGAATGATCAATTTATTAATGACTAATAAATGATTTGGTACAGCTGAACATGACAGTTCCGGCATCAACAATTATTAAATGCAGCTCCCGAGAGAAATTTCTTGCTAGGTTTTAGGATATATTTACTCTTCCGTGAAATGCCTTTTTTTTTAAAAATATTCTCAGTTTAATTCTTCACCAGTGCTAATAAAAAATTTTTTTCTGGGGCTGGGTTGGTCTGACATAAACTAATTTATAAATGGTTCCGTGGTTCTTTGTGTTATCCACCAAAATTGCTCGATGGTGTTCTGCCTCAATTTTCAGCACTTGAAGGAATTATTTCCCTTTGTATTTTCACAGCTCATAAGGGTATTATCGGCTAACGCGAGTACTTAACCCTCGCCACTGACCCCCGCCAGTGACCTTTGCCACTTTTCTGCAAAATGAGGGGTTTGGAAGTGGTTTGGCCTTACCTGTTAGTTTCACCCTCATCTATTCCAAGGAGTCAAGGACTACAGTTTCCTATTGTTTCTAAATCCAGTGGAGAGTTTTATTCTAAATGATGCAGATGAAGGCGCCTGTTAAAGTGCCCTTATGGATTTCATCGTGTATGCGCCGCTAAAAATCACAGAATGGATGAACGACGCAGAAAAAAGCTCTCGCCTCCCACACAGGTTGTGATGAAAACAGGGCAGCGTTTTGCACTTGCCTCAGCCGTGTCGCCTGCGAAGTCGTTCTGATCCTTAGAATCTCAGCTTCATCTGAGGCAGCTGCGGAATCGTGAAACAGAATGCCACTGTCTCCGCATTTCCCAAACTATGCGTCTTCACCGCGGACTGCCCATCTCGATGGCATGCGTGCCAAAGAATTAAACCCAGAATATTCATTTAGCCTCTTATTATTTCCCAAGAGAGGAAAAAAGAAAGAAAGAAAGAAAGAAAGAAAGAAAGAAAGAAAGAAAGAAAGAAAGAAAGAAAGAGAACTTCCTCGCCCTTGCCCTTGTTCCCCTGTGCTGCTCCCATCGTAAGATGCTCCATGGAAGGGAGCCGAGCGGTGGGCAGTGGCTGAGTCCCTGATAAGGAGCGCCTCACATTTCCCTGGCATTCCCATTTGCTAGAGCGCTGCTGCGGCCGCACGCCTGCCTGATTGATATATGACTGCAATGCCCCTTTTCCATTTGACATTCTCTCTCTCTCTCTCCCTCTCCCTCTCCCTCTCTCTCTCTCTCTCTCTCTCTCCCTGTGTCGCTTAAACAACAGTCCTAACTTTTGTGTGTTGCAAATATAAAAGGCAAGCCATGTGACAGAGGGACAGAAGAACAAAAGCATTTGGAAGTAACAGGACCTCTTTCTAGCTCTCAGAAAAGTCTGAGAAGAAAGGAGCCCTGCGTTTCCCCCCAAAGGTAAGCAGGAAAACAAGCGCTGACGGCTTGCCTAGGAAATTACTTCTTTCCAAACCGAGCATTTCATCCTCCTCTCAGACAAAGAGACAACCTTTAAATACCACTTAAATTTGCATTAATTGAATTTGCATTAATCGGTAGCGTACTAGCTTTGNNNTTTTTTTTTTTTTTTTTTTGAAACGAACGGGTCTTTGAAGTCTGTGACAGAGCAGCGGAGCCTCACCGAGAGGCTGGAAAATCCCTTCGGGTTTGACCGAAAGGGATTTCATTTTCAAACTCTCTGCGTAGTACGATGTAACTTTGTAATGGTTCTTCTGTTTGACCCGGTGAAAGGAGACTGGGAAGCAGCACTGGACGACATGGATTCCCGAAGCCCCAGTTTCTTCCCCACTGCCCTCATCCCTGTGACAATGGGGGCACTATGAACGCGGGCAAGCCTGAGAGTTTAAAAGTGCACTGTTTACTTTTATTACTACTTCTGTATGCTGCTGATCTCCTGCCAGGGCTCCGCCGGAGCGCTTAGAATGACTTCAAACAATAGGCAACATTTATTTCTAGCTTTTCTGTATCACGCTTTGCAGGAATCCTGTTCCTTTGCACTCTCCTCCCAACGTGCAAGGACTTCGCTTCCATAGACGCAGTCAGGAGCACTGGGGAGAGAGGAGGATGGGTTTACTATAGGATTTTGATTGGGCAAAAAGTCCAAAGAAATGCATGCTGTTTGCCTTGGCCTTATTGCGACACTGTCCAAGCGGTGACCGAGAAAAGGATGCTCCCACCGGAGCAGGGATGGGGACCTGTAGGAATGACTCCTAGGAACACCTGAGGAATATTCGGGGAGGCGGGGGGTGGGGG
>LNAC01000455.1:1135539-1204684 GCA_002007465.1 Ailurus styani | reverse complement strand
GGGGGGGGGGGGGGGGGGGGGGGGGGGGGGGGGGCGGAATTCAACTGTGCTTGCAATTCAGGATGTCGCTACTAGGTGGCAGTAGTGCTTAAGAAAAAACTAGCATGTCTTCCAATATTTATAAGAAACAAAAATATAATATTATTAAAATACTCGAACTGGCACAAACATTCAACATCCATTAACTTAATTACTATTTTTAAGCCAAGTTTTGAAAAGAGAAAGTATAATTTTTTTAAAGATTTCATTTATTAATTTGTCAGAGAGAGCGCACACAATGCACAAGCAGGGGGTGGGTGACAGGCAGAGGGAGAAGCAGGCTCCCTGCTGAGCAAGGAGACCGACATGGGACTCGATCCCAGGACCCCAGGATCATGACCTGAGCCGAAAGCAGAAGCTTAACCGACTGAGCCACCTAGGCGTCCCAGAAAGTATAATTTTTTAAATGAAGCTTTGGATAGGTAATATATTCACAAGTTCAGAAATTTACGAATAAGTCTACGGCCATACCACCCTGAACGCGCCCGATCTCGTCTGATCTCGGAAGCTAAGCAGGGTCGGGCCTGGTTAGTACTTGGATGGGAGAAATTTACGAATAAAAATGTTTGTGTACAGTGAAAAGTCTTTCTCCCATACCTGTCCATAACTATTTGTATAGCTTCTTGAATATCTTTCCAGAGCTTCTCTGTGTAAATACAAATGAATACGAATGTATGTTCTTATCCTTCCCTGGTTTAACACACATCAGTAGAGTTTCTGCACTCTTCTTTACATAGGTGCATAGTATTCCAGTGTATGAATGTTGTATAATAAATCCAACCTGTCACCTAGAGATGGGTATTTTGTGCGGTTTCCAATTTTATGCTGTGACGACCAATGCTGAAATGAATAACCATATGCTTGTGTGATCCCACATGCACGATAATTCTCAGAAATGGACTATCTGGGTCTAAACATTCACATATATGTGGCCTTATTATTGACTGTTGTTGCTTGTTTTTGCCATCAAGCTATATGTTTTTCTTTCATCTGCTTCTTTCATTTAACCACCCTCCTGGCCATGGCTCTATAGGGGGGAGGGAGGGCCAGGACTGGAATGTCTACTTTTCCCTTCATCCCTTTGCCATTGACTCCTGGGGGAAATATCGATAGACTGGAGTGGTGAAAGAAGAAATCTAACAAATTCCTTTTCTGAGACTAATTAAGGCTTCAAAGAGTCGGATAACCACTTGGGATAACATAGTCATACTGAAACTCAGGAAATGGTCAGTAATACAGCAGCCTCTGAACATTGAATCCAAGAAAGCTCTGATTCTTTGAGTTGAAATCTTGGTGAGTTTCAGTGGGATGTGCAGCTGAAAAGAAAACAAAAAATGCTCTTTGGCATCCCTCGCCAATTTGGAGCTTTAGCTCAGGTTTGATCAATTTCAATGAGATGTTGCGATTAGCATGTTCACAAGGGAAAGTGGTGCAAAGTTGGATGAAAATACGGTCTTAACTTCAGGATAATCTTCTGCCTGTGAAGATGGTGGTGACTGGATCTGTAAGTACCAGGTGGTGTCATTTTAGAGCAAGAGGGCACTACAGATGCCATCTTTTCCAGTTCTCCTAATCTACAGATGAGGAAACTGGGGCCAGACCTGTTTAAATGCCCCATGCAAGGTCTCCCAGTTACTCAAGGGCAGGGCTCAAGCCCAGGTAGGTCTCCTCATTACTGGTCCCTGCCCTTCCTGCAATTCACAGGATTTCTCTGACACATACGCGCTGAGATTTTGCCATTGCCAAGGACGCTCTTGTCTGAAAAGGCCCTTTGCCACACTCCCTTTTCAGTCTGGGATTCCCCGCCCCACACTCAAAAGACAGCTAACTGAGTTTAAGTGGGTTTGGGGCCATTCTATTGGAGCCAAACTAATGAACTTATATGGACTTGAACTTATTTTTTTTAAGATTTTATTTACTTGAGAGGGGTGGGATGTGCAGAGGGAGAGGAAGAAGCAGACCCCCTGCCGAGCAGGGAGCCCAACTCGGGGCTCCATCCCAGGACCCTGGGATCATGACCTGAGCCAAAGTTAGATGCCTAATCGACTGAGCCACCCAGGTGCCCCTGGATTTGAACTTCTAATCTTGATCTTATCAATACTTTGTCCTGTTTATTTGGACTGTCCATGAGTAGGAACTTAAAAAAAATGTTATACAATGAACAGAACAATCAAACTTTTATCTGAAATATCTCCAAAAGTTTTTCTGAAGCTTTAATTATTTTGTTCCTTTTCTTGAGATGCAATGACAGGTCTCCCCAATTGTCCTAAATGTTTGAAAATATTTGTGACACCCTGTCTTCTGGTGCGATAAAAAGCACCCAAGTTGGCCAGGCTTAGGAGAGTTGGTGAGGTGATGCGGGGAGCTCTCCGCTTTGTCCAAGATGCATATAGTTAAAAGAACAAAGCAGATTTCAGGGAAACCAATAGGCCCTGATCCCATTTTACTGGTAAGTCTTTGCTCCGACCACCACTTCCTTTTTCAAATTATGCCACGTGCTCAGGCTACCAAGGCCCTGCCGAAGTGTGTGGCTCTTTGTCGGATACGTGTTTTGTTGCTTTAATCACACTGGAGGCCAGTTAGCATAATGCAAATTTCAGGTGCCGTTTGCCACTGATGCTGGGGGGCACGGGGCTTACACCGAAAACAGGATGAGCCTAGAGCAGGATGAGCCCTAGTGGAAAACTAGGTGCGTGGGTGGGTAATGGACTTGGAAATGGAAAATGTACTTCTTTCCCGTGGGATGTGGCCTGTGTTCGTTAGTGCTGAATAGACCCTCCCCCCTCCTCCCCCAGCCAGGGATGAAGATGAGACCACCCAATTGACTTGTGCTGGGGCCAGAACCACATGTCTAATCTTTACCATGAGTTCCAACTATTCCTGCTCCTCGAAATATGGGCTCCAGCGATTAAAGTCAACATGTGCTTCCACTAAACCACTGTGTCCACCTCCAAATGGTTACAAATAAGCTCTGGGGGAGGGAGCGGTTTAGAATGGACAACGGCCTATGCTAATGGCACCCTAGAAACCAACAGCCGTCATTCAAAATGACGTGGAAAAATTCTACTCCATACCTCCGGGGTTCCATTCGTTTTTCTGGCTAAATGTTCCCGGGGAAAATAATTTCTGTTTTCTTTCCAGCTGTGCAGCAGATCCCGCGATGATGGATTGCAAGTGGAAAGAGTAAGACAAGACTCAGGGGGCCTACAAAGGACAATGACAACCAGAAAGCTTCAGCCCGATCCTGCCCTTTGCTCAAAAGGGACTGGATCCTAGGAGGCGAAGGCATTTCCCATTCCTAGTCCTCTGCCTCCCTCTGCTGTCCCTTCTCCGAAGTTTGCCTTACAACAATGAGAAATCATGTACTGGCTGCATCCTTTTCTATGCTCTCCCTGCTGGCACTAATGGGAGATACGGACAGCAAAACGGACAGCTCCTTCATGATGGACTCGGACCCTCTACGCTGCATGAGGCACCACTATGTCGATTCTATCAGTCACCCGTTGTACAAGTGTAGCTCGAAGGTAAGTTCCTGATCTCGGCGAAGGTGGCGCTACTTCGCAGAGACAGCGGAGAAGCCCACGTTCCTCTCTCAGGGGATGGAGAACTATGACCGTAGCCCAGACCTGAGCTCTCGGGCTGGCCCCCCTGGGCTTGCGGGAGAATTGTGCCTTTAGGGTCTCCCAGCAGGCTTTGAACCTTTGTCAGTAAAGCTGCCCGGCTGACCTCGTGCATACCCAGACAGCTTCTCTCTGTCCAGGCTGCTTGATCTCATCATAAAATGGTTTCTCTACACAAGGTGAGACAGGTGTGTTTCATCCTTGGCTGTGAAATTTAGGAGCAGTAGCGTTCTTTGTCGAGATAGAGAAGTGGCGTCTACGGGTTCTCGTGATTCCTGCTACCTCCGCCTGCAGTAAAGAGGAAGTGGATGCCAGAAATACGACTGAGCAGTAAAATGTACTTGGTGGGGTGGGGGGGCTCTTCAAAGAAACTCCTGATGGAATAGCTGCTCGCTGACCTTGTGGTCCAAGCCTTTCTCCACCTGCCGTGCTTATGTTAAAATGGTTTCCAAAGATACATGGCAATTGGATCACTTCCCATTTTTACATGGATTATCCAAATCGCTGTTGTTTGGAGGAGGTTGTATGTTTTTTGGGGCAGGCAACTTATGCGAGGGATGTCTCAGTGTTGGGACAAGGCATGCGAAGGACCTGAGCCACTGAGAGTGGCCGGCCACCTGGGCCACCCAAAATGAAGGCACGTAGTCGTAGAATGACAGACTCAGAATGAGAATCTCACGACCGTCACTGCCCCCAAACAGTCACACGAATGAAATTTGCCCGCATTCGGTAAATAAGAATGTGTTTAGGGCAGCCTCAAAGATTTTTCACTCTAGTCCTAAGACCAAAACCACTCAAGCATTCTCAGATGGCAAGTATTTTTTAAATTACCGGTATAATTAAGAAGTTTTTGTAATATCAACCACTAGAATTAAGACCACATAAGTTAACGTCTCTACCCTCCACTTGCAAAGATGATGACTTCTGTCTGCCTTGAAAATTTCCATCACTTCTCCAATTACAACTCAGTGATAATGGCTTGTTTTAGTTTGGGGGAATCTGAATTTGAGCTAAACCATTTTAACCATTATATTAATAAGATCTTGGACTGTGGGAAAAAAAAATAGAGACTTTCCACTTAAAAACTTTCTGGCTCTTATTTGTACTTGTGGAACTAAAAAAAGGAGTAAATAGATAAACTTAAATTTTTGTAAGACTGCAATCCCTTCTTAGGCCAAAAAAAAAAAAAAACCACTAAAGCAAAGGGAAGGGAAAAAAAAACGGGACATGTTTTTACAACTCTGATTGCTCCGAAACAGTGGGCTTAAGCAATTATTAGCTTCTCCTCCCCTCCCCCTAGAGATAGCACTAGTATTTGGTGGTTTTTATTCCATGGATGATTTCTCCCTCTGTTGAGCTGTTCTCCATAATCATGATTCTTTCACGAAAGCGGGGGTTATTAAAATTATTTCAAGGAAAATGTCAGTGTGATGATAGGAAGGAGCAGGGAAATAGGAGCATCTCTAAAAACTAAAAACAATCCAGAAAGATTTGGTGAAATGTTGGAAGAACACCTTAGCAACGATCACACTAGTTAAGGGCAGGTCAGAGAAAAGATGTCGTTAACTTGAGCCCAGCAAACTCACCGTGGTTGAGCCTGACTTCTAGAAACAGACTTTAGTCTACCTTTGCTCATGTCTGTTCCTTCCAGAATGCCACGGTAAATGGCGCAAAATTGTGATAGTAGCAGAGAAGTTTGTAATTTCATGGGAACAATCTGTTTTTAAACAGCCCAAATGATCTCAAATATAACAATAGTTTTATGTAAATGGTGCTTGTAAGTATAAACCTTTCTTTCTTGGCCTTAAAATATACCTGGCAGAATGTCAACTACCCAGACCTTTTCTAGATTTGATTTTCTCTATGTATCCAAGAACAAACACTGTTTTTCATTTATTTATTTACCTATTTATTTTATTTATTTATTTGACAGAGAGAGAGATCACAAGTAGGCAGAGAGGCAGGCAGGGAGAGAGGAGGAAGCAGGCTCCCTGCTGAGCAGAGAGCCCGATGCAGGCCTCGATCCCAGGACCCTGAGATCATGACCTGAGCCGAAGGCAGAGGCTTTAACCCCCTGAGCCAGCCAGGCACCTGTTTTTCATTTTTAAATAATCTATAATTCTTGACTCTCACAGATTCGGACTGGTCTTCTTTCTATTGGGTCTCATTAATGAAATTGTTCTTTACAGACTTGAGATAAAACCTGTAGCCTGTGTCTAGGAAACAGCCAACAAGGGATTTTACAACGAGGAGACTAGGGTCAATCTTTCCTCTCTGCAAACAGTTTCCTTCCACATGATGTTCAGAGGCTGTTGTTTACTAGACACATGCCTACCATTTGTCTGTCTGTGGTTCACTCTTCCCGACTTACATTTACCCAGTGTCTGGCCTTGGGAAGACAGGTGTCCAGGAGAGTGTGACCCAGGCTCAGGGGAGGGAGGACATCTGCTTGAACACCTAATATGTGTGTGGCATCTCATAACATATGATCTGATCATCGCCGACAAACCTGCATTGGAAGGCATTCCCAGTCCCATTTTACTGGTAGGGAAGACTGAAACGCTACAGAAGTATGCAGTAAGATTGCTCATTTAGTCCAGGAGTTGCAATGTCTGCCTCAGGTCGTTTCTCTTTCAACTACTTGGATCTTCATTTTGGAGAAATGCAAGTAGAATGCAGAAGCCACTATTTAGAAGTCCAGGCTCAACTTCAGACCCTCTGGAAATAATGATTTATACTCGGCAATCTTTCTAGAAAATGGGAATCGTTGTGAACGTTCTGTGGGAGCTGCCCATGAGACTGTCTGTTCCCCCTAGCCCTGAGCTCCGGGGGCCTGTCCCCCATCTCTTAGCAATTTGGGAAAGGGATGAGATGGAGTCAGGCAGAAACGACTGGCCACAGCAGTCCACCAAGGAGGTCATGTAACCGGAGATTAGGCTGTGCCTGGTGGTTTTCAGTGGTGATGCCTCCTAGGACTGGGTACAAAAGATCCCGGGAGTGGCAGTTTCATTGACAATTTTCCTTGAAATTCTGAGTGAGTAAAGGCTGTAGAGCAAACAGGCTAAAGGCCAGTGATTCGTGAAATCGAGCTGTCTGGAGAACCTTGAAGGCAACTGAGGCATCTCAGACTTTGAAGTGAGAGAGACCCGGTTTCACAACCCAGCTCCACAGTGTGCCCAAAGGGTGACTTCGGGAGAAGTGGTGCCTCCATTTATTCCTCTTGGTAATAAAGACATTCCTATGGGTGCCTCCACTTATTCCTCTGTAAAATGGGATGAATGCCATCTATCTAAAGGTGAGGGCATGGGTACTGGTGATATCTATAAAGCGTTCAGCATGGTGTCTGCCATATAATAGACATTATCAAGTGATATTATGATCTTGATGATGAAGCTGTAAACTGGACAGGTGTTTAGACTCACTTTCTATTTCAGTCACCATTGAGACCTCAGTAACGGCTGGGATCTCGCAGAGCCTGAAAGGATTAGGCAAATGAACCTCATCGTGGTTCTTGTTAAACACAGAGATCTGGCAGGGATGGGGGGCACGTGCTGAAGGGCAAAGTAAACGTAAGCCATCCTGCTGGGTGTTAAGAGTGGGCAGAGAACAGTAGAAGAGAAACAGAGCCTGCTGTCTGACCTCCCTTCCCAGGTGAGTGGAGGGAGCAGGAAGGGGGGAGGGGAAAGTTCTGGATGCAAGCCAGGGAAGGAATTTTCAGGGACTGAGGCTGGGAAAGGGACCTAATAGGTCAGGCCTGTGAAGTCTGAGTTGGGTGAGGAATGAGGGGCAGATGGTGGTCCCACAGGGACACGGAACCAGGGTATAGGGTCATCTGAACTCCAAAGGGTCAAGGAGAAGGAAGGTTCATGGTTTAAAATGTGGAGAACTTCCCAGAGGAATTGGAGAGGAAGCTGTTAAGATGCCCAAGCCTCTCCTCGGGCTGCTGACGAAGCTCATAGTATGTAAGAGAGTCAGGAACATTGACTTTCCAACACAACTAACTACTGAGGAGATATCACTTTTTTTCCTTTAAGGAACGAATTTGTATGGAATGCCTACTAGGTGCAGGCCCCGTGGCTGGCAATGGAGGCCCAAAAATTGGGGGGAGAAAAAGACCGAGTTTTTATCGTCATAATGCCTATCAGTAAATGGGAGAGAGAGGGAAGGGAAATGTTCTATGTACATCGAGTTGTGACCAGACCGAAGGGACCAGATTCCAACTGTCCCCTTGCTGCTTCATTCTTCTGGTTGCAATTTTGCTGATGCCCTCAGCCTGGCACAGACCCTTTGGGGGTTGACCTGGGTGCCTTGCAGATGAGCTGAATGGTCATTTATTGAGGGTGCCAGGGAGGAAAGGAATGGGTGCCACCGGAGGGGTAAGGGGTACATAGTGTTCACTGCCGAGAAAAAGGCAGAAGACTGTTGCTCATTTAAATGAAGTAAAATGGCCAAACTCCCATTCTAGGATAAGATGTTCTGTGTCCAAAGTCTTTATTCTGGTACCAATAGAGACATCTAGTCGGTCATGGCCTGAGCCAGGAATTCACAAGAGTCCCCCATGACAGAGGAAGAAAGTGGCTTTGGCAGTGTAAGAATCATTCAGCAAGGAGTGATGAAAACCATCTGTGTTTGGGTTTTCTTTCACTCAGAAGATAGTTGTGTATTGCAGCAGAAGACATAACTGCCTAAGAAGTATGGTAGGTCACCAGTGGGAGCAGGGGCCTGGGGTCGCCAGGTGCAATCTTTGGTCAGGACCCAGGAATCACAGCTGCCTCTAACCCTCACAATGTAGCCTGAACTTGCCCATGACCAACTTGAGCAACTTAGGAGGATCCAGGCTGGCTGCCATGGTTAGGACAGAGGGCTGGGAATCAATCTGTCTCAGGTCAGAATCCTGGCCTGCCCTTGGACAGTGATGGGACCTCAGGCTGGTGACTCATTTGTGAAATGGGGAAAGTTTACCTTTTGACATGGCTGTTAAGAATCGGGTTGCATATGAAGGGCTTGGCACAGAGCCTGGAGCCTTGTAAATGTCCCAATATGTGTTATATATCAACATCATTACCATTCTTTTATGATCACCCAAGGACCTTTCATTCCTCTTAGCTTCCGCACATGGAAATCGGATTAGAACATGAAGGAGCCCATCCCTGAGCAATCTCTCTGAACCCCGCGGCTCTCTTTGTACTAGACGGAACTGACTTTCACAACCAGCTGGAGGCCAGTGACTCTGAGGCTGGAGGGATACCAAGGGACCATTGGAGAAGTTGCCTAGCTTCCTAGCATCGGGCCACTTGCTTGGGGAAACCTAAGAGAGCAAAAATTAAAGTGGACCCAAAGCAGAAAACATGTATCTGTCACCCACCTGATCTGTGAGAAGTCCATTATGAGCAGTTAAGTGCAAAGCCAAATGCAGAATCACCTTGCCACATTATAAGGCCCCGCCAGGTCACCCAGGCATGAGGAACATGCGTTGACCACAAACTGGGTTTTGGCAGGTGAACTGATGTTTGAAGGCGAACTGATGGTTGATGACTCAGTTAAGGAGTTAGACACTTCGTGGTACCACCCAAGGAGTTTCTGGGAGTTTCTGGGAGTCTCCAGATCACTGGTGGGGAGTCTTGACAGTGGAGGAGATGTCATTCAGGAGTGCTCTTTCAAGATTCAGCCCTGCAGAAGCTTGGGGGTGGTGATGATGTATCCCATGAAGTTCATAAGAAAAAGGTCAGACTTTTATGGTTATGGTATGTTTAGGGTTCCCAGAGGCAAGTCAAAGTGGATTGGAGAAGGGTGCAAGTTGGCTCACGCTTTAGGAAAACATTTTCGTATCAGGAAGCGGGATATAATAGTGATTTAGACCAGGAGCCTGGTTTTAGGCAGAACTGGTCTGATTCCAGGCTTGCCTTGTACCAGATATGTGAATTTGGGCAAGTTAGTTCAACTCTCTAAAGCCTTGGCTTCCTCATCTGTAATAATAGTACAGATTAAAAGAATACCTTTAGCATCAGATTGTTATGAGGATTAAATGAGATTAAATGTTGCAAGCACTCAATAAATATCAGCTGCCATTATTATTATTAGTTGGCTAAATGATCACTGTCTAGTGATCAACCTAGAGCAGAACCTTTCAGACTTTAACAGGTCTGGAGCCTCACTACTCACTGTGTGGATGTTAGCAGTACTGACATCAACCACAGTCTTGTGACAAATGCAGGCTCTGGCCTCAGCCAGAACTACTCACACACAATCTGCATTTTAACAAGATCCCTAACTGATTTACATGCATGCTAGACTTGGAGAAGCTCTGGTCTGGAAGAGGTGAGAAGTTGTTCATTAAATCTGTAAAACAGGTGAGGCATGACAAGAGCTAAAACATGGAATACCAAGAGTAAATCTGGAAAGCAGGTATTTATCCCTTCCATTCCTTAGCAGCACACATTTCTAGATCTTATCTCCCAAACTCCTCGCTGTAGCCTTCCAACACATATTTACAAATCGGAGCTAGATTTTTATGTCACTTCCAGCTTTGAGATGGAATCTGTAGACTGGAAATCTCCCAGAGAGGAGATTTGCATGTGTGTTGAGAATGTTGAGGATACTACAATTGTTTCACAGTCTCTTTTTAGAGGAGAGGGCATTTGAACTTGGCAATGGAGGATAGTTGGGATTTCATTAAGCAGAGCTAGGAGGAAAGGGCATTTCTGAGAGGGGGAAAGACATGAGCAAAAGCAAGAGGCAGGGAAATTCAGGGCAGTTTCATGAACTCCTAAGTGATCAAGCTTGATTAGAATAGGGAGTGATGAAGACTGGAACGTGACGAAATGAGAGCAGGTATAAGACTGGAAAGATGTGAAGTCCAAGTCATGGAAGATCTTAATGCCTGTTCAGGATTTTGGACCTGAGTCCAAAGGCAGCAGGCAGCCACTGAATGTGTTTATTGTACGTACATGTCTGTGCATTCTCCTTGCCCCAAAAGTCTGGCTCCTGAGATAGAGGGACCCACTGAAGGTGGCCCCCAGGTCTTCAATGCTGGAGACCTTCAGAATGAGCTGAAGGTGGAGCTTGAGACCCTGAAAACGCTTAATGAAATCACCATCGGGTCGGTGCTTCTATAAATGGCCCAGCATTGCTGACTTGGTCACTTTACAAACAGTGCTAACGGCCAGGTCGTTCTGGGTCTACATCCGGGTCACCTGCCTGTGTGTCATCGCGGTGAAATGCACCGCCATGTCTGTGCCCCTTGGAATTAAGTACATTGACACATGTTCACTATATTCATCTGAACTGAAATTGGATCTCTAAAGACTCCACATGGGGAGGTGACCTCTGAATGTTGCTTAATCTGTGGAAGAGATGACCCACATTAGAGACGAGCACACTTAACAGTACTTGGAAGTGAGCTGTCAAGGAGCTCTTCTCACAAATGGGCAGGTATGGGGCAAAGGGGCTAGGGAAGACCTTCTCATTAGAGGAATGGAGTGGGTGCCGAGGACTGGCCCACGTGCTACTGATTTATGGCATAATTTCTCAAAATCTATTTCAGATCATGTCTGTTTTGCCTATCAGTGTAAAGAGCGGGCAGGATAGCACCAAAGCCTTCGCAAACTCAAAACAGCTCATAGCTGCCATTTTCTCTCTGCCTCTGTGCTCTTTCAGAGAAAATAAATCAGTAGGTCCTACTCCAACTTCACCAAGCCTTGCTGGTTGCTCCCTAGTGTCTCATATCCTATCTTTGGATTCATCCCAGCATCTTCTTCGATACTGATGTTAATAATCTGTAATGACCAGAAGTCTTCTTGTCTTCCTTTAAGAAAGATGAGTGGACAATTTCCTTCTTTTAATTATTTTATTTTTATTACTATTGTTATTAACATGTATGTAATGTATTATTTGTATCAGGGGTACAGGTCTGTGAATCATCAGTCTTACACAGTTCACAGCACTCACCATAGCACATACCCTCCCCAATGTCCATCACCCAGCCACCCTTATTCCTCCCACCCCTCTCCCCTCCAGCAACCCTCAGTTTGTTTCCTCAGATTAAGAGTCTCTTATGGTTTGTCTCCCTCTCTGGTTTCATCTTGTTTCATTTTTCCCTTACTTCCCCTGTGATCCTCTGTCTTGTTTCTCAAATTCCTGGTATCAGTGAGATCATATGATAATTGTCTTTCTCTGATTGACTTATTTCGCTTAGCATAATACCCTCTAGTTGCATCCACATCATTGCAAATGGCAAGATTTCATTTTTTTTGATGGCCTTCTTTTAATTCTTAATGAATCAAGCTGCCCACCCTACCCTACCGGTAACTGCCACTCCCAGGAAACCCAGATGTATGTATGGGAGACAGAAATGAGCCTCTGCTCCACCCCCTTAAGCTGGAGGCAAAATACCGGGTGTGTGCCTTTGTCCATTGTTCTGGGGACAACCTTGGTAGTTTGCATCCGATTCTTAAAGAAGGCTGTTCACTAAAGCCACATTAAGGGCTACGATAAAGAACAGGCAGCCTGTTACTTCAGCCCAAGCTTTATTTTTTAAAAATTTATTTATTTGAGAGAGAGTGAGAGAACGAGCAGGGGGAGGGGCGGAGGGAGAGGAAGAGAGAATCTCAAGCAGACTCCCCACTGAGCACAGAGCCTGAGGCAAGGCTCCGTCTTGCAACCCTGTGAACATGACCTGAGTCCAAACCAAGACTCTATGGCTCAATCCATTGAGCTACCCAGGCGCCCTCTGGGGGGTGACATTTTAAAACCAAGTTTACCAGGCGATTCTAAGGTGCAACCAGGGTTGAGAGCCACTGGTCTAAACCAGCGGAAGCTGGCAGAGTATTAGGGTGCTGTGGGACCTGGCTGAGGTTTTGGTCTCCCCACAGGGTAACCCTGTCTCTTCTCTCCCCAGATGGTGCTTCTGGCCAGGTGCGAGGGGCACTGCAGCCAGGCATCCCGCTCTGAGCCCTTGGTGTCCTTCAGCACCGTCCTCAAGCAGCCCTTCCGCTCCTCCTGTCACTGCTGCCGGCCTCAGACCTCCAAGTTGAAGGCACTGCGGCTGCGCTGTTCGGGGGGCTTGCGGCTCACCGCCACCTACCGGTACATCCTCTCCTGTCACTGTGAGGAGTGCAGCTCATGAGGCCTCTTGCTGAGTGGCTTCTGGATAGGACCACCTCCCCCCTCACCGAGCCAGTTCAACAGGCCAGGGAAGGCCTGGCAAGAAAAGAGTTAAGGGAAGGAAAAAAAAAAAGATACAGCGATTCCCACGGGATTCTGCATATTCTAGTAATAAAGATTCTCCATGCTAGTTGACAGAGAGAGATGCTCTGGGAACTGGTCTTCCATCCCTGTCTCCTTTCCCTGGTACAGTTTCTTTTGGTTCCTTTTCAGATTCAGCCAGTTGCCCCCTTGGCCCTGAATGCTGTTCGGGTTTCCAACAATTCAAGCCTTAGTAGGGAAAGTGGGCACCCCCCACCCCATGCCCAAGGGGGTCAGGCTGTCATTGTTTGGTGCAGCTAAGGGAAGCGTTCACTCTGGAAAGCAGGAGAGCCCAACTCTTTCTGCGATACGGTCTGGGTTGGTTCGGTTTAGTTTTGATCTTGTCCTTTGGTCTAAGATTGCTGTCACTGCTAAAGGTGCCCAATGGCAAATTCCAGGCACCAAGCAGGTTGGAGATGTGTAGCCAGGCTCACTCACAGCCAGCTAACTGACATTAAAATAACTAACAAATGGATTCTTTTACATGCTGTTGGAACTCCTGATAGCATTCATTATTATTCAGAAATGACTTTGGGGAAGTAAAGGTGACAAACAGAATTTGTCACCTGAAGGGACTTGCAGTTAAATTATGGTAAAATTTTGTAAGGGAGCAGACTTTTAAAGACCTGCACAAATACGGATCCTGCACTGACTTTGAAAAAGGCATATATGTACTAGTGGCATGGAGAACACACTATACTCATGCATGCAAATTAGACAACCAAGTATGAATCTATTTGTGGGTGTGCTATATAGCTTTAGCCATGTCGCGGGCATCATTCTCTACCATCCACTTGTCCATGTGAAGCTTGCTGCCAAAATGGTGGCCTGGCTCATCTTCTGAACATTTGGCTCGACTCTATTTTGGTCCTTGAGACTCAAAATTTGAGTTATTCCCATGTTGTGAAATAAAAACACTATCTTCAAAATTGTGGTTGTGTGAGTATTGTTTGTTCCTACTAAATATTCTACTAAAATGCATCCCCTATGGAGCGTTTGGTGGGGGGGTCCAGAAAAAGACAGAGATGGGGTTCTAGAATGCATGGGGAGGCCTTTTTTTTGAAATCAATAGACGAGGGTGATGGGGGCTCAGGAAATTTGGTTTTTAGTTTCAGAAAGTAGCTTATTGAATGAGCACAAAATCTGATGCATTCTGGCTTCCTTAGGCACTATGGAATGAAATAGAGGGCATCTCTTCTTTAACCTCTTCACTTTTCTCAGAAAAATGTAAGTATCCATTAATGAAAGACCAGGAGGACAAAGATTTCGCCAATGACGGTTTCTGTGCCATTGACAGTCTAGTGTTCCAGGTCCAATGACACCCCTGAGCACTTTGAGAATAATCACGGGGCTGGCATAATGCTATGCCCACGTTAGGCACCACAACACTACCCTAGGTTGGCAACTCAGCTTCCATGGTAACCTTGACACCATGCTGTCTTGGTTCACCTGGGATGACAGTGTACTCCACTGTTCATATAGTCAACCTGTGAATTACTTTTTCTGTAGAGATGATGGTTTTGTGCACTCTCTAGGATATAACTTTCACACATTATTTTAGAAAGCCAGCAGGGTTAAATTTGTATATGTGACTTTGGGACAGAATAAAACTAATGGTATTAAACCTTGACCTTGATCTTAACCTTCATGGTGACGGAGCCAGCTGGTTCACTAATTAGAGGTCTCCCCATTTTGAAGGCAAATGTGAAATGGTAATTTGGATCATTACATCAAGAGAAATTTTGTCATAAAAAAGAATTAAATTTAATACCTAAAGTTAAATGGTTATAATCCTTAACTGATAATGAAAGTAGTAACTGCCGGTCACATTTATAGCTATTCTTTCATGTCACTAATCAAAGAGTGAAAATAATACTTCTAGCCTTAAAATATCTCTTCCTGGCTTTGAAAACTCAATTTAGTTTGAGAGTCATATGCCCCAAACTCCAGTCTTTATTTCCTTACTACCCATTTGGGACTGGAGGAGGCACTGAATGTGACTCATATTTTCCAAGTTCCCTGGAAGCCATAGAAAATATTCCCGTCGAATCCCACTGCATAGCCTATTGTCAAAGTTTTCCCCGTAGAAATTAACAGAATATGCTGGGAAGACTAGAGAATCATAGAACAGTGGCATTGAGAGAGTCGTTAAAAAGCATCCATCCTCTTTTCTCCCTAAACAGATGAGCAATTGGAGACCTGCAGAAACCCAGGAATTTGCCCAAAGGCACACACCTAGTCTTGGATTTGGAGCCAGAACCCAGGCTTCCTGCTCCACAGCCACGGGCACTTCCCTTCCCCCACCCGTGAACAGATTCTCAGTCTTTTCAGGCTCTTGGATGCTGAATATGGTGAATGGGCTGGAGAAGAGTGAGAGAGACAGAATAAAGTTTAATGGGGCATATCGAGGCTGAGAAAGAGGAAAAAGAATTACATTTTCCCTAAAGACCTCAAAATAGCCCTGGGAACGGAGATAATTTAGACATTATTGGATATTGAGTTACTATGGAATTTGTATTATGTCTTTTAAAAATTAAACATATTTAGCCTTATTTTAATATTTACCCCTAAGGATTGAGAGAGAACCAAATGAAAACATCGATCAGTTAAAAACACTACTCCCGGAATGCCTGAGGAATGTTCACCCATCTTCTCCATTTGCCATGCATGAGTAAAGGGAGATCAAAATATGTTATAATCTTAGCAGCTTACATCTTCAAAATCTGTATAATAATCTATAATGGTGGAGAGCAAGCCTCTTGTAAACTGATTTTACCCTCATCGTTTATAAGCATTTAATAATAGTCAGTTAACACTGCATGGGAAGATAGAGCAGATTATGGACTGAACTGATTTTCTTGAGTTTCCCAGACCAGTGTCTTAAGTCTTATTCACATAAGCTTCTGAACTTTCCCTAAAGCGTAGAATGAAGGACCAATCAGCCCTCCTTGGTCCCAAGGAAATAACGGTTGATTTTCTTCTAAACTCAAGTGCTTGCTAATCCAACCAACACAGTATTTTTTATTAGGTAGAGTGGGCTACATACACATTATGACTGGGGAACTCTTTGAGGACATTCATTTCTTCCTTGTGACATCGGAGGAATTAAGGTCCAGACATGCTTTTGGCCACTTCTTCAGGTCCTGCTGAAACATACACACTTGAGCAAGACAGCTGCCCAATATGGAACACCAAATGCATGGGGGTCAGGTGGTCGGGAAGGCTTCCATCAGAAAGGCAAGCCATATCCTGCTGATGCTGCCCCCTTCGTGATCCCAGGGCGTGGCCACATCATGGTAGATAGACACAGTTACTCCTTTCAGGAACTAGAACATTGGAGAGGCTTGGAGCTGGGAAGAGAGGTTCTGTGCATGGCCGTATCCATTACACATTGGGAGGAGAGTTTGCTTAGAAATGCCCATTTCGATGCACAAACAGGTACCCAGCAACTACTTGCCAAAGACAGTATTTCTTGAGAGAATGACATCACATGTCAACAAATCAATGTTTTCCTTTAAGTCTTCACTATATTAATGAAGCGTTTTGGTATATTCTGCCATAAATCTGTAAGAGCATCAGCCTTTTCTTTAATTCAATTATGAACGGAATTTCCAAATTCTAGTTGAGTAAAGTCATTCTGTGCTCTCAAATATTAACCATCTTCTCACGTGGTAGACAGAACCTTTTAAATTTGGTGACTGGGGTGAATATGGACAACACATCCGGCCGGCGTGTTGGGCGTGTTCTTCCAGGGGTGGCTCAGATCCAGTAACTGATGGAGGCAGTGGGGGCGCGTCTAAGAGCCTGGTTATCCTGGCCCCATGGAAGACAACACTAGCAGGCCTTCTGGGCTCCAGAGTTTGTGCTTGGCTTTAAGGCTGCCATTTTATTTTATTTATGTTAAATATTTTATTTATTTATTTGAGAGAGAGAGAGAAAGAGAGCACAAACAGGGGGAGGGGCAGAGGGAGAAGCAGACACCCTGTTGAGCAGGGAGCCCAACATGGGACTTGATCCCAGGACCCTGGGATCATGAACTGAACTGAAGGCAAGCACTCAACCGACTGAACCACTAGAGTGCCTGCAGCCATTTTAAAAGTAAGGAGAAACGTGACTGGAGATATAACATTAGCATTTTACAGCACTTGCACAGAGAGTCTGTCAGTTGGTTTTCAGAATATCTTTATGGAGTAAGTTAATTATTAGAAAAATCTCACAGATAAGAAACTGGAAGTTGACTTTTGACCTTAAAGTCTGTGATTTCTTTGCCATTAGCAAACACCCTCTTTTTCTTTTTTTCTAAAGTGTGTGGACAGAAGGAAAGGAGCTCCAAGGCACTTTGTGTCAGAACATGTCAGTTCTTGTTAGGAAACTATGACTCCAGGATGTATACAGAGCTCCCAGGACTTTGACCCAGTACAGCTTCAGAGAATATACTCTTTTAATATAAACATCTGGAGAAACTAAACACATTCCAAACTAAATTATATGAGGCCAAACTGTGCTTATGACTAAAATCCGATCACATTTGGCTGTAATCTTTTGAATAGCTTCACTGTCCCAGTGTCAGACGTACATGGTAACTCAAATGTTCTATTTTAAAACTGTTGAGAGTTGGACAGGGCTCCCTAGGAGCAGTTTGACTAGTGTCATCACCACCATCATCGTCAACCTTGAATAACAGTGGATAATGAAGCAGAGATCGTGATTAGCACTTTCTCTGCTCCATCTCATTTAATCCTCCCAACTGACCTTGAGGTTAATATTACCCTTACTTTACAGATAGTAGGAATAAGTGCTATGGCTTTTAATCACTTGGACTGGTTTTGTTTTGTTTTGTATTTGGCATCCCGGAGTTCTTCATTATCTTCCAAATCATCGCGAAAACTAATACTGCCATCATCGTTGCAAAATGTATATCTAGTATTGGGACATGCATATGTACTATGGAAATAAATTTAAAGAGGTAAGTTCTCTCCTTGTAAGAGCTGACATTCTAAACCCTGCTATGGTTTTAAATAACTAAATTCTTCACAATGCGTTCTCTTCTATTTTGGTCTACGCCAGCAGTGTGTTTTTCCATAATCCTAAGATCCAATTATTTCCTTTTTCGCATCGGGACAATCTTGTCCCCTTCCCTTATTTGATGCCACAGCTCCACTGCGAGTGTGACTTTTAAGGTACCTGTTGTGGGGAGAGGGCATGAGAAACCACCGTACTAATAGCAACACTGGTCTGAAAAGGAGCAGGAAGGCATGTTGTTCAGCTTTCATTTTATAGAGGTTTTTGATTTTGTGTCTTCTGACTTCTCAGCCCGTGCTCATGCCATTGGCCAATGCTATATGTTCCCAATTCTTCCCGCATGACAGTTTCCCACAAATGACGCGAAAGCCTTCTTCGCTGTTGTCGTTGAAACTAATGGCTCGAGATTTTGTTTGACTGTGTGCCCACTTTCACTGACTAATTCACGGCGCTCGGCACACATACTGTCGCATGTGTAAGAGCATGAACTGGGCCCAGACTGCCTGAGTTCACATCCCTGATCTGCTCTTTGTGAGCCATGTGACTTTCAGGCAAGTCGCGTGGCCCTTTTGTGCCCTGGATTCTGCCTCTGTAAATATGTCTAAACTTCATGATACCATTACGAGGAGTAAATGAGTTAATGGGTGATGTGGAGAAACCTAGACCCATACCTGACACCAAGCAGCCCTCACAAAGATCGGCAACTTTAACACTATGCACTTGTAGTGCCAGCAAGTTGTAACTTCTCAACTAAGCCTTGCTTAAGCTGAACATTATTCTTACCCTATTTTTCCCCAGCAAAAATTACACATTCTTAAGCTTTCTGGTTATATGGCTCTACAATAAAAAGGTTTTATTATTTTTTTAAGGTTATGGTACTACATTGATAGAAATAAATCAGAGCCGGTTGTTATTTTATGACTTAATTTTTAGTGTGGCTTTTCTGCCTTAAGATTGCATTCATCCTACTGGCAGAAGATACCTATTAGATCATTTTATTTGCCCTGTTATGTGCTTGGAAACAACCAAAGCAATGAAATGTGCAAGTTTTTCAATACCTTTTCTGGGAAATTTATTTATTCTGAAATAAGTGTATAGCCTTCTTATTATCCAATTATCCAACTGTTCTTAGAAACACTGTCCTTGGGGCGCCTGAGTGGCTTAGATGTTGAGAGCCTGCCTTCGGCTCGGGTCATGATCCCGGGATCCTGGGATCGAGCCCCGCATTGGGCTCCCTGCTCGGGGGAGCCTGCTTCTCCCTCTCCGTCACCTTCTCCCTCTACCGTTCCCCCCGCTTGTGGTCTCTTACTCTCTCTGTCAAATAAATAAATACAGTCTTAAAAAAAAAAAAGAGGGCGCCTGGGTGGCTCAGTGGGTTAAAGCCTCTGCTTTCGGCTCAGGTCATGATCTCAGCGTCCTGGGATCGAGGCCCGCATCGGGCTCTCTGCTCAGTGGGGAGCCTGCTTCCTCCTCTCTCTCTGTCTGCCTCTCTGCCTACTTGTGATCTCTCTATCTGTCAAATAAATAAATAAATAAATAAATAAAAAAGAAAGAGACACTGTCCTCTCTCCCTTCTTCCCTCCACTCCCCACCCCCCCCATAACAATCCCTCCTACAGGTTTGACTTCACAAGCCCCGTCTGAAGTATGTTCTGAGTGCTGGTTTGCTGGAAGAACCTTCTGAAGACACATTATTTATTAAATTTAAATTTGGGAATACAAGAGAGTCAGCCTCTACCTGTTCCACCCCAAGGAAAGGAGGATTAGAGTAAATTGTACAAATTCAAAATCTAAATCATCTAGTCCTTGTATTCATTTCTACTTTTCCAGAACAGCACAACTATTGATTGGTGCAGCTTAGTACATTTAAATCATTTATCTCTTACATGAATTCCTGTTTGTCCCAAACAGCAGTCTTTCACCCTAAGCCAGACACCTTTGTAGCAAGTCTTGGATTTGAACAAAGGATAGGAAATCAAATTAAAATTGGAAAATTACAGGGGCGGCTGGGTGGCTCAGTCAGTTAAGCCGCTGCCTTTGGTTCGGGTCATGATCCCAGGGTCCTGGGATCGAGTCCTGGGATCAAGTCCGGCACCAGGCTTCCTGCTCAGCAGGGAGTCTGCTTCTTCCTCTGCCCCTGTCCCTCCTCCACTTGTGTTCTCTCTCTCAAATAAATAAATAAGATCTTTAAAATAAAAGAAAATAAAATTAGAAAATTGCAACTCTATATTACCTAAGTCCATGCTGCCTAACAGAAATGCGATGTGAGCCACATAAATCATTTAAAATTTTGTAGTAGCCGCCTAAATATATATATGTAAAATTAATTTTGACAACATATTTTACTTAATCCAGTATATCCTGAATATTATCATTTCATCACTTAATCAATAGGAAAATCTACAAATGAGATATTTTACATTCTTTTTGTCATACCAAGTCTTTGAAGTCAGGTGTTTCTTTTACATTCACAGTACCTAACAATTCAAACTATATATGCTTTTTGAGCTTTCATAGATGTACTGAGCGAAACTCCTGAGAAAAATGGCAGATACGGTGGGCAAGTCCAAGAACAGATGAATCTGCAAATTATGAATGAACCAGCTTGGAGGCTAGGACGAAATAGTTGCTTGGACATTTCTGAGACTTTATTGTCAATGCGGCTCTGCCCAGCAGTACCCTAGGAGTCAAGAAATCTGAATGCACTCCTGGCTCTACCACTAACCAGCTGTGTGATCCAGAAGGAATCACTTATGCTTTGCACTCCTCAGTTTTTTAGATCAGATTACAAAAATATCTTCCCACAT
Source organism: Ailurus styani (assembly GCA_002007465.1). NCBI lineage: Eukaryota > Metazoa > Chordata > Mammalia > Carnivora > Ailuridae > Ailurus > Ailurus styani. Next base: position 1,183,954 of record LNAC01000455.1, on the reverse strand, counting down.
CATGAATATTCTAGCTATATGCTCGTGCGTGTGTATGCACATGCTTGCACGCACACGCACACACACGCACACACACACACACACACACACACACACCTGCTCTAACACTTACTTATTCTCAAGGTAAAGGAGATTTTTTTTTTTAATTGAAGTATAGTCAACACAAAATGGTACATTACTTTCTGGCATACAACACAGTGATTTGACAAGTCTATATGTTATGCTGTGTTCACCACAAGTGTAGTGACCATCAGTCTAAAGGAGCTTTTAAAAAAAATCTGTTTCTGTTATTTTTGCACGACTAGAAACACCTTATATTCTTGCTTATTGAGTTTCTCCATTTTGCCTTCTCTGCAAGAGTTGTGCATGGTGACGTTTTATATAAGTAATTAAAATTGGGAACGAGCTCATTAAAGTATTGCTTTGAGTAATATCTCAGAACATAGTGAATTGCTGATAATGCATCATTCATTTTGAGAATGAAAAATTTTGTTAAGTCTGGTGTATTTCATGTAAAATGCATTACACGTTTCCTTTTCTTTTCCTCCTAGCTGGCTTTGTCTCTCTTCCTTTCTAACAAAGGCAGCTAGCAGCAGATGGATGGGAAGAGATCGGGGGTCGTTCAGTGGTGGGTGGATGGGTCAGCCACCCTTTTGCTTTTGTGCATCGAGGCCCTGGATAGATGCCAAGGGTATTTGAGGAAACAAGAGAGCAATGCAGGCTTTTAGGCGGAGTGCTCATTCATAATTAAGTTGCTTAGATGCAGGGCCATCAAAGGCAAACTTCAAATACCCTGACAGCAAGCCACCTGTGCCAGAAGCAGAAGCAGGATCGAGCAGGGGAAAGGCAAAGCCCTCAGCAGATACTCAGAAAGCCCTGAGCCGAGAGGGACATTTTAAAATACAAAAGCAAGAGACTGAGTTAGTGTCAGAGGAAGCTAGCACGCATATTTGAGGTCAGACCCATAGCATCTACCCCTGGGGCCTGTGCCAATAGGCAAGAAGCTTGAGCCTGTCTTTGTGCACTGTGTTGTCTCAAACCAGAGAGTGATTTCCAAATAATAAGCCAATGACGTCACTCGTGGAATATTGACTCCACTTCGAGTACTGTGCTAGATGCGATGAGCACAGTATTTAATTTAATCCTCTTGGCAACTTTGTCCTTAGCTGCATTTTGCAGGCAGGGAAATCAAAGCCCAGAGAGGTCGAATGATTTGCCCCCAAGTCTCGAGATCAGCAAGGGGCTGAGGCGAACTGAGCACAGACGTCTGCCTATGAAGCTTGAGATTCTTTTCCTTTTGCTCCATCCCCCCTCTGTCCCCACACCCACCTACATTTGACCCTCGGGCCAGACACATTCCCACTGGATGACTCATCAGAGGGTCACCATCAAAGATCAACCTCTTCTAAAAGCCTCCTACCCCTCAAGTCTTTTTAGGACACACCCCTATTCCTAAAAGGTCCTTGGGAGCTTCTAGGGAATGTAGCGATTCTGGCTAACTCCTGGGGTCCTGTAAACGTGCCAAGGAAACTTGAGGTCAGAATTTCCTTGGCCTTGAATCCAAAGGATTTGAGTGACACTCAGCTGGGCTTAAGAACTCCATAACAGAAACTTGCCTGGATTGTTGTATTGGGCTCCCTGCAAAGATACGAAGTAGAGGTATGGGACCTTCCATCTTATATCAGCTTCCCAGAACGCAGGGCCACACCAAGGCAGAACAGGAGACACGATGTAGGTGAAGGGCCTTGTTTTATGCATGAGAGGCTCAGAGAAGTTTAGGTCACAAACCTAGCAAACAGCAATGTGGGACTGGAGCTCCCATGTCTCCCACCAAGGCTAAGGGCTGCTGGATGGCTACTCCATCCACCTCCCCCTAAGCCTATCCTCCCCACCCACCCACCCACCCACTGCTCAAGTTCAACATCAAGTTCAGCCGAGGCCCAGGAGCAGGGTGAATTTCCCTGACCTAAAGCGTGACAGATACCTACGTAAGCAAGCAAGCCAACACGGCTTCTGATAAACGTGGTCCCTTCTTTCCAAGAAGCCAGTATGACAGATCACATGCAGCTCTCCAGGAATGTCATGGTCACCCCTCACAGAGCATGCAACAGGTCCCTCGTGCTTCATTGTAGGTTAGGCAGAATTTCCCACAGCGTCAGCCCTCCCCAAAGAATGAGGTCCTCATAGCAAACAGCATTGTGAAGACCATTCACACTGGCAAGACATTTGGTACGTAGCCTTTAGATGGTGCTCATGTTCTACTATAACACAGCCTGCCAGGAACTCGAGGCCCAGAAATCAAGGAAGTGGAAGGGAGCTCAAGGGGCTAGCTGCGTTTCAACTGTCCTATGCCAGGCCCTGAAAACATCCCCCCCATACACACACTTTGGGAGGTACATTTCTGGGACTTTTATTACCATAGCAAGGTCTTGGCAATGCTGACCATGCCAGACTATTCTAGGCAGGTCTCATGCCATCCAGGAAGCACCAACAGTCAGAAATTTATTAATTTTTTTAAAAGGTTTTATTTATTTATTTGACAGAAAGATGGAGACATCGGGAGAGGGAACACAAGCAGCAAGCAGGGGGAGTGGGAGAAGGAGAAACAGGTTTCTCCACTGAGCAGGGAGTCTGATAGGGACTCAATCTGAGGACCCTGGGATCATGACCTGAGCCGAAGGCAGACACTTAACGACTGAGCCATTCAGGCGCCCCAAGAGTCAGCACTTTAAATGTGAATGCACATCCTGCGAATTCAGATTCGTCCTGTGTCTTCCTACACCGACCAGGGCTTGGGGCGATCTTGGTTCCTTAGGTCCAATTGTGTCCCTAGATTGGACGCTGGAGCCATTCATTTTGTGTGACACTGTTCTTCAGGAAACCCTCATTCATTCACTTAAGAAAGGGCTGGTGAAACCTACCATCATTCACTCTGAAAAGAGTGGTGGGGAAAAACACATCACCCCAGAGCAACCTTTTACGGCAGGGTTTTATGTCTTAGTTCTTCTCTTTTTCATATGCTGTGAGTTCCAAAGGCTCTATTTGTCTCATAGTGTCACCAAAAGGGACAATGCTTTGCTATGCATTTTTTCTTTGCTAAAGCAGCAGTGACACGCTCTGTCACGGTCACACTGAGAAGTCCTAAACATGGTTAAGGTTTTCTTTCTTTCTTTCTTTCTTTCTTTCTTTCTTTCTTTCTTTTTTTTTTGGAGATTTTATTGGGAGCCCAATGTGGGGCTCGATCCTGGGACTCTGGGATCATGACCTGAGTCAAAGGCAGTCGCCTAACTAACTGAGCCACCCAGGCACCCTGGTTGAAGTTTTCTCTGCAGAGAAGAAAATCACTCCCTGCCCATTCACATGGATGGCTCTGCACCTGTGGGAGTTAAGGGTTTCCAAAATAGGATGTCACACTTAGTATTTATCCACGTGGTGCTGATGGGTGTGTGTGTGTGTGTGTGTGTGTGTGTGTGTGCGCGCACACACACCTTGAGTACAGGAAATCTGGGGATTAGGGAGATGTGAAAGTCAGGAGGAAGGTAAAGTTCCCATCCAAAGCGTCTTGTGAAAACAAATTTGGGAGAGTCACAATACCATTATTCTAATATCTGAAATCCTACTTACTACACTGGGGAAAAAATTTTATCCAGAAAGATCATGTAAGGAACAGAATTAGAACCAAAGAGATGGAAATTGTTGGAAGATAGATGTCAATTACATTGCAGCAAGAACCTTTTTTAGTTTTTAAAATTTAAAAAAAGATTCTAACTTACAGAAACATTCCAAGAAATGTACAAAGATTGCTCAGACGCAGTTTACCTAGATTCAATTGTTACTACTTTGCTACATTTCATTTATCTCTTTCATTCATATATGTATTGATACTTTCCTGAACTTTCTGAGAGTAAATGACATTATCATATCCATATATTCCTAAATATTTCATCATGGGGTTCCAAAGAATAAGGACACTGTCTTGCATAACAGAGTAAAATTTTATGCTCCATATTCACATTTCAGCAAATGTCCCAATGACGTCCTTTGTAATGTTATTTCTTCCTCTGATTCAGGATCCATTAACATACATTACTGGTGATGTTAATAAGGATGAACTTTTTAAGATTTAGGATTTTCAAAGAAGAGCAAAGCTGGAGGCATCACAATTACAGACTTTAAGTTCTATTACAAAGCTGTAGTCATCAAAACAGTATGGTACTGGCACAGAAACAGACACATAGGTCAATGGGAGAGAATAGAAAACCCAGAAATGAACCCACAATTATATGGTCAATTACTCAAATCAGACAAAAATTCCTGCCCTTGAGGAGCTTTAATTCGGACAAGGAGACAGACAATAAACAAGACACCTGATAAATAAGTTAATTGGATGGTGCGTCCAAAAGTGGTAAGTATTATGGAAAAAAAGAAAAGGTAGGGCAAGGTCTGGGGCATTGGGAATGCTGGCAGGGGTGTAAGAGGAGTTTGAAATAGTGTGGACAGGGGAGCCTCGCAGGGAAGGGAGCTTTTGAGCAAAGGCTTCACTGTTACTAGTGGAGTGAGATGATCATATCTGATGATCAAGGCTGCGGTTCAGGTCAGATGAGAGCACAGTAGGAAGAAGAGTAGGGACAGAAGGGACATGTGACCTGCAGATGAGGGGAGACATTTAGATGCGGAGGGTTAGGGTTAGGCTGGGATGGCCTGTTTGTGAGTTGGCCTGCACATTCTGCAGGGCGTGGAGTCTTGGGCCCTTAGAAGTGCTGGGCTGGGCTAGGCAAGATGAAGGCCAGACCCAGACATGTGTATAGCAGTCTTTGTCCTACAGATGATGAGTGGAAGCCATGAGAACGAGCAAACTTAAAAGGAGAGCCTGGGAACATCCATATTTAAGGAACAGGTTGAAAAGATGAAACTGAAGGAGACATCTGAGTGGTTTCAGCCTGGGATGCTGGGGTAGGACCAAGGATGAAGGAACAAAGGAAGTGGAGATTGGAGGGGATCCAGGGAATGGGGAGTGGTGCCTCCCTCCCCCACCCCGCCCAGGACTGTGTGAGGACCGAGAAGTTTGGTGGTGTTATGGGGGAGGGAGATTCAATACAGAACCTATAGGCAAACTGTTGTGAATCTACAAGGATTCAGGGACTATCATGCCCATGAGTCCTTTCTGAAAAATCTACCAGAAAATAAGCTGCAGAACACCAATTTAAAAAATGATCTAAGACTAAAATTGTGGTAAAAGGGAGAAAGTTGGGGTGCCTGGGTGGCTCAGTCAGTGAAGCATCAGACTCTTGATTCTGGCTCAGGTCATGATCTCACGGGTTGTGAGATCAAGCCCCGCATTGGGCCCCATGCTTAGTGGGGAACCTGCTTGAGATTCTCTCTCTTCCTCTCCCTCTGCACTTCCCCCTGCTCACATGTGCTCTCTCTCTCAAATAAATAAATAAATAAATCTTTAAAAGAGGCAGAAAGTAGTTTGTAATGGTTATGTCTGACAATGCAAATGCAGTATTCAAAAATATTGAATGAAAAAGAATTATTCTGCTTACCAAGCAGGATAAATTTGCTCACTGCCTTATGTAAATTGGGATCAAAAGGATATTACTTAAAAATTATACCTGAGGGCGCCTGGGTGGCTCAGTGGGTTAAAGCCTCTGCCTTCAGCTCAGGTCATGATCTCAGGGTCCTGGGATCGAGGCCTGCATCGGGCTCTCTGCTCGGCGGGGAGCCTGCTTCCTCCTCTCTCTCTGCCTGCCTCTCTGCCTACTTGTGATCTCTCTCTCTCTCTCTCTCTCTCTCTCTCTCTGTCAAATAAATAAATAAAATCTTTAAAAAAAATTATACCCTAGGGGAGAGAAGAGGGACAGAAAGTGTTTGCAAGCTGATTTCAACATTGCTCATGGTAAACAGTGTAAAAGAAGAAGGGACTAAGGGTTTTTACAGAGGCATTAGTATATAGGTAACCATATGAGTTTCCTATTGCTGCTATAACAAATTATCACAAATGTCGTGGCTTAAACTATACAAATTTGTTGTCTTACAGTTCTGGGAGTCCGAAGTATGAAATGGGTCTCAATAGGGTAAAATTTAGGTTTTGGTAAGGCTACATTACTTTACAGGGTGCTAGAGAAGAACTCATTTTTCTTGCCTTTCCAGCTGCTAGAGAACAAAGCACGCGTTGGCTCGTGGCCCTCTTCCTGCATGTTTAAAGCCAGCAAAGGGGGCCAAGTGCCTCTCACATCACATCACTCTGATCTTGCTTCTTTTATCAAATATCTTTCCCATTCTGACTCTTGTTTCCCTCTTTCACTTTTAAGGACCCTTGTGATTACACTGGACTCATGCAGATAATCCAGCATGATTTCCGTATCTTAAGCTCAGTTGATTAACAATCCTAATACCATCTGTAACCTTAATTCTCCTTTGCTATACAACAAAGCATATTCATAGGTTCTAGGTTCTAACAAAAACATGAAACTTCTAAAGTTTCGAACTACACCCTCCCTCCCAAAAAGAAAATGCAAATAAAATGTAAGATTGGAGAGAAAATTGTGGTTCAGAGGTAAATAAGCTAATAATTTGCAGCTAATAATTTCTAAACTCAAATCTAGAATCTTTGACTCCAAATCTCTTGCTTGTATCGCTTCACATGCTACAGTTCAAAGACTCATCTCTTAAGAAGTGGAATAATGATTGTCAGTCCGGCCCTTATAAAGAAGGAACATATAAAGATGAGGACAGATACAATTATGATCAGGATTGTCAGTCCCAAAGAATGCCAAAAAACTAATTAAGGAAGGTGGAGGAGGGCAAGAGGAGCCAAAGGGATAATTACTATCTTGAAATATATAATAGGATTTTCATGGGGATGAACTGGGTCATTTTTCTTTACTTTTAGGAGACAGAAGTACAGTACTAGATTTAAGTTAAAACTGCAGGCATTTTAGATCTTCATTAGAAGGGAAGTCTTTTCTTTTAAGAGCAGAAAACACTGGAAGAGGCCTCCAGTGGAAAAGATAGGGACCCTCTGCTTAGGGAACCTTGAAAAAGGATCAGAGTAACAATTTGAGAGAGGTTGAGGCGATTCCCCAGCCTTGAAGTGAACGCCAAGCAAGACGGTTGATTTCCTAGGATGTCTCTTCATTCTAATAAGAGATGACAAGATTCTGAGCACAGGGTAGAGTTTGTGCCATGTGTCATGGTCCAAACCCCAAACTGCTGTTGTTTCTGACAGTCACTGGGTAATTGGGAAAGCTCAGCAGGCCAAGTGCGAAAGAAAGCTTGGGTATCAAACATTTGGAAAGTGAATGCTTCTTGCTTTGAAGGGATGAGACAACATAATGGAAGAAATGCCCATGTGATTTTTCCAGTCTTGAAGGAAGCAGTTGGAGTTGTCAGACCATTTTGTTTTGTGTTCCTATTCTCATTCTGGCATGTACTAGCATAGTGCTAGTACAATTTAGGAACTGCTTGGAGCTTCAGTTTTCCTGTCTATGAAATGGGCATAATAATACATCTGCCAAAGGGTTTTTAGGAAGACTAAATGAGGGAATGTAAGGTGGGCCTACACATGACAGACACTCAGTTTATGAGATTCTCTGTGCTAGAAAACTATGAAACAGGCTGCATTTGATCTGAGATGTTTTCATGCTGCCACTAACTGGCCTGAGTGACACCTTCCTAGAATCTACCTTTTTTTTTTTAAGATTTTTATTTCTTTATTTGAGAGAGGCAGAGTGAGCACAAGATTGGAGAGGGTCAGAGGGAGAAGGAGACACCCCGCTGAGCAGGGAGCCCGATGCGGGACTTGATCCTGGGACTCTGGGATTATAACCTGAGTTGAAAGCAGACCTTATGGTACCTTTAGGGTCATAATGTGCTTGGCAAGGTGGCAGGTGGTAAATCTGAGCCATAAGTTGAGCTTTCTGCTGACCTGGCTGCACTTTGATTGGGTGGGTGCTCCTGGGGACAGGTGCCTCCCTATTGTTAACTCCAAAGAAGTGGCTCTAAGGTTATTGGTAGTGATTGATGCTTTGGGACTCGCTGGGTACATTCTTATTCTCAGATTGCCCTACTTGGCCCTTTCCTCCCGATAAGATGCATACGGTGGCAATCTCTCCAGGGCCACCTACCCGTTTCATCCTAGAAGGAAGCATTCTAAGAGATTCTGTGAATTCCAGCAGAGGGGGCACTCAGCAGCCCAACGCCAATGTCTGGCTCCTGTAGCTCTCGCTGTTTCTTGGTTCTTTAGTAGACATTGTGGAAGATCATTTAGATAAGTGGTTGGCTGGGAGCTAAAAGATCACAAATTCTTCCCCTCCCACCAAGAGGTATAGTCTGTTTTTGCACCCCTTGAATTCAGGCTGGCCTTGTGACTTGTTTTGGCTAATAGGAAGGTAGCAAACAGGATGCAAAGAGAAGCTTGAAAAGTGCTTGCTAACCCCATTCTAGACCAGCCAGCCCATAGCCAACCAGCATCTGACCCTAGACCAGGGGTTGGCAACCACAGTTTGCTAGACAGCTGCCTATTTTTGCAAATCACGTTTTATTGGAGTGTGGCCATGCTCATTCATTTCTGCACTCTCTATGGCTTCTTTAGTCCTATACTGGCAGGGTTGAGTCGTTGTGGCAGAGACTCAAGGGCCTACAAAATCTAAAATATTTACTATTTGGTCCTTTTCAGAAAAAGTTTGCAACCCTTGCCCTAGATGTGTGAGAAAGCCCAGACAAGCCCAGCAGAAGAACCTCCCCAGTCCATCCTGGCCCAAATTGCCCATCCATAGAGTTATAAACTAAACAGTGATTATTTTTTGTTTTTGTTTTAAGATTTTATTTATTTGAGAGAGAGAGTGGGAGAGCATAAGCCAGAGGGAGAGGCAGAGGGGGAAGCAGGCTCCCTACTGAGCAGGGAGCCTGACACGGGGCTTGATCCCAGGACCCTGGGACCATGGCCTAAGCCGAAGGCAGACGCTTAACCAACTGAGCCACCCAGGTGCCCCTAAACAATGATTGCTTTAAGCAATTTAATTTTGGAGTAGCTTGTGGTCATATAAGTGTTTCTTTGAGAAGTTGGAAAACTACGTGTAGCTGAAGGAAGGCTCAGAAGTCAGACGAAGCCAGCTCAATATTTTCGCCTTTAGTCTTTGACAACATTTTGGAGGAGGAAATTGATTTATTTTCATAATATCCCTGCACACATATATGAACTGAAAGCAGAGCAATTTGTCACAAGGTTTATACTTACAGTTCCACATCTATCAATCTATTAACATCTATCAATCCATCTCTGCTGTGTGCTGGTAGCAATTGTAGACAGATTAAATAATTGGATGGCCACAGCCATAAGAGATAGCAGAGAATTTGCAAATAAAGACCCTCAGATATTAAATTTTGACAAAACTTTTGTTAAAACCAGTGAGACTCTGCTTTTTCTTGATAACTATGCATACTGAGATATTGTCATTAGAATGCACTTACCCCAAAACTAAATAAAGGCTGTTGGGTGGTTTTCTAGTCTGTCGAGGAAAGATCATCTGTGTCGTAAGAAAAATGAAGATTTTTAACTCCCAAAGAGCAGATACATTATTTCTATTTCAGCAAGTAGGACTTCCCCGGCCGTATGTTCCAAGCCCCCTCAAAACACTCGCAAGCAGAATGCCTTTGGGAGAAAAGATCACTTCATCACGTCTGCGGGCAAATTACTTATTCTCAATCCTTCTTTGTGTGTGCGTTGAAAAAGTTCAAATAAACATAGAGACCTCATGTGCCTAGAAGGTCTAAAATAACCAAATATTTTTGGCCAGTTGACTGATTTCTTTAACCAACATTTATCAAGATTTTTGTGAGGAAATAAGGAATTGCAATTCCCTCCATTGTGTGAAGGAATAAAGCCAGAATTTACACACGACCATTCAATGAATTGTCATTAATTTTAAGTTTGGTACTCATGACTCTTGGCCCCCAAACCCAAAGTTAAAATGTCTGCTTATCAACTGGGGCGGGACATAATTCAGCCCATAAGAACATGTTATTGTAGGGACATCCGGGTGACTCAGTCGGTTAAGGGTCTGACTTTTGATTTCAGCTTGGGTCATGATCTCAGAGTCGTGAGATGGAGTCCCATGTTGGGCTCTGCGCTGGGCAGGGAGCCTGTTTCAGATTCCCTCTCTCTCTGCCCCTACCCCCACTGGCGCGTGCGTACTCGCTCTCTCTCTAAAAAGAACATGCTACTGTAAATCGGTGTCACTCTAGAACCAGGTGAAAGGACTTTATGCATATGTAGTATTTCTTCTCCTTTACCAGCTGATATCACAACCACCGTTGCCACCATCTTCCTTCTCCTCCTCCTCTTTCTCTCCCGCCTCCTTATCATGAAATACAGCATCAGGGAAGGTGAGGCTGGGAAACACAAGGCCTACTCTGGCCCTAATCCTATACCTCTGACACTGTACCCTTGGCTCACTGGGTCTTGATTTCCTTCTCTATGAAGTGTTGGTGGAAAGGAAGATCTTTGAGACTTGGCCTATGCCTGAAATTTCACAATTCCGTTGTTGTATTTCGGACCATAGGCAAAGTAAGGAATATCGGAGGTCACCCCAGGATGATTCTTGATGCTCCCTAATCACTCCCTAGCTCACTGAGTTACACTATTAAATTATGCTTAGACGTTCCTTCTTGCTAAGGGAAACGAGCCAGACATAGAAAAACAAGTCCTGCCTGAGCTCACTTATATGCAGAATCTCAAATAGTCTAACATGTAGAAGCAGAGAACAGCATGGTGGTTGCCAATGACTGGAAGGAGGGGGAAATGGAGAGGTCTTGGTCAAAGGGTACAAAGTTTCAATGGTGCAAAATAAGTTCTGTAGCTCTGTTGTACAACATAGATTTTATGTCTTTTTTTCTTTCTTTTTAAAGACTTTATTTAGGGCGCCTGGGTGGCTCAGTGGGTTAAAGCCTCTGCCTTCAGCTCAGGTCATGATCTCAGGGTCCTGGGATCGAGGCCCGCATCAGGCTCCCTGCTCATCAAGGAGCCTGCTTCCTCCTCTCTCTCTGCCTGCCTCTCCGCCTACTTGTGATCTCTCTCTCTCTATCAAATAAATAAAATAAAATAAAAATATTTTTTAAAAAAGATTTTATTTATTTATTTGTCAGAGAGAGAGAGGAGAGAGAGAGAGAAAGAGCATCGGGCAGAGGGTGAAGCAGACTCCCCGCTGAGCAAGGAGCCCGACTCCAGATTCGATCCCAGGACTCTGGGATCATGACCTGAGCCGAAAGCAGATACTTAATTGACTGAGCCACCCAGGTGTCCCCACAGAGCTTATTCTTAACAGCACTGTGTTGCATACTTCCAAATTTGCTAAGAAAGTAGATCTTACATTAAGTGTTCTTCCCGGTTCGAGGAAAAAAGAAAAGAACAAAGAGAGTAGGAGGAAACATTCCAAGGTAAGGAATAAGTTTATGGCATTAATAGTGACAGTGGTTTCACAGATGTGTGCTCATGTCCAAACACATCAAGTTGTGTACATTAAATACCTACAGCTTTTGGTATGTTCATCATCCCTCGATATAGTGATTTTTTAAAAAAGTGCCTTCTTTGGGTGAAGACTGTGTCCCTCTAAGTAACTTGTTAAAATATTACTTGTGGGAGCAGCAAGTATGTAAACAATAATGCAGAACTGTACACACCTGGATCTCTTTGCTATTTTTCCAAAGAGTGTAACTTACTGCATAATTCCAGTGCATATCCTTTCCATTACCCAGCAAGAAATGTCTAGTTAGCCTTTACCCTAGGATATATTACTACTAATAATTGGTAATAGTTACAATTTGTTATTTACTGTTTCCATTTTGCAGGTAAAAATCCTGAGACCCAGAAAAGTTTATTAGCTTTTCCAGACGTACAGTCAGTAAATTTAAATCCTGGTCTATGTGATAGCATGTCTCTCTCTAATGCGGTATTATTTCGGAACTGATTCTGACAAAGATCTTACTTCCCAGGACCTTGCAGACTAATAAATGACCTACAAAAATAGAAATGAAGTAGGAAGAATAGAAATGAAGGAAGAACTCCTTCCTGAGAAGTAAATTACTGCCCAAACATTTGATCACTAATGAGGTTTTTTTCTTCAGCTCCAGGAGCTTATTATTAATATGAAAATATTAATAATGTTAACAATAATGATAATTCTTAGACCAGGAAATTTGAATATTTTCATACCTTATCAGTAAAACTACCCAGAACACACCAAGCATGAGATCTATTTTAAAGTAGACCTTGCAAGAAATTGTAAATCCATCTTAAAAACTGGTATTTTTCCATCTAAACTTTTTCCTGATTATAAAACTAATACATGTTCATTGTTAAAACTGGGAAATGCAGAGAAATGTGAGGAAGAAAATACAGTAGTCTATATTCTTAGTTCCAGCGACAATAACCAATAATGTATTTGTGAATATCATCCTGGTTATAAGTTCCATGAAATTTTCATATGGTTGAGTAGTTACTATGTACTTGATTTTGCTCCTGTTTTTTAAACTTAATAACTATATTTGGCCCTAAATTCTTTGTGAACATTATTAACGATGTTAATAATGCCATTTTCTTATTTAGATATATCATTTTAAGTCAATATTGGACTATTTCCAATTTCTTATCATTTGAATTTTTCCACATACAAATAGATGTTTGCATTTAGAATTATTTTTGCTTAAGGGTGTTTCCCAGAAGTGGAGCTACAGAATCAGAAGAGAGGAACACTTTTAAGACTGTTGTTAGGGGCGCCTGGGTGGCGCAGTCAGTTGAGCTTCTGACTCTTGGTTTTGGCTCAGGTCATGATCTCAAAGTTGAGATGGAGTCCAGCCTTGGGCTGTGCACTCAGCGCCCAGTCCACTTAACGTTTTGAGGAATTTATACTCATAACCTGGACTTATTTGTATTTTGGGGTCATATTCATTTTTCTGTTAATTTCAATTTCTCTTAATTTACAAAAAGTTATTAACACTGTTTATAAATGTTTTCTTAGCCTTTCTCATTTGCATTTAATATTTCTTGAAATGTAGGGGGGATTTTATTTCTTCAATCAGATCTATAATTCTGTGTTTCCTAAACAGTTTTTAACTTAAACTTAGAAACTCTGTGCACGGAGGAATTAAACAAATATTCATATCTATTTTTATTGTATTTTCTTTTTGTATATTTTCTATTTGCTTGTTTTTGATTCATAGTTTTTTTTATTCCAACTGACATTTATTTGAAGTATTTTGTGTGGTGAGAATATAAACTGATTTTGTTCCCAAATAGCTAAGTCATTTCCCAGCTCATTTTACTGATTGAGTCCTCCTTCTAGTCACAGATTACAATGTCACCTTTATTATACATTACATGAGTATCTGTCAATGATATATGTATTTATTGACTGTCAAGGAATTCTTGCATTAAAGAAAGATTTAATAATTGCACTTTGATGATGCATATTAAAAATGTTTGAAATTTCCGCTTCCAATCAAAATGGAATAACAGGGCCACAAAACCATTTTTTAATGGAAAAAATAGATGAAACAACAGTTTTCAAACATTGGACATCAGGCAGGCAGGATGGTAATCCTTGAGAGATGGTAAACAAATGACTTGAGTCCTATGACTACCCCAGCTTGCTACTTGAAGATAATATCCTGGCAGCAACATAGGGGTTCAGAACCCTGATGAAGCCTGGTGAACTCCTTGAGTTGAGTTTGCAGAACTAAGTACTGAAGAAGAGTTTTCCAGAGATCTGCACAGGGCTCCCTTGACCTTTCAGTTGAGAGCTGATCAACGCATGTGCAGAAGGGAACTACCGCAGGCTGGCGGAGAGAACAACCCAAAAATAGCAGAAGAAAAAATCTCCAGAACTCACACCAGGTCAAGAATAGTTTGGGTTCCCAACAGCCAGAGAGGCATAACTCATAATTCACAGGGCATCAGACAGAGTAATCACATAGATATTGACAAAATCATGAGACAAAATGAGAACTACATTAAAGGCTAATCAGGTCTCATCCAACAAAGCTTAAAACAAAGCCTCAAAATAATCAACTGTTTCCAAGTAACTTAACTACATCCTGGAACAAAACTCACAAAATTTGTTTAGGAACACAGAAATATGCAATCACTAACAATTCACAATGCCTAACAAACAATAAAAAATTATCAGGCACGCAAAGATGCGGGGGACTATGAGCCAAAATGAGGAGAAACATAAACTAGTCAAAACATATCCTCAAATGGCAGAGAAGACAGAATAAGTAGACACGGACACTAAAATTCTTATAGTTATATTCCATATGTTGTAGAAGGTAGGAGACAACCAAGCATATTAAGTAAAGATATGGGAGTGCCTGGCTGGCTCAGTCCATAGAGTATGCAACTCTTGTTCTCAGAGTCGTGAGTACAAGCCCTGCATTGGGCATGGAGCCTACTTTAAAAAAACAAAAGGGAAGAAATACATCATTAAGTAAAGATATGGAAGAAATAGAAAAGACTCAAATGGAATGTTAGGGATAAAAATGGAAATATTTGAGATGGAAAATACTCTGCACAGGATTGATAGCAAATTGAACTTTGCAGAGGAAAAGATTGGTGAACTTGACACACAGCAATAGTAATTATGAACAATGAAATAGTGAGAAAAAAGACTGAAAAGATAAATAAAGAGAGGAGCAGCTGATGTGGGGCAGTATCAAGTGACATAAGTCTAACTGGGATCTCAAAAATAGAAGAGAGAGAAGGGGACAGGAAAAAATTAGAAGTACAAAAAAGGCCAATTATGAGGAAAATGATAAACCCACAAATTCAAGAAGCCCAATGAACTGCAAGCATAAGAAACATTTAAAAAACTACAAAATTTAAAACATAATCAAATTGCTTAAAACCAGATTCTCATCCTTCTCATTATCAACTGCACTTTTTTTATTACTCAAGTAATAAATAAGAATTATATAGAAGTCTGAAAATTTTGGGCACTTGGGTGGCTCAGTCGTTAAGTGTCTGCCTTTGGCTCAGGTCATGATCCCACGGTCCTGGGATAGAGCCCTGCATTGGGCTCCCTGCTGGGTGGGAAGCCTGCTTCTCCCTCACCCACTCCATAAGCAGGGTGCTTATGTTCCCTCTCTCATTGTCTCTCTTTCTCTGTCAAAGAAATAAATAAAATCTTTAAAAAAATTCAAATAAGCAAAAAAAAAAAAGAATGAATTGCTGTTTTCATTAGGTATAACAAGTATACAAGAAAGGCAATGCTTTTGCATACTCTTTATTGATACCTGCAATGAATTAATTCATTAATTATAACAATTTTCCAATTGATTTCCTTGGAATTTTCAGGAAAATATTATGTAGTCTCCCAATAGTGGTAATTTCAACTTTTTTCATTAAAATGCTACCTCTCTCTTTTTATTTTATAAGTATCTTTTTATGACAGCTATCCTGACTAGGATTTGAAAGAGATATTCTCAACCCTCTTTTTCCAACCAAGAGAAACTTAGAGGTATGTTCTTTCTCTACCTTGAACATCATAAAAGGGAACCTCTTATCTTGTACAGTCTTTAAAATTTTTTGGCTATTTTTTTTTCCTGATTCCTTCTTTTGTCTTCTTTTTCACTTTTTCTCTGCCACCTCTTTCCCTTTGTATTAGTTTCCTGTTGCTGCTTACGACAATCTTACTGGTTTCAAACACAAACCTCTTAGAGTTCTCGAGACAGAAGTTCAAAGTCCTCTAAATCAGGCATGGGTCAGGGGGTATGGTCTACCCTGGGGCAAAATTCCTCTGTCTCTGTGAACCTGTGAAACCAGACAATGAGCTAACTGCTTCCAAAAGACAATGCTAGGATAAACACAGGCTAGACATTCCTATTCCAAAAGGGGGAAATTGGTGAAAGGATGAAGGGGATCATCAGTCCCAAGTAAGTTCAAAATTCAGCAGGAAAAATTCTATTAGATTTCAAGGCGTCAGAATGATTCTCTGTGGCCCCATGCTCTGTCCTCTCTGCCCATGGGGACAGCCCTGACCCCGTGGCTCTGGGTGGCAGCCCTACCCATTGACCCTGAGTGGTGGCCCTATGCTCCGGAAATGAGGAGGTCCCATTGATCCAGGCCTCTGTGTCTCTGACTTTACCCTTTTCCCTTCATTTTAGCCCATCACTACATCTTCCATTCCAGGCTGGCAGAGTTTGTGCTGGTATAAAATTGTCTAGTCTTTCTTCTAGAAAGAGGGTCCTCCACAGATCTTTCTGGGATAGCTACATCTCTCATTCTGGTTTCTGGTGAAATGGTTGATTGGATTCATGAGTCACATGGTAAATCTCTTTAGCAAGACCAGTTGTCTAGCCAGATGCTTGGCCTTGTTTTCAGAGCATGTTATCTGAATAACCTGAGAAGTTTCCAAATCATCAAGTACATAAAGATTCCTATTTGCTTAACAATTCATTCCTCAATTTATATCTGCTCTCACCCTTTTTATTATAAGCAGCAAGCCAAACCAGGCTACACCTTCCAAACTTTGAAAGTTTCCTCAACTAAATATCTAAGTTCATTGCTTACAAATTATTTTTCTTAAGATTTTATTTATTTATTTTACATACGAGAGAGAGTGTGCAAGTGGGGAGGGACAGAGAATCTCAAGCTGACTCCACCCTGAGTGTGGAGCCTGACGTGGGGCTCAATCCCTTGACCCTGAGATCATAGCTGAGTTGAAATCAAGAGTCAGACACTTAAGCGGCTGAGCCACCCAGGCATCCTCATTGCTTACAAATTCTACCCTCCACCCAACAGAAGAACACATTTCAGGCAAAATTTTTTGCCACTTTATTAAGTGTCCAATAGCTTTCCAACACTTTCTTCCAGTGTCCAATAACAAGCTCCTTACCTCACCAGAAGGACCTTTAACATTGCTATTTCTAGTAGCATTCTGTGTATGGTACCAGATGTATTCTTGAAGGTGATAGAGATGATAAGATGCTTTCTTTACTGCTGCCTTCTCTTTTTTCAGAGTCCTCACCAGAATTGTGCAACTTCCATGTTTCCACCAACTGTCTCTTCAAGGCAATGGTAAAAAGCCTACAGATAACATCATAATCCATGAAAAATATTAAATATTTTACCCTTAAGATTGGGATTGAGGGGGCCTGGGTGGCTCAGTGGGTTAAAGCCTCTGCCTTCAGCTCAGGTTATGATCTCAGGGTCCTGGGATCGAGGCCCGCATCAGGCTCTCTGCTCGGCGGGGAGCCTGCTTCCTCCTCTCTCTCTGCCTGCCTCTCTGCCTACTTGTGATCTCTCTCTCTCTCTCTCTCTCTCTCTCTGTCAAATAAATAAATAAAATCTTAAAAAAAATAGATTGGGATTGAGATAAGAATGTCTGCTCTTGCCACTTTGATTCACCATTTAACTGGAAGTCCTAGCTAGTGCCCTAAAGAAAGGAACAAGAAAACAATATATAAAAATATGAAACAAAGGATTAAAGCTGTTTTTATTTGTAGATGACATGATTGCATGGTTGTGTATGCAGCAAATCTTTTTTTTAATTTATTTAAAAAATTTTTTTGGCATTTTTATGTATAATAATTTGTATATAGCAAATCTTAAAGATTCTACAAAAAGATGGATGATTACAACTAATGTGACTTTAGCAAGCCAAGGATAGAAGGTTAATACAAAATCATCAATTGTATTTTCATATACTTATAACAAACACTGAAACACAAAATTTAAAAAGAACATTTGGAGCAATGTCAAAAGCTTAATATCCATAGAAATAAATTTAACAAAAAATATGGAAGCCATCTGTGCTACAAACTATAAAACATTGCTGACTGAACAACCTAAAGAAATGGAGAACAATATGTTCGCTGAAGAGAAAATTGGATATTGTTAAGATGTCAATTTCTTCCAAATTGATTTATAGATTGAATGCAATCTCAATCATAACATGACAGGTTTCTTGTTTTGAGTAAAAATGGATAAGCTGACTCTAAAATTTACATAGAAGTGCAAAGGAGATAGAATGACCAAAACAAGGTTTTTAAAAAATTTTTTTTATTTAAAATCGATTTAGTTAACATATAGCATATTGTTAGTTTCAGGGGTAGAGTTTAGTGATTCATCAGTTGCATACAACACCCAGTGCTCATTCCATCAAGTCCCCTTCTTAATGCCCATCACCCAATTACCACATTTCCCCCACCCAGCTCCCCTCCAGCAATCCTGTTCATTTCCTAGAGTTAAGAGTCTCTTATCGTTTGTCTCCCTCTCTGTTTTTATCTTATTTTATTTTTCCTTCCTTTCCTCTAGGCTCATCTGTTTTGTTTCTTAAATTCCACATGTGAGTGAAATCATATGGTATTTGCTTTTCTCTGACTGACTTACTGTGCTTATCTTAATAACCTCTAGTTCCATCCATATCATTGCAAGGGGCAAGATTTCATTCTTTTTGATGGCTGAGTAATACTCCATTGTGTATATATACCACATCTTATTTATCCATTCGTTTGTTGATTAGCCAAAACAAGTTTTAAAAATAAAAGAAAATCAGAGAACTCAACACTGTTTTATTTCAAGGCTCGCTGTAAAGCTCATACAGTGTGGTTTAGCATAAGGATAGACAAATAGTCTATCAAGTGATTTTTCAATAAAAGCACGATGTTTATTTAATGGGGAAATAAGGTATTTTTAATAAGTTGTTCTTAACAATTGCATATCTGTATGGAGTCAAATAAACCACATCTTCTACCTCATCCCATGCCTAAAAATTAATTTGAGATAGTGATAAACTTAAACATAAAATCTCAGTCTATGAAGTCTCTAACACATAAGAGCATATCTTGACAATCTTAGGCTAAGCAATATTTCTTAATGAGGACACAAAAAGCACTAGCCATTAAAGATAAAATCAATAAATTGGATTTTATCAAAATTTTACAACTTTGGCTAATCAAAACACATCATTAAAGGAGTGAGGAGGCAATTCATTTGGAGAATATATACATAATACATATATATGATAAAGACCTATATTCAGAATATGTTTTTAAAACTCCCAGGACATGTTGTAATATATTTGATTTATTCTGTATATATTAATTTGATTAATTCTATATATCCAAAATATTATCATTTCACCCTATGATCCATATAAAAGTCATTAATGAGAAATCTCACATCTTTTTTTGTACAAAGTCTTCAGAATCTAGTGTGTGTTTTTCCCTTTACGGCATGTCCCTGTTGGGGCTAACCACATTTCAAATGCCCAACAGCCACATGTGGCTGGTGGCAACTGTATTCGACAGTGCAGATCTAAGAGATAAAGACATTCTTACTCAAGACATGAAACTCAGAAGCCGTTAAGCACAATATAGATAGTTTGACTACATCTTGGGACAAATGTTACCATAAATAGTTAATAATGAAATTGGAACAAATATGTGTGATACAGAGGGCAGACAGAGGGTCAGTATCTATTACAAAGAGCTCTTATGATTAGACAAGAGGAGTAGTCAAGGGATATGAATAGACAATGACAGAAGAGCAAATATGAAGACCCAACAATACATGAAAAGATGCAAATTGAATTAACAATGAGATTTCACTTTATTCTATCAAATTAGCAAAAGTTAAAAGGATTAATAACAGCTACTGCTGGCAAGAATTCAAGGGAAAAGATTCTGTCATACACTGCTGTTCAAAATATAAAAGATTAAAGTCATTTTAGAAAGCAATCTGGCAATGTCTCTCTTTTTTTTTTATTCTTTGCCCCAGGGGTACAGGTCTGTGAATCATCCGGTTTACATCTTTCACAGCATTTACCAAAGTACAAACCCTCCCCAATGTCCACAACCCATCCACCCTATCCCTACCCTCCCACCCCCCAGTAACCCTCAGTTTGTTTTCCGAGATTAGGAGTCTCTTATGGTTTGTCTCCTTCCCCATCCCATCTTGTTTCATTATTTTTCCCTCCCTACCACCCACGACCCCCCACCCTGATTCTCAAGTTCCTCATATCAGAGAAATCATATGATAATTATCTTTCTCTGATTGACTGGCAATGTCTCTTAAATTTAAAAAATGCATATGCCCTTTGAATGCCTCAGTCTTGGAAATCTCTTCCTTAAAAATAAATTAACGGTATATAATGATATTTGTACAGGGATGCTTATTGCTGTGTGGATCATGGATACAGAACACTGGAAACAAATGAAATCAAAAGGGGAATGGTTAAGTACATTACACCCATCAACTATAGACTATTATCTCCACGTTAAGAAAAGGTACCAGTTGATTTGAAGGGATTTTTATAGGAAAGTTAGAGAAGAAGAAGATGCAAAATTAGGAGTGTAACATGATAAACCCTTAATAAATAAAAGATGAAAAATACACAATTATGTGTATATATGATTAAGTAAGCTCGGTAAGAATTATGGATGGATACATACAAAGTGGCCAACATGATGCATGTGTGTGTGTGTTTGTGTATGTTTGTGTGCATAGGGGGGATAATTGTGGGTGAGGGTGGATAAAGGAGATTGACAGAGGTGCCTAGGAAAAAATGAGAAAAGGAACAAAAAGTTGGCATTAATAAAATATATGCATATGAAAACATATACAAATTCACATAAAATTTTAAAATATATTTTTAAAGGAATGTTATAAAGTTTTGTGTGTTTCATATCCCTACTTAAAACACCTTTGGAATTTGAAGTTGACTCCTACAGATGTCTTTTGTTTTGAGAGACTTGAGCTAAATAAAGGAAGCATTGTTTTCTTCTAGGAAGGACAGTAGGACCATGTCCTTCATAACTTACGATCTTACTGCCAAGAAAATATCAGAACCTCAATCTATGAAATCCATCCTTTGTTTTATATCCACATCCACCATCCCCCCCCCACCATTGCCTTGTTTCAGGCATAAACATCTGGCCAATTTATTTTTTAAAAAACTCTGTTGTTGTTATGAACCAAAGTAAATATTATATGATTGTTACTTAAGCAACTGGAAGATAATATAATGAAATTTGTCCCAGATAAAATTTTTCAGGGCTCCTGGATGGCGCAGTCGGCTAAGCACCGGACTCTTGGTTTCAGCAGGGGTAGAGATCTCGGATCTGGGATGTATCCCTGCATCAGGCTCCACACTCGGCAGGGAGTCTGCTTGAGAATCTCTCTCCCTCTGCCCCTCTCGCTCATGGTCTCTCTCTCTCTGTCTCTCTCTCAAATCATTAAATAAATCTTAAAAAATTTTTTTCATTTCTTTGGATGGCTTGGTTCTGAGCAATTGCCTTGCAAAATCAAATAAGCAAGGTCTGTTCTCCTAGAGTTTAAATAACACCTGCTTTTTCTCAGAACAGTCAGATCAAGCCCTGTCATATGCAATTTACTGTACAAGGGGCCTAGATAGGGAGCACCTCGGGCCCCGATGTAATTCAGAATGACTTAAAATGCGCACGCTAAATGAAAGGTGGTGACTTGAATCAATAGACTGGCTCAGTAGCATAGGAAAAATACAGGAAGTATTTAAGGTTGAAGCATACTGGACAAGGTCTAGCTGCTGCTCCTTACCCCCCAAAATCAGATGAACAAACAAACAAAATCAGAAGGTTTCTTTCTTTCTTTCTTTCTTTCTTTCTTTCTTTCTTTCTTTCTTTCTTTCTTTCTTTCTTTCTTTCTTTCTTTCATCTTTCTTTCTTTCTTTCTTTCTTTTCCAGAAGGTTTCTTTAGGGGAAGTGAGATTCTCTAGGGTGTTTAAAGAAATGGAGGGACTATTTGCCATTGTTTTTATATGGAAATGAGAGGGGAATGTGACCAAGAAAGATAAAAATATAATTCAGGCACAACTGATTTTAATCTAAATACCCTGAAAACCTGTTGCTATTTTCTTAGATTTATTTATTTATTTGGGAAGGGGGGTAGGGCCAGAGGGGGAAAGAGAGAGTCTCAAACCAACTCCCACTGAGCAGGCAGTGGCGTGCAGGACTCCATCTTATGACCCATGAGATCATGACCTGAGATGAAAACCAAGAGTCAGAGGCTCAACCAGCTGAGCCACCCAGAGGCTCCAACCTGTTGCTATTTGAAACTAGCATAGAATTTTTTAATCCCAGCAACCAATAATTTTCTAGAAAGTTAACCTCAAGCTTAATCACTTATGTCCTGGGGCGCCTGGGTGGTTCAGTCCATTAAGCATCTGCCTTCCGCTGAGGTCATGATCCTGGTGTCCTGGGATCGAATCCCTCATTGAGCTCTATGCTCAGTGGGGAGTCTGCTTCTCTCTCTCTCTCTCCCTCAGCCCCTCCCCACTGCTCATTCTCTCTTGTTGGCTCAGACAAATAAATAAAATCTTTTTAAAAAATCTTTTATGGGGGTGCCTGAATGCCTCAGTCATTAAACCTCTGCCTTCGGCTCAGGTCATGATCCCAGAGTCCTGGGATCGAGCCCCACATTGGGCTCCCTGCTCAGCAGGAAGCCTGCTTCTCCCTCTCCCAGTCTTTTTTTTTTTTTAACTCTTTGAGGAGCCTCCATACTCTTTTTCAGGGTGGCCACACCAGTTTGCATTCCCACCAACAGTGCAAGAGGGCTCCCCTTTCTCTGCATCCTCATCAACACCTGTGGTTTTTTGTGTTGTTGATTTTAGCCATTCTGACAGCTATGAGGTGGTATCTCATTATAGTTTTAAAGATTTGCATTTCCCTGATGATGAGTGATGTTGAGCATCTTTTCATGTATCCATCTGTTAGCCATCTGGATATCTTCTTTGGAAAAATGTCGGCTTATGTCTTCTGCCCATTTTTTAACTGGACTTTTCATTTTTTGGGTGTTGAGTTTTATAAGTTCTTTATAGATTTTGGACATTAACCCTTTATCAGATATGTCCTTTGCAAATATCTTCTCCCATTCTGCATGTTGCCTTTTAGTTTTGTTGATTGTTTCCTTTGCTGTGCAGAAGCTTTTTAATTTGATGTGGTCCCAATAGTTTATTTTGCTTTTATTTCCCTTGCCTCAGGGGATATATCTAGAAAGAAGTTGCTACAGCTGATGTCAAAGTAGTTACTGCCTGTGTTCATTTCTAGGATTTGTACGGTTTCAGGTCTCACATTTAGGTCTTTAATCCATTTTGAATTTATTTTTGTATAAGGTATAAGAAATTGGCCCTGTTTCATTCTTCTGCATGCTGCTGTCCAGTTTTCCCACCACCATTTGTTGAAGAGACATTCTTTTTCCCATTGGATATTCTTTCCTGTTTTGCCAAAGATTAATTGACCATGTAATTGTGGGTTCATTTCTGGGGTTTCCATTATGTTCTATTGATCTACGTGTCTGTTTTTGTGCCAGTATCATACTGTTTTGTTTACTGTAGGTTTGTAATATAGCTGGACGTCTGTAATTGTGATGCCTCCAGCTTTGCTTTTCTTTTTCAAGGTTGCTTTGGCTGTTTGGGGTCTTTTGTGGTTCCATACGAATTTTAGGTTTGTTTCTTCTAATTCTGAAAAATGCTGTTGGTATTTTGATAAGGATTACATTAAATGTGTAGATTTCTTTGGGTAATCTATTATATTATAATTAGATTGTATATAATATATAATCTAATAATATATTAGCAATATTTGTTCTACAAATCCACGAGCATGGAATGTCCTTCCATTTCTTTGTGACATCTTGAATTTCTTTCATCAGTGACTTACACTTTTCCAAGTACAGGTCTTTCAACTCTTTGGTTAGGTTTATTCCTAGGTATCTTATCGTATTTGGTACACTTGTAAATAGGATTGATTCCTTAATTTCTGTTTCTGCTCCTTCACTGTTGGTGTATAGAAGGGCAACAGATTTCTATACATTGATTCTGTATCCTACAACTTTAGTGAATTCGTGTTATCATTTCTAGCAGATTTTTAGTGGAATCTTTTGGGTTTTCTATATAGAGTATCATGTCATCTGCAAATAGTGAAAGTTTTACTTCTTTACCATTGTTGTGGATGCCTTTTATTTCATTCTGTTGTCTGATTGCTGTGACTAGGACTTCCAGTATTATGTTAAATAATAGTAGTGAGAGTGGACATCCCTGTCTTGTTTCTGACTGCGAGGGAAAAGCTTTCAGCTTTTCCCCTTTGAGGATGGTATTAGCTGTGGGTTTTTCACAGATGGCCTCTATTATGTTGAGGTATGTGCCCTCTAAACCTGCTTTGTTGGGGTTTTTTTTATCATGAATGGATGTTGTAATTTGTCAAATGTTTTTTTCTGCATCTATTGAAAGGATTATATGGTTCTTAGCCTTTCCTTTATTAATGTGATGTATCACATTGCTTGATTTGGAAGTATTGAATCACCCTTGCAACCCAGAAATAAATCCCACTTGATTGTGGTGAGTGGTTTTTAAAATATATTGTTGGATTTGGTTTGCTAGTATTTTATTAAGACTTTGTGCATCTGTGTTCATCAGGGATATTGGCATGTAGTTCTCTTTTTTAGTTCTTTTTTTTAGTGGTGTCTTTATCTGGTTTTAGTATCAGGGCAATGCTGGCCCCATAGAATTCATTTGGAACTTTTCCTTACTTTTCTATTTTTTTTTCTATTTTTTGGAATAGTTTAAGAAGAATAGATATTTCTCTTCTTTAAATGTTTGATAGAATTCGCCTGTGAAGCCATCTGGATCTGGACTTTTGTTTGTTGAGAGTCTAATTGATTTAATTTCTTTGCTGGTTATCAGTCTGTTCAGATTTGCTATTTCTTCCTGTTTTGGTTTTGGTGATTTATATGCTTCCAGGAATTTATTGATTTCTTCTAGGTTGCCTGATTTGTTGCCATATTATTTTTCTTAATATTCTCATAGATTTGTTTGTATTACTGTGGTGTTGATTATG
Source organism: Ailurus styani (assembly GCA_002007465.1). Lineage (NCBI taxonomy): Eukaryota > Metazoa > Chordata > Mammalia > Carnivora > Ailuridae > Ailurus > Ailurus styani. The sequence goes on along the minus strand of LNAC01000455.1, from coordinate 1,159,084 downwards.
ATCTCTACTGTCTCATTTGTTATTTTACTTATTTGGGTCCTTCCTCTTTTCTTTTTGATAAACCTGGCTAGAGGTTTATCAATTTTATTCTTTTTTTTCTTTCAAAAACCAGCTTCTGGTTTCATTGATGTACTCTATTGTTTTGTTAGTTTCTATATCATTTATTTCTGCTCCAATCTTTATTATTTCCGGCCTTCTGCTGGCTTTAGGCTTCTTTTCTGGTTCTTTTTCTAGCTCCTTGAGGTGTGAGTTTAGGTTATTTACGAGATTTTTCTTGCTTCTTGAGGTAGGCCCATATTCTTTTTCCTTTTTTCTTTTTTCTTTTTTTTTATTTTTATTCTTTGCCCAAGGGGTACAGGTCTGTGAATCATCCAGCTTACATCTTTTACAGCATTTACCAAAGCACAAACCCTCCCCAATGTCCACAACCCATCCACCCTATCCCTACCCTCCCACCCCCCAGTAACCCTCAGTTTGTTTTCTGAGATTAGGAGTCTCTTATGGTTTGTCTCCTTCCCCATCCCATCTTGTTTCATTATTTTTCCCTCCCTACCACCCATGACCCCCCACCCTGCCCCTCAAGTTCCTCATATCAGAGAGATCATATGATAATTGTCTTTCTCTGATTGACTTATTTTACTCAGCATAATACCCTCCAGTTCCATCCATGTCGTTGCAAATGGCAAGATTTCGTTTCTTTTGATAGCTGCATATTCTTATATACTTCCCTCTTAGAACACATTTTGCTGCATCCCAAAGGTCTTAGACTGTTATGTTTTCAGTTTCATTTGTTTCCATGCATTTTTAAATTTCTCCTTTGATTTCCCAGTTGACCCACTCATGGTTTAGTAACATGTTGTTTAACCTCCCTGTGTTTGTGGTCTTTCCAGACTTTTTCTTGTGGTTGATTTCTAGTTTCATAGCATTGGGTCAGAGAAGGTGCATGGGATGATTTCAATCTTTTTGTATCTGTTGAGGCCTGATTTCTGACTTAATATGTGATGTATTCTGGAGAATGTCCCATGTGCTCTTGAAAAAATTGCGTATTCTGCTGCTTTAGGATGGAATGTTCTGAATATATCTGTTAAAACTATCTGGTCCAGTGTGTTATTCAAAGCCATCATTTCCTTGTCGATTTTCTGTTTAGATGATCTGTCCATTGATGTAAGTGTGGTGCTAAAGTCCCCTATTACTGTTGTATTATTATTGATTAGTTCCTTTGTGTTTGTTACTGTCTTATATATTTGGGTGCTCCCATGTTGGGTCCATAAAATTTACAATCGTTATACCTTCTTGTTGGATTGTCCCCTTTATTATTATACAGGGCCCTTCTTTGTCTCTTGTTATGTCTTTGTTTTAAAGTTCAGTTTGTCTAAGTTTTGCTACTCCAGCTTTCTTTTGACATCCATTTGCATGATAGATGTTTCTCCATCCCTTCGATTTCAGTCTGTAGTTGTCTTCAGGTCTAAAATGAGTCTCTTGTAGGCAGCACATAGATGGGTCTTTTTTTTTTATCCATTCTTACACACTATGACTTGTGATTGGAGTATATAGTCCATTTACATTCAAAGCAATTATTGATAGATATGTCATATCTAACATAATGGTCTAAGACCTTTGGGATGCAGCAAAAGGTGTTCTAAAAGGAAAGTATATAACGATACTTATTGTCATTTTATTACTTGTTTCATGGTTGTTTCTGGAGATTTTCTCTGATCCTTTCTTTTTCTCTCTTTCATGCTTTCCTAATTTTCTTTAGTGATATATTTGGATTTCTTTCTTTTTATTCTTTGCATGTTTATTAGTGACTTTTGATATATGGCTACCATTAGGTTTGTATATAACCTCTTCTGCAAATAGCAGTCTATATTAAGTTGATGGTCATTCAAGTCTGAACCCATTCTTTTCTCCTCTCCTTCCCCACAGTTTAGGTATATGTTATTATATTTTGTATCCTTTTTGCGTGTGTCTGAGTTCCTTGACTGATTTTTAAAGAAATATTCATTTTTCCTGCTTTTGTGTTTCCTGCCTTTATACTGTCACTTCTTATTGACTTTATACTGTCTCTCCTTTCCACTCAAAATGTCCCCTTTAATATTTTTTGCAGAGCTGGTTTAGTGGTCATGAACTCCTCTAGTTGTTTTTTTGTTTGTTTGTTTTGTCTTGTTTTGTTTCGCCCCAGGGTTACAGGTCTGTGAATCATCAGGCTTACACCTTTCATAGCACTCACCATAGCACAAACCCTCCCCAACGTCCATAACCCAGCCACTGTATCCCTATCCTCTCACCCCCCCAGTAACCCTCAGTTTGTTTCGTGAGATTAAAAGTCTCTTACGGTTTGTCTCCTTCCTGATCCCATCTTGTTTCATTAGCACTCCTTTAGTTTTTACTTGTCTGGGAAACTCTTTATCTTTCCTATTCTGAATGATAGCCTTACTGTATAGAGTATTCTTGGCTGCAGATTTTTCCCATTCAGCCTTTGAATATATCATGCCACTCTCTACTGGCTTGCCAAGTCTGTTGAGAAATCTCTGTTTAGCCTTATGGGTCTTTCCCTGTACGATAAGGACTACTTTTGTCTTGCTGCTTTTAAGATTTTTTTCTTTATTAATCTATTTTTCTAATTTAAGTACAATATATCTCAGGGTTGGCATACTTTTGTTGATTTTTATGGGAGTTCTCTGTGTCTCCTGGATCTGGATGTCTCTTTACTTCCCCAGATTAGGGAACTTTTCAGCTATTATTTCTTCAAATAAATTTTCTGCCCCCTTTTCTCTCTCCTCTTCTTCTGGAACTTCTGTAAAATGAATGCTATTATGTTGGATTGGGCACTGAGTTGCCTAAATCTATCCCTGTATTGCATAGTTCTCTCTCTCTTTGTTCAGCTTCATTATTTTCCATTATTTTGTCTTCTAGGTCACTAATTTGTTCCTTTGCTTCTTCCAGCCTTCTAGCGTTCATTGCATTAAGCCTATTTCTAATCTCGCTTATTGCACTCTTAATCTCTGATCGATTCTTTTTAAACTCCTTTATCTCTGTGATAAGGGTCTCACTGATGTCTTCTGTTCTTTTCTAAAGCCCAGTGTGTATCCTTATGATCATTGCTTTAAATTCTCCATCAGGCATGTTACTTATATTTGTTTCACTGAGATCTCTAGCTGTGGCTTTATCTTGTTCTTTCATTTGGGATAAATTCCTCTGTCTTCAAATTTGACTACACCTCTGCTTCTTCTCTGTGTTAGGAAAAACAGTTATGTCTCCTGCTCCTGAAATTAATGGCTTTATGAAGAAGAGGTCATGTAGTGCCCAGGGCCTGGTGCTTCAGGGAATGTCTCTAGTGTGTGCTGCGTGTGCTCTACTATTGTGTTGTGGCTGCTCTATCCTTCAGGCCAGTGGTTTGTAAAGCCTATCCTTGCCTGCTGTGGACACTCTTTGGTCTGTGGCCTGAATGTGGGGAGTTTTAACTAGATATGCGTTGGTCCGCTTGTGAAATGAGATCCGTCACCGCTGTCACTGGAACTGTAGCCCTACAAAAAACTCTCTGGTCAGAAGATGTGGTCTGGGCAGGGTTATGTACTGGTCTTCTGGGGGAGGGGCCTGCCACACTGGGACTGAGCCAAGCATGATGGAGAAGGGCAGTGCCACCAGAGTACAGGAGGGTAGGACTTGGTGTAAGCAACTTGGGCACCCAGTGTCAGCACGGCGGTGCTTCCTGCAGATGACTCTATTTTGCTGAGGTGTGGGAGAGGGACATGGTGCTGGTCAGCTCCTTTGTCCCCAGAGAGGTGTCTCCCTGAATGCTGCCTCTCAGAGATAAGCTCTGACAAGAGTGAATAATCCCCCTACTATTTGCCCCAGGTGCTCTTCTGATCATTGTTTCCACACCATCTGCCCCCAGGTTGTTTGCCTGCCTTCTCTCTAGGAGCAGGGCTGTGCGGTCTGGGCTCTATCCCAGCCAAGCCTGCTGCTGACTTTTAAAACTCCAGGCTTTAGGCTCTACTGGTTGCAGGAACTCATGAAATTCAGCTGCACTCATTTTCCAAGCCAATGGCACTGGGTGAACATTCCCCTTGTGCATTCCCCTGTGTGCTCCTCTCACTCTCTTGTCCTTCCCTATGGCCACGGCTCCCTCCTCTCCACAGCAGCTGAGATCTCTTTCCCCCCTAAGCCACATCTCCGCATTTCTTACCTTCTTCATTGTGCCCTCTTCTCTCCCTTTAACTGTGGAGTTTGTTCTGTTAGTCTTCAGGTCAATTTCTACGGTATTTAGGATGATTTGACAGTTACCTAGTTATTTTCTTGGGATGAAGAGAGCCTAAGATCCTCCTATTCTGTAGCCATCTTCCTCAGTTCCTCTCAGAAATCCAATCTCTTGACAATCTAGAGTACCCCAGGTCCCCTTAGTTTGCTCAAGTCATCACGATTAGTCTGAAATACGAATTCTTTCTCCAGTTTCAAATTATTCAGTGATTTCCCTTAATTTTTAGGCTACATTTCAAATTCCCTATCCTTATTATGGAAGGTACAACATGACTGTGCTCCCATCTGCCTCTCCACCTTATCCACTATTGGACCCTCGGGTTCTTTTCCTTTTGAGAACATTGAGACATCCTGGATGTTGTGCTGCATTCGCCAAGCTACCCTTCCAACACAATACTGAGTTTTCCAAAAACACTCCTTATTCATCTCGTAAACATCTACTTCTACAAAATGAATTTTTGTCTGTAACATCCTCTAGAAAGCCTTCCTAGCTGGGACTTAATTTTCAAGTAATTTTCAAGATGCCACTTAGAACTTGGTTAAGGGGCTGGGGGGCAGGTTATGAGGGTCCAGAAAAGGACTGGAAACCGAAACTAAGAAGCCATTAAAACTGCAGGAGTCCTGGCATCTTCTCACTTTTCATTGTTTATCTATCCTACTTCTTCTTTGCCAATTACTCTTTCCATTTTTTAAGTCACCAGAAAACATTAAATATAATCTCTAAGACTCAGTTTTTCAGCTGTAAAATGGGTAATAATAGTAGTTAACTTAAAGCAATGCTGCATAACTTAAAAGAAATGATGCTTGTAAAGGGCTTAGTTCATTCATTGGCGTGCAATAAATATTAGCTATTATCTTATTAGACAAATGGACCATTAGAATATTAAGGTTCTGGATACATTCTAATCAATTCCAAAGACAATATAAGAATTCAGTACTGAATTAACTAATCCACAAAAGTAGAATGAGCAATTTTTTTATCACATACTTTGGGAACAAAATATAAAGATAGATGAATCTATTGGAGCCAGAGTGATATTTCCATTTTCCAAAAGGGAAGACAAGTGGGTTCTGGAACCCAGGGAAGAATGTGCTTGAAGGAAGTGCTCAGTAAAATTCTCATACAGATATCAGACAGATGGTTTGGGGCACACACATTCCACTAGGCTGGAATGAGTTCACCAACAAACAAGCCAAATTTTGTTTCTTTGTTAATAGCATTAATGAAACTGGTAGGTAAGGCATTTTTCAGGCCTTTCACTAATCGTGAATCTTAAATTCAACAGGGTATTTGACAAGGCATTTCATTATGTATTTGTGGATAAAATTATTGGATTAGTAGCTATTTGAACAGTTTTACCCAAAGGATGATGAATTGCTATCAACCAGGTGTGTCCAGGAGAGCGCAAGAGCTCTGTACTTAGCCTAGCCTATTCATTTAACCCCCACAACAACCCTGTAAAATAGATAGTATTTTTACAATGAGGAATAGAAGCATAGCAAGGCAAGAAACTTGTGCAAAGCTTCACAGATAGTAATACAGAAGACCTTCCTGGAGAAATCCAGCTCTATCAGACAACACTCTGCAACCCTGTGTAAATTACACAACTGCTATGAAAATCAATTTCTTCATCAGTGAAATGGGGATAATAATGCTTACTACAGGCTTGTTAAAATGATAAGGTTGCTTTTATCCACTCATTTGACAAATATCAAGCATCGTGTAAGATGTTGGGGATACACTGTGGGGGGTAGAGGGGTGGAGATAAGGAGGAAGATGGAGGAAGGGAGACATATAATAGCAAGTATACAAACAAATATCAATTGCAAATTGTATTACTTACAGTGAGGCAAAAGTACAAGTACTGTGAGAAAGAAAAGCAGGTGGAAGATGATTTAAATTATACACGTTTGGGAACCATGTTTTGGTCAGCAAGTTGCCATAGGAGAGATTTAAGGTAAACCTTGAAGAACAAGGAGGATTTGGGGGCACCTGGGTGGCTCAGTTGTTAAGCGTCTGCCTTTGGCTTGGGTCATGATCCCGGGGTCCTGGGATCGAGCCCCGTGTCGGTCTCCCCGCTCAGCGGAGAGCATGCTTCTCCCTCTCCCACTCCCCATGCTTGTGTTCCCTCTCTCACTGTGTCTCTGTCAAATAAATAAATAAAATCTTAAAAAAAAAAAGAACAGGGAGGATTTGTATACTTAGGGGAGGAGAAGCAGGCATTCTTAGGCAAGAGGGGAAAGTTCAGAAAAAAACATCAGAAGAGAAAGTCCTTATGCCAGACTGTAAGCAAGATGTGTTCAATATTTATTCCGTTCCCCAATATTACAGGTTATGAGTAGAGATTCATACAGCGTCTTTAAGTCAAAGTACAGGCATCATGTACCTTTAAAGAGTATTAAGTAAACTTACAAGGAAATGTCTCTAAGAAGATAAGCTTGTGTTATTACAGGGTGATTAGAGATTTTATAGATTAAAAATAAGGACAATACATAGTACAGAGCTGAGGAGATTAAGTAAAATGGATATTGAAAATTCAGTGAGAATTGGCCAAGAAGGAACTCCAGATTTAACTTCCTTGAAACATAATACACTTTGCCCTAGGTAAGATTTATGGCCTGCTTGCTTGTGGTTTTGCATTCTTAATAAAATACATCTAAGGCAGAGCGTAAGGATAGCAAAGATAATGAGTGTAAGCAAAGTTTTTGGACAAGGAAGGCCTTCGAGTTGTAGGACACATGTGGTATTGATGCCTAGATACAGGGCAGAGGTCTTGGGATCTCAGGGAACTTTCTAGTGATAGCAACGAAACCATGTTCTAATTTGAAATGGACGGCATTATGAGTCAGGAATTAAAAGCCATTTTCTGCACTTTTTTTCCCTTTGAAATCAATGTAACCATAAAATGTATAGGCTTGCATGAAAATGCTCAGATAGAAGTTGTTTTTCATTTATTCTCAAACCAGGTGGGTCCATACTAGAATGGCATATCCGTTCTCTGCTCTCCAGGGTAGGATCTAAAGACCCTATGGTCATAAGTCAAACAAGGATCATGTTGCCCAGGAGAACAAACTCCATTAAAAAACTGTTTTGTTTTCTTTTTTTTTTTAATTTGAGAGTGAGGTGGGCGAAGGGTCACTGAATAATGCTTTAAATATACAAAACAAAAAAAGGCAAAAAAATAGATATACAAAGCACAGGTTGATGGGAATAAGGCTTATTTTTCCTTCTTATTGAAAGAAGCAGCAAAGGGAAGACTTGGACACAATGAAGACCTTAAGAACAGGAAGGAATTTTTGATAATAAAGATCTTCTAATAAGCACTCACCTGGATTCCTTGATGATCTTGGAAATCTATTACAAGAGCCCTGGGCTGGGGATCAGAAGACCTTTAAGCTTAGTTACTAAATAGTTCCACGACCTTGAGCTAGTTACTTAGCCTCTCCGAGTCCTAATTTTACTTTATCTGTAAAATGACAGCTTTGGACTGATAGAAGACACTTTGGATTCTTAGTTGTTAGATTTTCATCTTGCTGAGATGATTCCTATCTCAAGCCAAGGAAATGGGCTAGATTTGCCTGCAAGGCTATTTCGTGGTTTACAGTAATGCTTTCCTCTTAAAGCACCAATTCCTTCGCATTTTCTCAGCATTCCAGCAGTACTCTGAGATAGAAAAATGCAAAATATCTTTTTTCTAACCTTTCTTATCGAACAGATATTTGCACTGAAAGGTCAAACTTCTAAGTTGTTTGGACTTTGGTGCTTTGCAAAGAGTACTATATGCTTTCTTGGAGCCCTTTACAACTGCCCTTTCCATTCACCCAGTAGCAGGGATGAGGTGTGGGCTCAGGAATCAGAGTCTTGCATTTCTTTCAATACCTGAGAAACAGAGTAATGACAATCTTTTCTTTTCAGCCTCTTTGGGCAGGTATGTTTGTGGTATTTATTTGCAAGGCTGTGGATCAACTACAGATCTTACTTTTTTTAAGATTTTATTTATTTATTTGAGAGAAAGAGAGAGAGCTAGAGAGAGAAAGAGAGCATGAGTAGGGAGAGAGGCAGAGGGAGAGGGAGAAGCAGACTCCCCACTTAGCAGGGAGCCCCACACAGGTCTCGATCCCAGGATGCCAGGATCATGACCTGAGCTAAAGGCAGCTGCTTAACCAACTGAGCTACCCAGGCACCCCATACGGGTCTTAACTAATATCAACTAACATCTCTTGCACTTGCCTTCATGCTGGGAATACAAAGTTCTATCAGGCCCTGGGAAAACTTAGAAACTAAAGGAAGACAATAATGTTTCTAAAGATAACTTTGCAAAAATGTACCATATTCTATGACGGAGGCACACACATGGGCCCCTGAAGGCCCAGAAGAACGTTTTCAGGGCAACCCAACATTTCAGGGAGGGCTTCCTGGAGGAGAGGGGGCTTGAAATGTGTCCCAAAGAATGAGTAGGCAAGCACTGCAGTTAGGGTAGCCAGATAGAATACAGGACACATGGCTAAATTTGAATTTCACATAGTAAACTATTTTTAGCATAATTTTTAGTGTAAATAGGTCCCAAATAATGTATGGGACACAATTACACTTAAAAAAAAGTATTCGTTGGGGCTCCTGGGTGGCTCAGTCGATTAAACACCTGCCCTTGGCTCAAGTCAGGATCCTGGGATCTTGGGATCAAGTCCCGCATCGGGCTCCCAGCGAGGAGTCTGCTTCTCCCTCTCTCTCTGCGCCTCTCCCCAGCTCCTTCTCTCTCTCTCTCTCTCTCTCTCAAAAATAAATAAATAAAATCTTAAAACAAAAGTATTCATCTTTCATCTGAAGTTCCAATGTAACTGGGTGTCCTGCATTTTGATTTGTTAAATCTGGCAACTCCAATTCCAGCCTCAGCTCTATCCACTCTTTTATGCCCCTGACAAATTACAGTACTTATCTCTCCCCAGGGCAAGTAGTGGGCAGCATCGCTCCTTCTATAGCTTCTCTCCCTTCTATGGCCATTGCTGACTAGTGTTGGCCTTTGAGCCAACACCATCCCTTAATTTCTGCATAAAGACTTATCATACTGCATTGCAATTATTTATGTACTGGGTATCTTACTGTTAGAACTTAAGCATCTGGTGGGATACATGGGTGGCTCAGTTAGTTAAGTGTCTGCCTTTGGCTCAGGTCATGATCCCCAGGTCCTGAGATCGAGTTCCGTGAGCCAAGCTCCTTGCTCAGCGGGGAGTCCGCTTCTCCCTCTGCCTGCCGCTCCCCCTGCTTGCACTCTCTCTTTCTCTCTGACAAATAAATAAATAAAATATTTTTTAAAAAAGTGAGCATTTGGAAGATCATGCCTTATTCATCTTGATTTGTTCAGAATACCTGGAAGCAGATAGATCTCTTGAACCTTTGTTGCTTAGGTGAAGATATGGATACAGATAGGAGTGAATGGTCCAGGTATCTCTGATTTCCACATTAATCAGAGGACAAATAGGAATGACACTTTGAAAAGGACTATTTATATACTTTTTTCTACTCTCCTTTGCAAGTGGAGTGTGTTGGATATTTATCGTGTAGTAGACATTTTTCTCCCTTTTGACCACCCAGGAACTAAACTCCCTTTTTGAATTTGGGGAATCCACCACTGAATTCACACAACGACAAGGTGAGAGATAAAGGAGTGGAAGCTGGGGCACGGTCATGTGACCCAAACGTAGTTAATGAACATGGACTTTGAATTCAGAATGCCTTCAGGGCTTTGAAACCAGAATGGATGATCAGGGCAGTTTCTACTTCATTCTGGCAGTGCTCGTGGTGGCCAGCGGGGCCCAAGGGTGATAGTCCTGAGCACTGTTTGTCAAATATTTCCAGTTTTTTTTTCCTTCTTGGGGGTACATGATACAATTTCATTTGCTGGCTGCCTTTTGGTTGAGTGCAGACCTGTGGTCTGCGATGGCTGATGGCTTGGGCTGGAAGTGGTGAGTGTTAGCTCAGGACTGAGAATTTCACTGGTTGAGTGAGACCCCTGTGGGTTCCCTTTCCCTTCTGGCCTGGCCTCTGGCAAGGTTTGAGATGGCAGCTGGCCTTATCAGTTTGGGGCCCCAAGTGACTACGTGGAGCAGAGACAGACACTCCTTCAACCCAAGATGGGTCTGTGGATTGAGCAAGAAATAAACCTTTATTGGTTTATGTGGCTTATACCATCCAGTCAGTCTCCTAACTTTGGTTTTTATTTGGTCATTAGCCTCCTTCTTTAGTAATCCCACTGATTCTTTGAGCCAACCTGTACCTCTCCAACAAGTTCTTTCCATCTTAAGATAGATGGAACTGATTGCTGTTGTTTATTACCAAGAATATCAAGGCGCCCATTAGGGATACACTGATAACTATGTCAGAAGCTGCTCTTTGGGCCCCTGGGTAGCTCAGCTGGTTGGGCAACTGCCTTCGGCTCAGGTCATGATCCTGGAGTCCCAGGATGGAGTACTGCGTCGGGCTCCCTGCTCAGCGGGGAGTCTGTTTTTCCCTCTGACCTCTCCCCTCTTGTGCTCTCTCTCTCTCATTCTCTCTTTCTCTCTCTCAAATAAGTAAATAAAATCTTTAAAAAAAACTGCTTCTTGCAATCTCTCAACTTTAATTTGCCAGAAGAGAGTCATTTGGGACTAAGAGCTGTTTTCAAGTTATTGTGGACAAGAAGTAAGATATCCGGGAGGAAAGAACATTGCTAGAAATCCTAACGTTCTACCCTACCTCTGCAACATAGCTGCCACTCTGCCATTTGAAACCTCTTCTTTCAAGATTGGTGTGAAGGACAGATAAGAAATGTCATGTGAAAATGTCTTGTAACTTAAAGCAGGGCCGTGCAAATGTGGCAGTTCTTCTGTGACCCAAGCTGGGACTGAGCCCGTCTAAGTCATGGAAAATTTAAGGAGTCCCATCACAGTAATACTTGAGACTGAATTACTACATAATTATGTAAAGAGCAGATCACTGCGGCCACTGTGTAAATATGAGAGGGGATTGAGGACCCAGAGAAGGCAGGGACCCTAAGACATCAGCTGTGCCTTCAGCTGGGCTTAGGTGCATGGCATGTTAGAACACCTGCTTTCCCACCCAAGATGTCACTGGAATGAGCCCAGAATGGCTACAGGCTAACGGGAAGGGCATCCCATCCGACTAGAACTTTACCTGAAAACTTGTTTCTTACAATGAGGCAACTGCTTCTGGATTCTTCTTCTACTTGACAAAAAGCTACTGCATCAAACCCTACAGGTGCATCGCCTCACGGCCTCCCAGCACATCTTTTTGCCCCGGTCATTGAAGTGGCAACCGTTCTCCACAAGGCTCACAGCACCTCATCCCAACAGCAACTTGAACTTCTCCATTTCTGTCCCGGGGTTCCTGTGATACCACTGTAGGGGACACCTGCAGGAACCCTGTTGGTGCCCATACATGCATTAAGCTGCACTGTGGGAGAGTTAGCCCATGAGCAGCCCTTGTCCAGTGGAGGATGTGAGTCTGTGGATAAATGCCCCCCTCTTCTGTACCATCAGCAGACAATACTGAGACCCCTTCTATCCAATTCCCCGGAAAGTCCCAGTGAGATTCACACCCAGATGTCCACACTGTGTCCCTCCTTACTTATTTCCCTTTTCCCAATCCACAGTACTGTTCTTTGGAGTCACTCCCCCAAATAAGCTAGCCGCATGAACTCTCTTGTCCAGGCTCTGCTTTCCATGGCAACCCAGGCTGAGGAAAACACTGTATTTATGCAGAGCTGAGACAAGACATTAATGCTCTCCAGGCTCATGGGCCTAGTCTTTTGCCTCTTCGTTCCCAGAACTCCTCTCTGAAACTCACATATTCCACACTGGCCTTCCCTGTTTCTCTCTTTTTCTTTGTGTGTGTCTTTCTTTTTATTTTTCATGCACACTCACACATAGACACCGTAGCTGCTGGTGCTCTTTTATTAAGATCTGCCATTTTTATCTCGAAAATGCAAGATACTCAGACTTGGCCATTTCATGGACTGATAAAATCCCTTAATTATAATAGCAATAATAAGTCAGTTGGCTGGTGTAAGGTTATTACCTTTTAATTGTGCCAAGTGAAATTATTCTAGAGACTATCTACTTCCATCATCATTTTATAAAAGAAAGGACATGGTAACACCAACACCAAAAAGAGCAGGCGGGAAATACTCTCCCATTAGGTGATGGTCTCCAAGTTAACATAATCTTAGCTTTCTGAATATTTCACAGCAGCGCTCTTGGCTTTCCCATTTGGGGGAGAGTGGACAATACACGGTAAACAAAGACATCACGTGCTCCCTTTGGACTCCCACATGCACTCTGCTGCTCCCCTCTCAAACTCTTTGGCCCCTGCATCCCCTTTTGCTTTGGTCTCTGTGTCCCCCTCCTGGATCCCTCCCTGTACTGTCACCCAGCTCTGTTCCCTGCACTATGTGCAGAAGGATTTGTAGCTATCTTATTCAATTCTTTCCTTTTTTTTAAAGATTTTATTTTATTCATTTGATACAGAGAGAGAGATTACAAGTAGGCAGAGAGGCAGGCAGAGAGAGAGGAGAGAGGAGGAAGCAGGCTCCCTGCTGAGCAGAGAGTCCGATGTGGGCCTCGATCCCAGGACCCTGGGATCATGACCTGAGCCGAAGGCAGCGGCTTTAACCCACTGAGCCACCCAGGCGCCCTCAATTCTTTCTTTTAACTAGACATTTCTGAGATTCCAAAGCCAAGAAAAAGAAGTCAGGAACAGAAACAGAACAACATTTTGTGTTTAATTGTGTCACTGCTTTTTTTTTTCCTTCGTTTTTGTTTTTGCTTTTGTTTTTTTTTAAGATGAGAATTCAGGAAAATGGTAAAAATCCATGTTCTCAGTTAGAAGACCCAACGTGAAGTAACAGGTCTGTCACTTCACTATTTATCAGTTCTCTGATGTGAAGAAACCCCCATCCCTGGTAGTCACAGTGTCCTTACACGGTCACGTGTCCTGACATGTGTGTTTTTACTGAAGGGGTAACTGGGGTTTCAAGTCATCTTGTAAATAGCCAAAGGGTAGGGCAAGAACCTCTGGAATTTGGACTCTGCCACTCTTGCCTCTCTGACATTGACAGTCTCTGCCCAGGTCCCACCCTGGGGAGTGGCCACTCCTGTTAGAATTTGTTAAAAAAAGAAAGAAAGAGAGAAAAAGAAATTGTTACCAACTCTGTTACGAGTCGTGGAACTGTTCTTTATCCCCCACATTTACTTTACTTGAAAATTATTTATAGCTTGGCATTTCTGTGTTGGTTTTGTACACTCTTCCTCTGTTTAGCCTGTTTTCAATGACTCCTCTATGAATTGGTACTCTTTCTTCTTTCCTATTCTTTGGCTTTTTAAGATTTGTGCTTTTATAAACTCTTCCTTTTGATTGTCTCTAAATTTTACACGACCAGTTATTTTTTAAATCACCTTTATATGTTTTCTTCTTTTCCGTTTTACTTCCAATGCACTAAAAACTCTTTTGATTTCAACTCCTTACATTTTACCATTTGGTTTAATTTAACTTAAGAGTCTCATAGAATAAATACCCCCCCTTTTTTTTTTAGATTTTAAATCTTTAGCTGTTACCTTTCCCTGTCATTTCTACCATTTATTGTAACCTGCTGTTAGAGATTTTCAGGAAGAAACTGCTATTATGTATTTTTTTTCTTCACAGCCAGATCCCAAGCCGAGCTAAGCTCTTTTTTCTTCTTTCTTTCAGGAAGGTGGCTTGTGTCCAATGAACCTTTCTACTGGCTCATTCCTTTTACTGTTTGGGCTTCATTCAGGGGTCTTGGTTCTGACAACATCTCATGCAGCATAAGTCAAAAGCACTATCTCCTGTCCTGTGTGCCCTTAAAGACCAATTCCTTGGAGTAGAAAAATCATCAAAGGCCCCATGATACCTGCAGTTTTGGATGATCGCTTGTATTTCCATCTACCTCCTAAGTTTTGGTCCCTCGTGATTTCTGTCACTTTCTCATTAACTTGACTGTAATAATGAAAACAATGTTTGTTACGCCTCACTACATTTTTTTATTGAGGTGACATTCACGTAACATGAAATTAACCATTTTGAAGTGTACAATTTAGGGGCTCCTGAGTGACTCATTCACTTAAGTGTCCGACTCTTGATTTCGGCTCAGGTCGCGATCTCAGGGTTGTGAGTCCAGCACACATGCATGCGCGCTCTCTCTTTCTCTCTCTCTCAAAAAAATGAAGTGTACAATTCAGTGACATTTAGCACATACACAGTGTTGTGTAACCACCACCTCTACCTACTTCCAAAATTTTTTCATCATCCCAAAGGGAAACCCAGTACCCATTGAACAGTTCACACCCCTACTTCCCCCTCTGTCCAGCCCCTGGCAACCACCATTCTGCTTTGTCTTTATGGATTTACCTATCCTGGGTATTTCATATAAATAGTATCATACAATATGCAAGCTTTTGTGCCTGGCTTCTTTTATTTAACACAGTGTGATGTTTATTATATTTTATCTAGAGTTTTTAGCTGTTTTGTATTGGGAGAATTTTCAGGACGTCTAGTATATATGTCATTTTGCTGGAAATAAAAGTCCCATATCTGATTATTACTTAATGTTACCACGAGTAGGAAATTAAGGGGCCTTATTGAAAATCCGTTTTGTCTGATACTTATCTTTCAAAGTGTCAAAACTTTCACTCAGTGCTTTACATTAAAAAAAAAAGCAAGGAGGGGTGCCTTGGTGGTTCAGTCAGTTAAGCATCTGCTTTTGGCTCAGGTCATGATCCCAGGGTCCTGGGATCGAGCCCTGGTAGGCTACCCGCTCAGCGGGGGAGTCTGCTTCTCCC
The DNA here is from genome assembly GCA_002007465.1 of Ailurus styani. Lineage (NCBI taxonomy): Eukaryota > Metazoa > Chordata > Mammalia > Carnivora > Ailuridae > Ailurus > Ailurus styani. The sequence continues at coordinate 1,143,970 of LNAC01000455.1, read as the reverse complement.
TCTCCCTCTGTCCCTGCTCCTGTGGTCTCTCTCTTGCAATACTCTCTCCAAATAAATAAATAAAATATTTTTTAAAAAAATAAGGTTAAGAGAATTTTCTCTAATATTTAGTCAATAATTCCCTAAAACAGTAGACATTCAAAATATAAATTCATTTCGGGGCACCTGTCCTGAGACTGAGCCCGGTGTCTGGCTCTCTGCTCAGCAGGGAGCTTGCTTCTCCCTCTCCCTCTGCCTGTTGCTCCCTCTACTTGTGCTCTCTCTCTCTCTCTCTCTGCCAAATAAATAAAATCTTTATACATACATACATACATACATACATATATATATAAATTCATTTTACCGTTATTTTGAATCCCCTACTAAATTTTACTTAATAAATTACCAGAAAGATGATTTTTTTCTCACCTCACCATAGGAAAGAATACTTTTTTGAATCAGGAAGAATACATTGTACATGTATCATGTTGCTCTTCTTTCCCATAGGGATCAATTCTTTCCCTTTCCATAAGGACCAATTCTTAATGAGCTTCTGAGTGGTAGCTGGAAGTAACAAAAGCTTCTCAAAGTGATAAAATAATGACTCCAGGATAAAATAGCCAGAGGCAAACAACATGGGACCTACCCATTTTGGTAAGATGATTTTGAATGCACAAGTTTCCCAGGGGTTTTTGAACTGATAGAATACAGCCTTTATCAACTGCGGACAGTTACTTCTTAGGAGGGGCTCCAGATTTTCAAGGGCCTTTTTCCTTTCCTTTTATCACAAGGCATTTTTCTTCTGCCCCAAATTGTAGATGTAGAAGCATTTATTAAAGATAATCATCCCTGTGATTAGCCAGTAATGAGTTGCCTTTCATTGTCAGGTGCACTTACTTCTACCAGCGAGCCTGAGTGAGGCTGACCCAAGGACCAATGAAGTCAGGATCTTTGAAGTGAACATCTGTGCTCTCAATGGGTATAGTCCATCATTTGCCTTTTCATCATCTAGTGCTCCTGTCTGGCAGCACTTTCATTCATCTTAGAGACAAGCTTCTCAAATGCATAGGCTTTATTTGCTCAAATTATCCCTTATTTGTCTCAGTTGGATAGGAAAAAAATTACATCGGTGACTTCTTAGACATCCAATTCAACTGGTACAGTGTGCTTTCATCTAGACTAATGGTTCTCAACAGGGGGGGTAATTTTTACCTCCTAGGGGACCTTTGGCAATGTCTGGAGACATTTTTTTGTTTGTCACAAACAAATGGGGGGGGGCAGTGGTGGTTCTACTTGTATCCAGTGCGGGGAAGGCTGGTATATTAACTAGGGTTCTCCAAAGAAACGAAACCAGTAGGATGGAGAGATAGAGATAGAGACAGAGATAGAGAGATATATAATGAGGGATTAGCTCACACACCTGTGAAGACTGAGGAGTTCCACCATCCGCTATCTGCCAGCTAGAAACCCAGGAAACCCAGCGGGGGAACTCTGTCCAAATCCGAAAGCCCGAGAGGCAGGGAAGTCAATGGTTTAAATTCTCGTCTGAGGGCCAGAGACGAGATGAGATGTCCCAAGTCAAGCAAACAGGCAGGCAGGAAGCAAGAGGAGCAAATCCCTCCTTTCTTTATCTTTTGTTCTATTTAAGCCCTCAGTGGATTGGATGACGCCCACCCCTGTTGGAGAGGGCAATCTGCTTTAGTAAATCCACCAACTCAAATGCTTATCTCCTCAGGCAACCCTCTCACAGATACGCTCAGAAATGTTTAATCTGGGCATTCTGTGGCCAATCAAGCTGACGCACAAAATTGACCATCACATCAGGTGTGCTGCTAAACACACTGCAATGCACAGGACAGCCCCCATAACAAAGAATTTTTCTGTCCAAAAAGTCAACTGTGCAGAACTTGAGAAACTCTGATCTACCCCGAAGCAATTTTAGAGTTTAAATCTTGTTCCTTCTTGGTCTCAGATGATTTTAACTGATTTTTAAAAATATTTCACTTATTTATTTTTGCGAGAGAGAGAGAGAATGAGCATGAGGAGGGGGAAGGGGCAGAGGGAGAAGCAGGCTCCCTGCTAAGCAAGGATCCCCATGCGGGATTCAATGCGGGATTCGATCCCAGGATCCTGGGATCATGACCTGAGCTGAAAGCTGATGCTTAACTGACTGAGCCACCCAGGCACCCTTAAATAACTTTTAAAATTGCATTTGAAGTCTGCCAGGCCAGGGAATGTGCTCTTGATACTAACATTTCTGTATCGAAATGTTAAAAATCTAAGATTCAGTTTCTCACTTTTCATTTTCCCAGCTCAAGAAATGTCACACTTATATCCTAGTTGAACATTTCTCAAAATACATTCTTTGGGCCACTAACGGGTGACAAGGGTTCCCCTGGAGAATTGTAAATAGACCTCCAAATGTGTTTCTAGAAACACCACACGGAATTCTGTAGACTTTAATTTTGTTTCCCTAGTTCTTTTTCTGCTGGAAAGTACAACAACTAGAGTCAGCCGCTGTGGAATCTCTTGATCTGCCTAAGTCGTTCTCAGTCACAAAAAGTTTGGGAACCACTGCTCTCGGAACACTTCTTTGTTAATAAGCTCCCCCTGGGCAGCCTCTGGTCAAGTTGGAAATGTTGCATTCCTTCTCATAGTTACTCCTTACCTACAGATCTGGGTCTTCCTTCAAGACCCACCTCAAATTCCCCTCCCACTGGTTGATGCATTCATTTATTTGTTCATTACATACATTGAGCAAATATTACCACCACCATGCTAAAGGCTGAGGACTTAGGAGACCCAGGGTCCTTTAAGTAGCTCATTGTTGGAGGAATTCTGGCCTCTGTTAACTTTGCCCTTTCCTTGTACCCCACAACTGAATACTTTTCTTATTCTACTATGCATTACTCTGAAATTGACTTCTTTGTGTTGATTTCTCCTCCTGAACTAGAACATAGTATCCTTTCTGGGTTGTCAGAGAAAGTATGGGACCCCCCAGTTAAATTTGAATTTCAGAAAAACAACTAATATTTTTTTTAGTATGAGTAGGCTGCAAATGTTGCACGCAACACATTTATATGAAAAAGGATTACTCGTTGAGATTCAAATGTTAGCTGGGCAGACTGTATTTTTATTTGCCAAATATGGAGACCTTGTTTAGGGCAAAGGTTTGCTAAAATTTTTCTTACATCTCCAAGGACATATGAGAGAAGCCTGGATGTGCAGTCGGTCCTCAAATAAACACTCATCTAAGCAGCTGTCTCAGTACTTTGAGGTAGACAGAAAGGTAAAATATTCATCCTGCAAAGGTAGGGACAGTGAATGATGTCTTCTAGCTGGTGCTCGCAGCATAGTTAAATCATTTGTGACCTGAACCAGGAGCAGGCTTCCAGGAAATAGTGGAGTTTAGGATTTAACTTTTAAAATACCAAATCAGGATAGGAAAGAATCCAGGCCCTAGGGAAATTTTTTCCCCCAGGAGGATCAGGTGGGTGAGTTTATCTTTTAGTCCTGAACATCCCAAGTCTGAATTTCACATAGGACATTGGTCTATTGATAAATGCCAGGAAATGACTTGTTTCCATCTCAATTATTTGGATAATTAACCATGGAAATTTAACCCTCAAGAGTATTGTTTTTTCATCTAGCATTTTGTCATCAATGAACATTAACCCTCTTGTTGTAAGGTTGCAAGGTTCTTGTCTCACGGAGTCGAAGAAGGACTCTCGCAGACAACAGGGTGAAGTGAAGTGCAAGTTTATTATGGGAAGGTGAGGACAGAAAGGAAAGCTCTGGGGAGTGAAAGGGGTCCTGAATAGGTTGCCATCCAGGGCTTTTAGAGAAAACTGACCAGGGAATTTGGTAACTATGTATAACATTTAAGACAAACAAGGTGCATTTGTAAATATTATGCAAGTACCTCCCCTGTGTTTAGAACAAACAAGGAGGACTTGTTATGCTCTCTTCTCTCTGATTATTATCTTGTCTATAACATTCCTCCACATCTGGGATCTCTGTAAGCCTGGTTATATAGCCCCCTCCCTGTCTCTCCCTACCTAGCCTCGTTTGTCCTTTACTCACTATTTCTACAGCAAACAGTGTGAGTGAATATACCGGGAGCTGCTCCGGACCAGCGCTGATGAAGTGATCTGACTTTAATGCCCAGACAGCATACACAGCCGTTGCCAGATGGCATTCATCCTGATCCCACCGGGTCAGAGTTTTCTATTTGCAACACCAGCTCCAGGTATTGCTTTTTCGAGCCTGAAAATGCCTGGCTATGTGGACTTTGTCAGTAAACGTAACACGCATAGTAGAATATTCCACAAACAGGAATTGCAGTTGCACAGAATGCCACTTCAAAACGTTTGAGCTTTTTCATACTTGTGTTTCATAACCAGGTGTCCTGTGTTTTAACCTCGGCCATAAAAAAGTGGGTGCTGTTGGTTGCAGAAGGAAGGGGTTTCCTATGCATGTGTAATATATATTTGAATTACTATATTCGATATTTTTTTCAGAGATCTGCTCAGGTTTTCTACCTTTTAAAATACACGTCAGGTTTGTGCAGTACACCGCTCATTTTTCACTTCACTTATTTTTTTTTACGTTTTTTATTTATTTAAGTCATCTCTACACCCAACGTGGGGCTCGAACTCACAACCCTGAGATCAAGCGTTGCGCACTCCACTGACTGAGCAAGCCAGGTACCCCTACTTCACTTATTTTTATAGTTGTCCATAGATGAAACCCTTAAAAAGTCACAACATCCATAGTGAAGAATACATTTTGTTCTTATACACCTTCATTTCAATCATGTCTATAAACTGGGTTTTTATTATTCAGAAGACTTCGAGTCAACTCAAGCCCCAGTTATTAACATCATTTTGTAATGTGTAAACACTGGGAATCCTCACTGGGAACATGCCTGGTGTGGCAGTCACTAGTAAGGGGATCCCTCTTCTCATCTGATTATTAGAGTCCCCAGATTCTTGGTCTCAATCATCATCTCTAATCTGCGAGACACAAATATTTATTTATAAGAAAACGTGGAGAGACGATTTCACTCAGGACTATATAAAGATAATCAAAGGATTGATTCTGCATCAGTGACCTCACCCTATGAAATTAGAATCACATATATAAGACTAATTAATTGAAAATAATGCTGTTCAACAACCCATAATTAGTATCCAGTGGGGGCTCCAATAATAATTTCTAATAATAATTATTCTAATAATAATCTAATAATAATTTCCTCTTCCCAAAAGAATTTGTGAAAACCTCCACCCCGGTGTTATCGGGAAATGTCTCTTCCGATTGTCTTTTCTTCCTGAACTGAATATTTTGCTGTTTGCTCTTCCTCTGTGTGTCCTATACGGTCCACGCCATCATCTGTTCTGATATGTCAAACCTTACATAACAGGGTTTAGGAGCCTTATTATGATTTGTAGAGATATTCTTGGTCTCAGCAGCAGTCATTGTAAAAAATCGCTTTGGGAACAGTTGGCTTAGCACTTACATTGCAAATAAGTTTTGTTTTTTCTTTTCAACATGCTTTGCAACGCGTCTAGAGGTATGACCTCTATTTTCCTGAAGTCTTGGAGTTTGGCGTCTCTGCCAAGATGTCTGTCTCCCTTTGTCCCTGCCTTGCCTGTGCCATGGAAATTAGGTCACAGGGCGAAAGAGCCCTACTCTGGTTCTTTGGGCAGGAAGACTCATTTCTCTTCCATCTCCGCCTTGACTTGATACGCTAGCTCAGCACATCCTCAAAGCTGTTGGCCTGTCAAGGCAAGTCATGAGCACCCACCTGTCACCTGCCTTGTTCCCTGCCAACTCTACTCCAACTGGTTCCTGACCGATCCCCTGGCCCTGGGACAGGTCTTTCCTTTGGCATCTTAAAACAGCCTCTGTACCCTGAGTTGGCTCCCTAGCTTCAAGCTCAATGTCCAGTGAAGGGCTCTGCCTTACGTCGAAGCCAGGTGCCCCCTAACTCTTGGGCTGCTTGAGGATGCCCTCCCCACCAAGCAAGTCCTTGAGGCCCAAAGCAAGGTCTTGGCTTGTTGAAAGGCCCCCTCTTGCCTTCTCATAGTCCCCAAGGAGGGAATTTGGGCTCTCTCTGACTAAGATCCAAGCTGATGACGGCTACCTCACTGTCAAAGAGCTGTCCAGGCTGCCGTCATTTGATCCTGGGTGTCTGTTTTTAAAGAGAGTAACAAAGAAGCTGGGAAAAAGAAACCTGTAAACTCTAGATCTCATTTTAAAACAAATTTTCTAACCCTTGTCAAACTTCCAGTGTTCAAAACCAGTGAAATGTACAACTCAGATAATATCTGGTGAACTCTGTTCTGCACAGCCTGCTTTTTTATTGAAACCTCCAGTAGCATCATAAGAGGCTCACCGAAATATCTGCTAATGAAAAGCTGGACGGCAAGAAAGAAGTAATAAGGACATTTTATCTCTTTGGCAGTCTTCTAATAAAAAAAATGAAAGGAAAGTAAGTCCCTTTTAATTGACGAAACATGGATATCATCAAGTTGGAAAGGCAAATAAACACTGCTTGGGGCCAGCAATACACCTGTGTGCTTCTTGGGTTGAGGTGTTAAATTCGGCTCCATTGCAACATGACTTGGGTTCATTAACATCGTCCGATTTCATGGTTGTCTTTTCGAGGATTAGCTTCATTTCTTATTTCTAAGGGCATCCTTCCTGTGATGAGCCCAGCACCCGACACGGACTTGGTGCTAAATAAATCATTTTTGGACGGATGAATGAAGGAGAATGTAAAATCTCCATTTCAGCAGGAATGTATTATCAACTTGGGAAGAGAAGTCTCAAACAGATGCAAAATTAGATGACACTTCCTATCATTTTGTTCTTTGTTAATTTTTTGCCGTTCCTTTCTTATTGTTCACAGATAGTTTTGTGGTATGTATAATAAGTTTTAAAGGTGGTCAAAGATGGGCTTTGGACACTGGGCTGTGTCCAGTCCTCCCGATGCTCTGGCCTCCGCTCTGTCTGATGTGCTCATCCTCAATAGTTGACTCACCCCTGTTCATCCTTCAAGTCCCAGCAGGAAAGTCATTTCCTCCTTGATTGCCTGGGTTAGGTTATCTAGCCCTGCTATGTGTTCCAGAGCAATATTTGGAATCACACTTGTGATTACTCTTCCTGGATGTCTTCTCTGATGGCTTGTGAGCCCCAAGAGGGCAGAAGGCTGGGGGCAGCTCTGCTCTTGTTTATCCCTGCCCCAGGCCTCAGCAGAGCAGGTAGGTATCCCATAAATGCTTGTCAAGGACCACCTTGAGATAGGTCAGGCGTTCTGGTGCGTGGAACTGGTTCTAGAACCGTCGGAGAGTAGAGGCCTGGAATAGAGGGCAACGTGCCCAAGTTGGGTGGTTCATGGCCCAGCAGCACTGGCGTTCATTACCGGTTGTCTTCAGGGTGGGGCAGTGGGGAACCCACGCTCAGGCCTAGGGGCTGCTTTATACCAAAGCAGGAAAGATGAAAGTTTCTAGAAATCAGGTCAGAGCAGGATCAAGACTTCTGCCACAGATGACTTCTCAGTCACAGAGATGCCCAAACCCTCTTCTAGACTGAGGGCAGCAGAAGCTCAGGATGCTGGGGCAGCAGGTGGACACACGGACTGGGGTGGGATGAGGTGGAGGTTTGCTTCAAAGTGTTCACCAGACCTGGAGCCAGCAACCCCCTCCCCTTCCCCCGCCAGTCCACAGCTCCCCTACTCTGAACAGAAGCACTTCACAATTATTTCCTGAAAAGCCACCCTACATTGCTTCTTTCCACTTTTGGGAAAGGTGGCTTTCCAAGGCCCCTGAAGAAACACACACCTCTGTTTTCTTGGGCCATCTCAGCTTAAGCACCTGTAATACTGTCGAATCACCCCTATGTTTGGCAAAGCCAAGGTCCCCAGATCCACATCCCAGGGCCACCAATAACTCTGCTCGCTGCTTCACTCTTGCTGAGTTCACCACGGGCATGAGGGCAGGCGTGGGGGGTGGGGACAAGGTGGGTAACTGAAAGCAGGATGAGAGGGGCTGGGAGTCCCTCCCGATTATATCCCAAGATAGTGACAGTACCGCGCGGTGGATCAAAGTGGGTCTCAGAACCACCCCGCCTTTTGCTTTTTTTCTTTCTGGCTTTTTTGTCTTGTCTTCGCCCCTCACTACTTTTATCTCGCTGTCCTCATCTGTAAAATGGGCTGTTGGCAGGCTTAACCGGAATCACGCATGCAAAGCGCTTAATGCGGGGCTCGGGATCTGGAAAGCGCTCAATGAATGCTTGCTATTATTTGTTTTGCTCCATTTGGGGGACCAGGTGGGGGGGCTGGGGGAAACCATCCCAACTCCAGCGCCCCCCACCCCCACCCCCAGAGCTCCAAAGCACACCAGGGAGGCTGGTGGGGAAATAAAGACTGTGCAGGGGGTCGGGGGCT
>LNAC01000455.1:1094349-1129309 GCA_002007465.1 Ailurus styani | reverse complement strand
GGGAGAGGGAGAAGCAGGCTCCCCACCGAGCAGGGAGCCCAATGTAGGGGTCAGTACCAGGACGCTGGGATCATGACCTGAGCCGAAGGCAGACACTCCACCGAGCCACCCAGGTGCCCCTCCTGCATTTTCTAAAAAGGATTTTATTTATTTATTTATTTATTTATTTATTTATTTATTTATTTATTTATTTGAGAGAGAAGTAGAAAGAGAGAGAGCATGAGTAAATAATTACTTTTATGCAGGGACATTAATAAAAAACTAACCTTAACAAACTTCAGGCCCTTCCAAATTGGTAATGCTGCACGTTTAACCCGAGCAAATCTCCAAAGCACTCTGGGGCGCCTGGGTGGCTCAGTTGGTTAAGTGTCTGCCTTTGTCTCAGGTCATGATCCCAGGGTACTGGGATCGAGCCTGGCATGGAGCTCTCTGCTCGGCAGGGAGTCTGCTTCTCTCTCTCTCCTCCCCCTTCCTCTGCTCCTGCTCTCTCTCTCTCTCTCTTTCATGCACGTGCACATGTGTGCATTCTCTCTCAGATAAAGTAAAATCTTAAATTTAATTCCATCTCGTTGCTTTGGGTTATTTTTCAGTTTTCTACATTAAAGCAATGAGCTCTTGGGTTTAAAGGCTTTTGTTATTCAACAGGGCTCCTTTTTCGTATGATTTAGGATAAAGAATTAATAAGCAAATAATTTAATAACCAGAATTCCCTCAAAAATGTTTTTAACAATTTTTTTTAAAGACTTCGTTTATTTGAGAGAGACAGAGAGAGAGCATGAGAGTGAGGTGAGGGGCAGAGGGAGAAACAGACTCCTCGCTGAGCAGGGAGCCTGGTGGGCTCGATCCCAGGACTCTGGGATCATGATCTGAGTCGAAGGCAGATGCTTAATGAACTGAGCCATCCAGGCAACCCACCCTCAGAAATTTTTAAGAAGAAAAGCTACTGATGTTAATGAAAGATGAAATTACGGGGGTGCCTGGGTGACTTAGTCAGTTGAGCATATGACTCTTGATTCCGGCTCAGGTCATGATCCTGAGATCCTGAGATTGAGCCTCACTCAGCAGGGAGTCTGCTTGGTCTGCTTGTCTCCCTCTCCCTCTGCCCCTCCCCCTGCTTGTGCATGCACACGGTCTCTCTCTCTCTCTCTTAAATAAATAAATCTTAAAAAAAAGAAGATTCTATCTCTCCTCCTTCCACTTCTCCTCCTGCCCCCCACTCAAGCAAGCATGCATACTCCCTATCTATCCCCAAAAAAACACAACAAAAAAAGGAAATCACCAAAAAAAGAAAATAAAAAAAGAAAGATGAAATCACATTTTCTTCTTTGTGATTTATAGTTTAAGGAATTTTTTTTGGAGACATGGGAACATTTTTTAATAACACGAATTGTAGAAATAACACCTATTTACTCTGAACATCTGCAAATTGCAGAAAAGAACAAAAAGAAAATGAAAATCATCCATAATTGATCCCCACCAAAAAACACCACTGTTAACTAATGCCGCCTACATATATATATATACACACACATACACACACACATGTATATATATTTTTTGCATGTCACCTATTGGATCTGTTTGTTTAAGTAAATAATAACACAACTGCTTAATCATGTCTTAAGTGCTCTTTTCCCATAAGATTTTGGTAACTTTATATTTCTTCATAGGATTGTATTTATTTAACCAACTGTCCTATTGCTGAAGATTTGCATTTCCAAACTTCCCCTATTTTAAACAATGCTATTATGAACATCTTTATACCTAAACCATTGTGCATAATTTTAATTATTTCTTTACAAAATTTCTAGAAATAAATGTTGGGGATCCTTTGGAGGCCTTTAATAATTATTACAAAATTGTCATTCCCAAGACAATTTTACCAGTTTACTTTAGGGTGGAATTGTTCTAATGGGCTTCTTAGTTACTTCAACAGGCAACCAACGTTTCCCCCCACTCCGGCACAATACAGAGAAAGCCATGGTCCTTCACCAGTTTGTAGTTGTCCTTTAATGAAGTTGTAGGGACTAGAAAGTACAAATGTCTTCAGCTTTGTGACAGTTCAGTAGTGACAAGTAAATTTTTCTCTCTGCAACTGGTTTTTGCAATGAGTGCTGTATGCTCACCATCATTATATTTTTTAATAGGACTTCTAAATTTTTTGGACACTGTTTATCCTGTGTGTCTAGAAGTTTGACATCACTAATTAGATAGTTCCATTGTGCTTCAGTGCAGAAAAGAAAATAGCCCTGTAACAAATCATTTTCTATGATTATTTTTACTCGTCTAGATAAGACATGGGTATAGCCTTTGTCCACAGTCTTTTGTAACAGAGGATCACACAGCTGTTTCATGTTTTACATTTTAATTTTCTCTTTAGTTTGCATTCCAATCTGTGCTAGATTTTAGTTTATTTGAGAGTCCTGTAAGATACAGCTGACTGTTTCAGAATAGCCCTTTCAGGCTACGCCAGTTAGTCAGTCAAACAGCCCTTGTTAAGCACTGATAAGTACAAAGGTGTACACGCAAATGAGTTCCTCATTTCATCAAATGTATTTTCCCATCCTGTTGTTTCTGCCAGAGAGGAAAAGAAGTCAAATTTGCTCATTCCTTGATGAACTCGTTCATTCAATAAATGCTTATCAAATGCTCTCATTACCAAGCATTGGGCTGGTGCGGGAATAGACAGATGGGTAATACAGGTTTCCATCTTTGAGGGGTATGCCAAGTGCAGCTCTGTACAGCTCCACACAGATGAATGCTCGGAGGGGTAGTGGGTGCTGAGAAAGATACGTTCATCTGGTTCATATGCCAGAGAGGAGAGGAGGATGAGAACGTCACCTCAGGGCCTCAAAGAACCTGAATGAATATTACTGAGAGGATTTATGGGAGAGGTACTTGGCCAATTCAAATATTTTTCCTTAAAATATAGTTCTAAGTGGTTGAAATTTAAATCTGCGCTCTAATATACACAGGCCATTGAAATTTCAGTTTCACTCTTCTTACTGTTGGCTGTAAAATGGCAGCGTGGTGGAGGCCATTTGGCTGCCCGAGCCCCCTTCAGGGCAGTTACTCCCCGACCTGCTGTGGGGGTTGGCCGCCTGCTGGTTCACTGCGGAGTTCCTCTCTGGAAACTGCCCTTGACTGAGGGGAGCCGACTCACCCAAGAGCATGCCCCTTCCTTTGGGGGCACCCTGCAACAGATGCGGGGGTACAGAGGCCTGGCCCCCTTGTCTCACTTCAGGGCAACTCTGACAGGCCCTCACAGCTCTGGAACTCCCTGTGGGATTGACTGAGGCCTCTGTGGTGACTGCATCTCAGTTCGGCTCCTCCCTGTGACCAGTCCTACTCCCCCTGCTTCTTAACAGCAGTTGAACCCCAATGAAGCTCCTACGGGCAGATATGCCTCCCAGACTGCTGGCCCTGGACCCTAATCTAGATAGACAAGAGTTGGACAGGATTTTTGTTCTGTACATCACAAGACGTTCTAACCATGAAGTTTGCGTCAGTTGGAGGCAGAGGCCCAGGGAGAGTGCTGAGCCCTATCAGTTCTGGATTTTTCAGGTACCCTGTGCCCCCAGAACAGGGTGGAGGGTGGAGGTTGACCTTTACACTGGCCCCAACAAGCTCCAAGGAATCTAATTTTCTTACTGCTCTGTGGGCTGATTTAGAGCTGAGATTCATAGCCTTTTATCTGGAATTGCTACAAATATAGATCTCTTCCTTTATTGAAAACATTTGTGGCAGTGTAGCCAAGGGATACAACCATTATCTGTGAAGATTAGACATACAAGGTCATGGACTGTCCATCCATCCCAGGCTACCATTTTGGGTCCTGCTCAGATTCTGTATTCTTGGCAAAATAGTACTGCTGGTGTGGCCCTCTCTTCTTCCCATAATCCTGCTACTCTTTTACGCAGCTTCCTGTGGGATGCGTCACAGGGAATCGAAGATACTAAAAGTGATTGTAAACATGGGCAACAGAATCCAGGATGGTCAAGGGAGAAAGTGAGGGAGCTGGTCGGTAGCGTTTGGGCAGAGAGAATAACAGGTTGGCGGGCATTGGTCAAAGGACATTCGTAATAGAGGGATCTGACAAATGAACTAGAAAGATAGATCGTGATTGTGAAGGCGTGTGTTGTAGAGTTTTGACAGGTAACCTTTTGACTGTACTTCTTAGAAATGACCACTGATAGGATTTAAATGACTTGTAACGTTTTGAATCAGCATATGTCCAAAGTTACGATCCTCTGTGCACTTGAACAGATGATTTAAGAGGAGAGAGAGAGAGAGAGAGAGAGAGAGAGAGAGAGAGAGAGAGATCCTGTTCTTCCCCACCTGTTCATGCCCCCACCAAGCCAAACCTTACAGAGCTAGACCATTAGTATTACGATGACATTAACACTTTGAGGATTTTGTTCTCTGATTGGAAAAGACAAAGCACCTTACTTATGGAGATATCTGTGAAAGGAAATCGTAGGCTAGTTTCTAATCCTGTGATGCAGCCCCTTATATATTGCTATCTACCCCAAATCTTGGCTGGTAGCAGGCAGTCCTCTTTCCATCTGCCTGCTGTTAGTCTTTCATTTAGAAAACATGAAGTGAGTGCCTTCTATGTGCTAGATGCCAGGGGTGAACACCAAGAAAGCGTCCCAGCTTAAACACATGCACACATGCAAGAAATGAGGCGAAATTACATTTCCTGTGCCTGTTCACTGTTGGCTTGCGCATACCAAAAAAAAAATATTCTTTTTAAAGAAAGGAAGTGTCTTGTGTACCTTTACAGAGCTCACCTTTGGGCCAAAGTCAGAATGGATGCTGAGATGACTCCAGTTTTGGTTTCCAGGTGCTGTGTCATCTGTTAGTTTTTTTCAGGCTTACTCATAGGTGGTATGATCTTTTTGGCCTTCTGAGGGGTGAAATATCACACATGCCTTTTATTTCATCAGAAATTGGGCTGCATGCAGGAATGGTCAGAGTCTGAAAGGAAATCACATGGTCCTAGCTGATAAAAGGCAGAACATCCAAAGTCTAAGAAATGGGAAAAAAGTACAAAGAGATTAAGATGACTCTAAGGTGGGGCGGGGGAAGCAAAAACAGTTTGTGTGCAGAAGAAAAATCGTTTGGGACTTGGGCTTGCTTTATTCCTGGGTTTTAGTTGGCGACCAAAAACTCTGAAAAGCTGGTGAAAATGACCAAATGTTTTTTTTCTCCTCCTGTGTTCTTTTGAAGGCACGTTTCAGGAAACCTGTCTTTTAAATCTGGTTCCCTTCCTTCTGGATAAATTCTGTTGAAAGGAATTTGTGGGTTTCAAGATTGCTGGAGAATAAGTTTAAAAAGCAATCTTCAAAATTAAAAGCATTAGTGAGTTTAAGTTTCCGGTGAAGGTATGTATGTGTGGGCTAAAATGTTTGTATCCTTTTTCTTTGAAAATAGGGCTTGAAAAAAAAATGTGAGCATTTAGATATCTGTAAAAGGAACCCGTCCCCAAACCACGCATTTTATATACAAACTCTTAGTATCAGTTTTTAATATATTTCAAATACAATGAAGACTACTGTGATGATGAGAAAGGACATCTGCAAATAATTTGCAAAAGTGAGAGCTTATTCAATCTCGCTGCTAAAATAATTGCAGGTGTAGGTGAAGAACAAACAAAAAATATATATGCAAAGTGTAGTAATAATATCTGACCGATATTTCTCAAGGACCTTGGTTGCATGTAATTCTTGTACACGTGAGAAAGACAATATTAGATTTTTCGTTCTCAACGGATCCATGCTTCTTATAAGGTGATACGTGCAGTTTATCGATCTGTGTAATTTTACATGAAGTGGAAGGTCAGAAAGAGATGAGGAACGGAAACACAGGTTGAGAGCTTGTATTTCTCACACCATTATTTGTCTGGTTGGCTATTGTTTGTTACCTCTTTGGCATCTGAGCTTTGTGGTACAGAGCGATACGGGGTATTCGGCCCCATGAACACTTATTCAACTAATAGGGTTTTCCAGAGTAGTTCGCACAATCTAAGGAAAGCTTTTCCAGCTTCTGGTGCTATGTATTAACTGGACATTTGAAGATATCACTTCTTTTTTTTTTTTGAAAGATTTTATTTATTTATTTGGGAGAGAGAGAGAGAGCACAAGCAGAGGGAGCGGCAGAGGGAGAGGGAGAAGCAGGCTCCCTGCTGAGCACGGAGTCCAATGCGGGGCTCAGTCCCAGGCCCCTGAGATCATGGTCTGAGCTGAAGGCAGACGCTTAACCGACTGAGCCACCCAGGCGTCCCAGCATCATTTCTTTTCATCCCGTCCGTTCCAGGGTCCTGCACCCCCACCCACCTTAGCTCCAACCCAGGACAGGCCGGCGGTGTGCTGGGATTATGCCCCCGGGAGGAGTCATCGGCTCCTAGGACTGACATGCTAAATGGCCTGGATTCCTCACCTGTCAGTTGGAACCACCGAGGCATGTTCTCCACAGTCTCCCAGAGCACCCCCCACAGTGGGATGGAGCCTCAGTTGCCCAGAGTGCCAGCCTGCTGCATGCTACACCTCTTCTAGCCTACCTCCCCTTCCTTGTCTCACCTCCCCGGAGCCTACAACAGCTTCTTGAGATCGCTTCCCAAATAAACTGGTGGCATGCAACTCCCGTTTCACGGTCTACCTCTGAATACTAGATCCTAGCTAATTTTCTTCTCTTCTTCCCTTATAACTTCTAAAGCCCTGTTAGTTCCCGTTTTAAAATGTAGCTCAGACCAGTCCACCTGACTGTCTGCACACCCCCTCCTGATATGGGGCTCCCAAGTAGACTGCTGTTGTTCCCAGAGTCTGCTCATTTGTGTCCCGCCATTCTATCCAGTCCTCTCTGCTCCGTGGTGGGGTTTTTTTTTTGATCGTGATAAAATCTAGATGACATAAAATGCACCAGTTGAACCGTTCTTAAGGGTACAATTCGGCCACATTAAGGGCATCCACACTCTTGTGCCACCATCACTGCCATCCATCCCCAGAATTTTGTCATCATCTTAACTGACATCCTGTCCCCATTAAACATGGATTCCCCATTCCTTGCTCTCCTCAATCGCTGGTACCCCCCATTCCGCTTTCTGCCCCCCTCCCCCGAATTTGACTACTTGGGGGAACTTCATATAAATGGGATCATACAGTATTTGTCTTTTTACGTCTGACTCGTTCCGCTTAGCATAATGTCTTCAGGGTGTATCTACCCAATCCATTCTTACACTAAAGGAAGAATGATTTGGTTTTAATGAGGAAAGAAATTCAACTTTTGATATTTTTAAGCCACAAAAAATGTTTATGGCCATAAGCAAAGCAAATGAAGTCATTCAAAGACAAGCTAATTGTCCGTTGGCCTTCACTCCATCCTAACCCTCCTCAGGTGACCCCTGTTAATAGCCTGGCATATATCCTTCCAGACTATTCTCCTGGCAGGGCAATCTTTCTAAAATATAAGTCTCATGAGGTTCCTCCTCTGCTTCAGACCCTTTTGTGGCTTCCATTAACTCCAGGATTAAGTCCAGAATGATGACTGTGGCGCAGACACACTGGAGGCCTGACCGCTGCCTACCTCAGAAACATCACTGGCCACCAGTGTCTTGGCTCTGCAGCCACACCAGCCCATGCGTGGCAAGTCCTCGAATAATTCGCCTCCGGCTCTGGCCTTTGTACTTGCTCTTCTCCACATGGACTGTCTTTCCAGCTCTTCTCTCCCCACCGGCCACTTTGGTGACTCTTGACCATCTTTCAGAATTTACTTTAAAATTCATGTTTGGGGATGCCTGGGCTGCTCAGTCGGTGAAGTGTCTGCCTTCGGCTCAGGTCATGACCCTGTGGTCCCGGGATCAAGCCCCGAATGGGGCTCCCTGCTCAGCAGGGAGTCTGCTTCTCCCTCCCCCTCTGCCCTCCCCCAACTCCTGTGCTCTCTCTCACTCTCTTTCTCAAATGAATAAAATTTTTTTAAAAGCACATTTTTTTTTAGATCTCTGTATCTGACAGCCTTGTGCAAACTACACTGTGCTCCCCAGTTCTCCTCTCCCATGGCATCTGGTTTTCCATCTTTTCTGTCCTCCCAACTAAGCCCCAGGAGGGCAGGCACGCTGTCTCCCACACCACCTTGGATGGTGCCTCTACCTCACGCATTCACAGTCAATAGTAATTTGTTTATTGACTCTTTCCTTAAGAACTACATGGACAACTTTGGTTTTCAATTGCATTTGTACCTTACTGTATTGCCCCCCTCTTCGGAATTACTTTAATACAGTTGTTATGATGGGTGTCTACGGAACCCATCACACAAGTATTAAACCACCTAGTTGTAGGAAATTATCTCTTTCATGAAAGGGGTGTCCTCACTTGCCCTGAGTTTTCTTGTCCCGTTTTCGACATCCGGGTCCTCAGCACTTGTCTAAAGGCAGTTATATCTCAAATCTACCATGCTTTAGACCACAGTTCCTTATCTGTGCTGCCCATATGTCCAGAACTCAGAAAACTGAAACTGTTTTCTAGAGCTTTTGGCAAAACCTGACCAGAGCTGATGTGTCGTGTTTGCTATTAGTCATGTGTTTGACTGCAGAGATAATTGGGTGATTTCAAAGCGGTTGCCCCAGATGTCATTAGGGCTGTCCCATAATATATGCCTCTGTAAAATCTCTCTCTAAAATCTGAGTTGTCTCTCTGGGTTGTCTCTCTAAAATCTGAAAACAGGGCACCTGGGTGGCTCAGATGGTTAAGCATCTGCCTTCGGCTCAGGTCATGATCCCAGGGTCCCGGGATCGAGGGCCACTTCGGGCTCCCTGCTCAGTGGGGAGTCTGCTTCTCCCTCTCTCTCTCTCTGCCCCTCCCCCTGCTTGTGCTCTCTCTCACTTTGTCAAATAAATAAATAAAATCTTAAAAAATAAATAAGACAAAATCTGAAAACAATTGAAGTTCTGAAATGCATTTGGTTCCAAGGGTCTCAGATCAGGGAAGCCTTTTAAAATAGAAAGCAGGGGGTGCGGGGGTGGCTCAATAGGTTAAGTGGCTGCCTTCAGCTCAGGTCATGATCCCAGGGTCCTGGGACTGAGCCCCACATCTGGCTCTCTGCTCAGCAGGGAACCTGCTTTTCCCTCTCCCTCTGCCTGCTACTCTGCCTACTTGTGCTCTCTATCTCTCTGTCAAATAAGTAAAATCTTTTAGTAATAATAATAATAATAATAATAATAATAATAATAATAATAAAATAGAAAGCAGAAGGGTGGCATACATTAAAAAATAGAATGCCGAAAATGAGACGGCCATATACTGTTATGTTCATTGTGAAGTTTTTGTTTGCTGGTTGGCAGTTTATTGGTAATGCATGTGGCTCATTGTTCTCAGAAATGACCTGACTATTCTCACCAAACTTTCAGCAAAAAGTTAATGCCTGGAAGTGCCAATAAAGTTTCCCAGTTTTAAGCTTTTGATACTTTTACGGCAGCATTTCCATGGCGTCTGCCTTTCTGTCCCTCTGAGTAGGACTATCATGTAAACTGAACCCCAGGGACACCTGCATGGCTCAGTTCGTGAAGTGTCTGCCTTCAGCTCAGGTCGTGATCCCATGGTCCTGAGTTCAAGTCCCGCATCGGGCTCTTTGCTTAGTGGGGAGTCTGCTTCTCCCTCTCCCTTTGTCCCTTCCCCCTGCTCATACTCTCTCTCAAATAGATAAAATCTTTAAAAAAATAAACTGAATCTCAGAGGAAAAACTTCCTATTTAAGACGGGCCACAGCTATTATGGCAATTTAGGGAAAAATCAGCAGTATTTGTGAACACAAGTCAACCAGATCTAAATTCTAAAGGCATCTCTCTGTGTTGGCTAAACACAACCGCAGAAATTTTCTTTTAATGACTTGACCAATTATCTTTTCAGAGCATTCTTGTGGGGCAAGATATGAATATTAGTTGAGAAGGGAAGAAGGAGTAATGTGTATGGTTGCTTGGATTCCTCTTGAAGCTGACCGTGAGACGGCATGTGAATGCAAGTCATTTATTTGAGAGGTGATCCCTGCAAACACCAGTAGAAGTTGGAAAAGGGTGACTTTGAAGCCCGTTTCCCCTGTGCGGGTCCAGAGCTCCATTCTGCTGGGAACCCTGGAGAGACAGTTGTAAGCTACTCTTCAGGTATTCCCCACTGAGGTGTGAGGCGGCTGGAGCACTTACCAGGCTAGGGCACTTAGCGGGCTAGGGGGTGCCTGTTGCCAGAAACATGCTTGGGGCGGAGTCATTCACTGGCTCCAGTAGGAGCAGATGAGGAGGGCGCATGGGTGGGGCATCGAGATGGCACCTGGGGGAACATCTTTCATGAAAACCTCAAAATAACTTTAAAAAGTGATGATAATAATAATGATAAACTTTACTGAGTTCCAAAGTCTCACCTTAAATTTTTCTGTTAATTTTTCTTGTTTGAATCCCAGGAGAGTTAACATATGGTGTTATGTCAGTTTCAGGTGGACGATAGAGTGATTCAGCAATTCCGTACATCACCTAGTGCTGGTCAGGACAGGTGCTCTCCTTAATCCCCGTCCCCTATTTCACCCATCCCCCCAACCTCCTCCCCTCTGGTGACCATCAGTTTGTTCTCTATAATTAGGAGTCTGTTTCTTGGTTTGTCTCACTCTCTCTCTCTCTCTTCTCCTTTTTTTTGTTTGTTTTGTTTCTTAAATTCCACATAGGAGTGAAATCATATGGTCTTTGTCTCTCTCTGGCTTATTTCACTTAGCCTTATACTCTCTAGCTTCATCCATGTCATTGCAAATGGTAAGATTTCATTCTTTTTATGGCTGAGTGATATCCCATTGTATATATATACACACCACATCTTCTTGATCCATTCATCTATCTATGGACACTTGGGCTGCAATTACCAGATCGTAGCATACTCCTATTTTTAACTTTCTGAGGAACCTCTGTACTATTTTCCAGAGTGTTGGCACCAGTTTGCATTTCCACCAACAGTGCAAGAGGGCTCCTCTTTCTCCGCATCCTCTCCAACACTCATTGTCTCTTGTGTTTTTTATTTTAGCCATTCTGACAGGTGTGAGATGGTATCTCCTTGTGCTTTTGATTTGCATTTTCCTGATGGGAAGTGATGATGAACGTCTTTTCATGTGTCTGTTGGCCATCTGGATGTCTTCTTTGGAAAAATGTATGCTCATGTCTTCTGCCCATTTTTAAATTGGATTATTTGGTTTTGGGGTATTGAATTGTATCTGTTGTTTATAGATTTTGGTTACTAGCCCTTTATTGGATATGTCCTTTGCAAATATATTCTCCCATTCCATAAGTTGCCTTTTAGTGTTGTTGACTATTTCCTTCATTGTGCAGAGCTTATTTTGTTGTAGTCTGATAGTTTATTTTTGATTTTGTTTCCCTCGCTTCAGGAGACATAATTTAAAAAATGTTGCTATGGCCCATGTCAGAGAAGTTACTGCCTTTGTTCTTTTCTAGGATTTTTATGGTTTTGGGTCTCACATTTAGGTCTTTAATCAAGTTTATTTTTGTGTGTAGTGTAGGAAAGTGGCTCAGTTTCATTATTTCATTCTTTCGCATGTTGTTGTCCAATTTTCCCAACACCTTTTGTTCATTTGATGAAGAGACTGTCTTCTCCCCATTGTATATTCTTCTTTTGTCGAAGATTAATTGACCATGTAATTGTGGGTTTGCTTCTGGGCTCTCTATCCTGTTCCATTGATCTATCTCTGTATCTATTTTTGTGCCAGTACCGTACTGTTTGATTACTACAGCTTTGTAATATAACTTGAAATCTGGCACTGTGATACCTCCACCTTTGTTTTTATTTTTCAAGAGTGTTTTGGCTATTTGGAGTCTTTTGTGGTTCCATACACATTTCAGGATTATTTGTTCTAGTTCTGTGAAAAATGTTTTTTATATGTTGATAGGGATTGCATTAAATGTGTAGATTGCTTTGGGTAGTATGGACATTTTAATAATATTTGTTCTTCCAATCCATGAGCATGGGATATCTTTCCATTTCTTTGCATCATCTCCAGTTTTTTTCATCAGGGTTTTATAGCTTTCAAAGTACAGGTCCTTCACCTCTTTGGTTAAGTTTATTTTTAGATATTTTATTATTTTTGGTGCAATTGTAAATGGGATTGCTTTCTTAATTTCTCTTTCTGTTGGTTCATTATTAGCCTATCATCTTAAATTTTTTTAATTACAGCTTTATTGAGATATGCTATACATACATATACACACACATATATAATTCACATACCATACAATTCATTCATTTAAATTATACAATTTAATAGTTTTTAACATATTCACAAGGCTATGTAATCACGACTCCAATGCAACATTTGAACATTTTTGTCTCCCAGAAAGAAAACTCCACACCCATCAGCAGTCATTCACTATTTCTCAACACCATGCCACTACCACTAAAACCTCCTGTCCCAACCCCTGACAGTTACTAATATACTTTCTGTCTCTAGGTATTTGCCTGTTCTGGACATTTCATATAAATGGAATCATACCACACATGACCTTTTGTGTCTGGCTTTTTTCAATCAGCATAATGTTTTCTTTTTTTTATATCTTATTTTATTTAAATTTAATTACCTAACATATAGCATATCATTAGTTTCAGATGTAGAGTTCAGTTATTCATCAGTTGCATATAACACCCAGTGCTCATTACATCACGTGCCCTCCTTATCGCCCATCACCCAGTTACCCCATGCCCCTACCCCTCTCCCCTTCAGCAGCCCTCAGTTTGTTTCCTAGAGTTAAGAGTCTCTTATGGTTTGTCTCCCTCTTTGATGATGACTTCCCATTCAGTTTTTCCTCCCTTCCCCTATGGTCCTCTGCACTATTCCTTATATTCCACATATGAGTGAAACCATATTTGTCTTTCTCCGATTGACTTATTTTGCTTAGCATAATACACTCTAGTTCTATCCACATCATTGCAAATGGTAAGGTTTCATCCTTTTTGATGGATGAGTAATATTCCATCGTGTGTGTGTGTGTGTGTGTGTGTGTGTGTATCTCATCTTTATCCTTTCATCTCAATCAGCATGATATTTTCAAGGTTCGTCCATGTTGTAGCAGGTTTCAGTATTTCATGCCTTTTTATGACAAAATAATATTCCATTGTATGGATAGAACACATTGTTTACTTGTTCACTAGTTGAGGGGCATTTGGGTTGTTTCCACTTTTGGGCTATTGTGAATTATGCTACTATGAACATTTGTGTACAAGTTTTCATGTGGACGTATGTTTTCATTTCTCTTGGGTGTGTGCCTAGGAGTAGAACTGATTAGGTCATATGGTAACTCTATGTTTAACCTTTTGAGAATCATCTTAAAATTTTAAAATGTGATCTTCTGTGGTTTTTTTTTCTGGATACCACATAGTGTGGGTACTCCTAGAAAGTAGTTATTTTGTATTGCCTTCTGGAAAGAGGACTAGTTGACTCTAATAATCAAGGAGACCAGAAGGAGACAAGAGGTGCCTCTAGTTGTAGTAAAAGGATGGGGTAGAGGTTCCTGACCAGCTGAGCTGCCTGTTTTTCCCATATGCTTTTCCCAGATGGTTGGGACTGGAACAGATCCTTTGGACAAAATGCCTCAATATCCACATGAAAACCTCTACTAAAGAAACTACTTATGTGTATATTTAAGTATATATAGACGTGTATATTTACATGAATATATGTGTGTGTGCATTTAGGAATTACATTTAATGTATAGTAAGTATTTTCCTGTCTGCAGCTTTCCTATGAATTTTGGGGCATTTTAGGTGGAGTTACAGATCGGGATGCCAAATTCAGTCCCTTAACTGGTGAGCAATAATTACATTATATTCATCAGTTTAGAAAGCACAATATAAATAATGTTATTAAGTTCCAAATTTCACAGGGCAATCTAATAAAGATGTATTGGTGGTGTCAAAAGAAAAAGCAGTTAAGGAAAACAGCTCCCAAGTTTTGAAAAAATAATGTACATCCTTCTCTCCCTTCCCCAGTCTGATCATTAAGTTGTAATTGAAGTGAATTTCATAAAGTATCATGTAGTTCATTTTATTTTTATTTGGTTTGATATACAGTTGACCATTGCAAAAGCACTTATATCAGTGTGCCTGCATAGAATTTTTTTCTGAAATCCAGAAGGTGAGTGGCAATATGAGGGAAGATAGACCATGATTTATAGACAGTTTATGCAATTATGTGACTCTGCTTTATTTTAGATCTCTAAAAAGTATAAATTTATAACAAAAGTCAACCATTTATGCAGCAAATTCTGGAAATAGGTAAATAAAACTATTCGCACGAGCTCATGACTAAATAAGTTATTTTTTACACTAATTCTAGGTGAATTATCTTTATAATTTCATTTTTTAAGGCCTACCACCCAAAACAACCACTCTTGGGGCATCTGGGTGGCTGTCAGTTAAGCGTCCAACTCTTGATTTCAGCTCATGTCTTGATCTCAGGGTCATGCGTTCAAGCCTCATATTGGGCTCCATCCTGGGCATGGAGCCCACTTAAAACAAAACAACCACTCTTAGTAGTTGGGTATATTATCTTCCAGCCTTTTTTGTGCATTTGTTTTCTCTGAGTGTGTGTGTGTGTGTGTGCGCGCGCGCGCACGCACCTGTGGCACACATTTATATTGAGAGTCCTATCACAGGCACGATTTTATAACTTTCACCAGATATTAAAACATAAGCATTTTTCATAACATTGCAGTCTTTCTGAACATAATTTAATTAATATCAAATAGGTGTGCCATAGCTTATTTAACCAATACCAGATTATTGGACATTACATATTACATGTGTGTTATTATAAGTGACACAGCACTAAAGATCTTGTGGAATAACAATTTTTCCATATGTGGTATTATTTCTTAGAATTGAATCATGGAGTAACAGTTTCTGATTTAAAGAAACAGACAATTTCAGGTTTTTGCCAGAAACTGCCAAATTGTTTTTCTCAACTGTTTTACCAATGATTATTTCAGCCAGACTTGTTCCATCACATTGTTGGCAGCATTTAATATCACTTTCTTTTTTCAGTCTTGCAAATTGAGAGCAAAAATGGTATTTCTCAGTTTCGCAAACTGAGAGCTGAAAATGGTTGTTTTTCATTTTTAATTATTAGTCAAGTTGAACATTCTTCTTAAGTGTATTATTCAATTATATTTTCTGGGAGGGCTATCTTTAGTTCAAAGTTTTTTAAAGATTTTATTTATTTGTTTATTTGACAAAGAAAGCAAGAGAGCAGAAGCAGGGGGAGGGGCAAAGGGAGAGGGAGAAGCAGGCTCCCCGCTGAGCAGCGAGCCGAAGTGGGCTCGATCCCAGGACCCTGGGATTATGACCTGAACCAAAGGCAGATGCTTAACCGACTGAGCCACCCAGGCATCCCCAGTTCAATTTTTTTCTTGACCTGTGGTTAGAATATGGGGTGGAATCCATTCTTCTTTTTGAATGAGCTGGTGTTTCTGTTTCTGTTTCTGAACTGATAGGCAACTAATACTAGAAACATTTTAGCCAAGACGTTGAAATGCTCAGTCTGGAAGCCCGAGATGGCCTTCTAACACATGTTGTCCTCTATGAGCCTCTCATCCCCTTTTAGCGCACAGATCTCACACCCGGCGGGATGGCCGTTAGACACACGGTGATTCTGATACTGTAATTAAAATGGCCTAATCCAATAAGGAAACGTCCTTGAACATGTTTTCCTTGTGGTATTATTCTATGTAAAGTTTATGTTGTGGTTTGACAACTTTCACAAAACTCCGGGGGAGCTCAGTGGCTTCAAAACTCACCTGTACTAAGGTGACATCCAAATCTCCGTACACTTTTGGTCACATCAACGTATGGGAAAATAAATAAATATTGACTTTGTCTTTGGGTTCATTAGGAGAGATAGAAGGAATTGGGGGGGTATGGACCTCGTGAAATACAGAGCTAAGGATGAACATGGAGATCATCATAAAGATATATACAGAGGAAAGAAGCCCCAGAAGTAAAGACTCATGGAATCAAACAGAAATTCAGAGGAACAAAGGGGCACAGAAGAACATGACATGACAGTATAATTTTCCAGATTTAAAATCTGCTACGAAAGGCTTTTATTTCATTTTAGTTTTAAGATTTTATTTATTTATTAGAGAGACAGGGAGAGTGAGAGAGCACGATCGGGGAGGAGAGGAAGAAGCAGACTCTCTGCTGAGCAAGAAGCCCAACTCAGGGCTCAATCCCAGGACCTTGGGAATCATGATCTGAGTGAAGGTAGACACTTAGCTGACTGAGCCACCCAGGCACCCCTGTGATACACATCAGTTCTTGTTTAGAAATGCATTCTGATGAAGCCACCAGAGTAAGTCCTTTGTGAAATGAACCCTTCTTCATTCTTCGCAGATGAACTCATTGACTTGTCTGAGTTCTTTCCTGCCAGCAGCCATTATTTCTTGAGACCTACATGCCCAGTATTCTCGCAGAGGCTGGGGATAAAACAGAAACCAAAAGAAGTAAGATCCTGTCCCCACAGAGCTTATAATACAGTGAAGAAGGTCACACAATAAATAACCAATGAATCAACCAAACAAATACCTACCCACCTACCTACATACATACATACAAAGTACCGCCAGGGGTATGTAGTCCATGAAAAATAAGATAGAGGGGCTGTTGGAGCAGAGTCAAGGAATGCCTCTTCCTTAGATGTGAAGTAGAAGCTGAGACAGGTAAATGCTGTTCAGATGCTGAACAGGTAAATATCTGGGGGAAGAATATTACAGGAGATGGGAACAGTTGGTGCAAAGCCCCTATATTAGGAACAAGTCTGACATGTTCAAAAAACAGAAAGAAAATCAATATGGCTGGAGTGACATGAGCAAGGGGTAGTAAGACAAGGTAGGTAGGCAGGGATGAGGTCCTATGGGGCCTTGTAAGTGAAGTAATGCTGGGATCACCTCTTTGCAGTGTAAGTCAACTGGCGGATTTGAAACAGGGAGGTGTCGTGAACTTGATGTTGTTTTAAAAGATATTCTCTGCTTTGTAAATTGGGAAATTAGAGAAGCAGGAGTGGAAAAAGATTTGAGCACGATTCCTGAATTTTTGGCCTGAACAACTAGGGATATTGTGGTACCATTACTGAAATGGAAAAGACTGGAAAAGAACCAGTTTTGGGGAGGAGACTCAAGAGCTCTGTTTGCGGTATGTTTAGTTTGAGATGATTACGAAATAGCCGAAGGCATTATGAAGTAGGCAATTTATATATCAAGCTTGAAGCTTCAAGGCTATGGGATTAGGTGTGATCACCCAGGGATGTTGTTTGTTTGTTTGTTTGTTAAGATGTTATTTATTGAGAGAGACAGAGATAGTAAGAGAGCACAAACAGGGAGGAGAGGGAGAAGCAGACTCTCCACTGAGCAGGGAGCTTGATGGGGGGCTGGATCCCAGGACCCCAGCATCATGATCTGAGTCGAAGGCAGACGCTTAACCGACTGAGCCACCCAGGTGCCCCTATCCAGGAATGCTTCAAAAAAGAGAGAGAGAGATCCAAAAAGTGAGTTTTGGTGCTCTCCAACATTTAGAGGCTTGGAAGAGAAGGATCTAGCAAAAGATCTGAGAAGGATCAATGAGTTAGAGAGGGAGAAACACAAGGAAGTGTGTGGCCGTAACACAAAGTGAAGACAGTGGGTCAAGCAGGACGAGATCAAAAGCTGCTAAGAGAATAGGTAATTTGAAGACAGAGACTTGACCGATTGGATTTGGCAATATGAACATCACTGATGGCCTTGACAAGAGCAGTCTAGGAATGGTAGGGGTGAAGGCTGACCAGAGTCAGTTGGGGAAATAGAGGCAATGGGTGTAGAGAACTCTTTGCAGAAGTTCAGAGGGGAGGGGTTATAGGCAAAAGGAGATGTTGGGTCACAGTTAGGTGTTTTGAAGATGGGAGATGCCAGAGCAGGTTTGTGCCCTGATGACTGTGATCCAGGCTAGAGGGAGTGGGAGAAGTACGTGAGCAGGGGACCAAACCCGGGAAGGAACAGGATCCAAACAAGAGTGGGGGAGGGCTGGCTTCCTTAAAGAGGCCGCTCATTTAGGTCGTAAGTGATAAAGCACCTCATACAGACACAGGCGAAGGTGTCTGCATGCATTTGTTGTGAAAAGATGAACGAGTTCAATAAAAAATGAAGCAGAGTCATCAGCTGCAAAGGGCTGGGGTGGGTGGTGTCATGTAAGAAGTTTAAGAAAAGATAAGAAGTAACCATTTTGGGCAGTGGGAAAGTACACCCTGAAGTTCAAAGGCATTGTTCATTGAATAGCATGAAGGGATCTGTCAAATACAACGGTCTTAATATTAGCCAAGAGTTGTTCAAATATTATTTCTGGTGATGATTAATCAAAAGATACTGCTTAGATTGCATTGGGTCTGTGATAAAAATGTTATCAACAGAAAGAAAAATCGCTTTCCCTCCTCTCTGCTGTGGTCAGTGGGCATTCATCCAGCTCCTGATACAGTTTATCCAGTTGCTTTGTTACAGGTTGAAAAGAAGGTCATTTAAGACCCGTTCATTTGTGTGTGTGTGTGTGTGTGTGTGTGTGTGTATGCACAATTTGCAGAAATATTAGAACCTAGGAGGTTATGCTATTATTGTAAGACATGGTCTTTAGATAAATCATCTTCATTGAATCAAAAGTTGATGAGATGCTATAAAAACGCTTCAGTTGTCAGCCAGTGTTTGTAGGGTGATGGAAGGGAAGGAGAAGTAGAGGCATAATCAGTTTCCAAGCCCAGCCTGCCTATCACCAGATAGCAACAGCAGGCCCAGGATATGCAAGTAACTTTGCCCACATCATCTTTGCATCAACTCCTCCTGCAAGGTATTGTTCCTGTTTTACAAACTGGAATTAGGAGGAATCCACAAGTTCCTTGCCCAAGACTACAGTGCCTCAGGGACCAAGGGGTTGGGACTTAATTCTTCCAATTTCAAAGCCAAATACTTCTCAAAGATGTTGGACTCATTCATTCCCTGAACAGATATTGTTGGGTATTTAACATGCAGCAGGCAATGTGCTGAATACCTTACATATTTTGCCTTAATGTCTTTTCACAACTACTCAGTGAGGTAGGGGATAAATATTTTTATACTTCTTTACAGGTTAGGAAGTTGAGGTTTGAAGAAGGGGATAAATTTGATCATCTTACTAATAGCAGACCCAGAATATGAGAGATGTTTAGTTTTGTAGAAAGATTAAAATTTCCTTTTGTGGGGTAATACCAAACTGTTTAATGTAAGGAATTAAGGCAATCGGATTGGCAGGGGCTGGGGCCTGCCACTCCACATAGAATCTAGATATTCTGGCCAAAAGTGCCTGAATTTGTATTTGATTAGGGGTAACTGAGCAGATGTCCTAAAATGAATGTGAACCTGGATCCCAGTTACAGACACCCCTGAAATAATTTTCCCAAACAGCAACAGATATTTTGTTTTTCTGTAAATCTCTCACCAGTGTTAATTTTTATGTGACAGGCCCTCTTCTCATAGTAACTCCAACAATTGAATCCAGGATTTCTCACTGAGATTTAGACCGTAATTTTTCCTAAAAAGAATTGAATCTAATCAGCATGTAAGTAATTTCGTCTAAGTTCATTTGAGGCCTTGTCTTCACAAACACTGCCAGCTTATTTTGGCTTTCTGTTAAGACTTTTATCAAGCCACAAGCTGGATTTTGGCCAGACCTGAAGAGGTTTCAACCTCTCTCTGATCTGTTGGTTTGATGTAACGGGAAAAGCCTCTTGAACAGCGTTGATGGGATGAGGGACCAGGAAAGCTCAAGGATGAAGCCCTGATTTTAGAGTTGACTCCTAGGTAGATGACTGGGCCCAAGTCATAAGCCAGAAAAAAAACCTTGGGAAAATGGGTAGAATTTGATCATTCATTAGTTTTGGGTTTGATTATCCTACATCATAAATATGAAGAAAGCTAGGGATCTTCTTAGTGGTTTGATGAAGAGCGCTGCTTTGGAATAGGGAGGGCCACCATCTTTGAAGCCATGCAAAGAGCTGAAGTATCAGTGAGGACCCAGGAAAATGGTGCCATCTGCTGAAACCACATCCTTGTTAATGAGATGAGGCCCAGAAAGTAGGTTATAGCAGAAGTTCTAAACTGGTAGCCCTTGGGCCAAGTCTTCCACAGTTTGGAGATGGCTCTCCACTGTTTTAAAATTTGAGGATTTTTTTTTTACAGATTTTCACATAGATTTTTATTTATTTACTTGAGAGCCAGCCAGATTTTTTTCATTTTTATAGATTTTTATTTATTTGAGATTTTTAAAAAATTTTATAGAATTTTTTATTTATAGATTATTTGTTTGAGAGAGAGCCAGAGAGAGTATGTGTGTGTATGTGTGTGTGAGAAAGAGAGAGAATGAGTGTGGGGGGAGGGCTGAGGGAGAGGTAGAAACAGAAGCAGACTCTCCACTGAGCAGGAAGCCCGATGAGGGGCTCGATCCCAGAACTCTGGATCATGACTTGACTTGAAGGCAGGTGCTTAACTGACTGAGCCATCCAGGTTCCCTTAAAATTTCATTTAAGTACTTTTGTTCAAGGCACACAGACTTTACCTCTCGACAACCCTTGGCCCTGTCTCTTATGTTACATCTTCCCACTTCCCACTTTGCCTACTCTGCCCTCCTCCCCCACTGCTTTTAGATTTTCAATCCCCAACTTGGAATGAAAAGTAAGGGCAAGATTTTGCCAGAAGCTCAATATCCATAACTGAGAAGCCCAGGCAATGTAACTTCCAGGGGCCAGTGCTCAGGAGGTGTGAGGTAGAAGTAGTTTATCAGAGCATCTAGGAATGTGAAAGAAAATTCTTTGTAGCCACATCAGCAAGTACTTTTTCTTACTCAGGAAGGCAGAGGGCAAAGTGAGACAGGCCACATTTGGGGAAAGTGCTTTTGGGCTGTCAGTTTTGCCTGGAGTTCAGTTTTATGTTGAGATGGTCACAGAATGGGCAGCCTGTTTCAGGAGGCTGGAAGGAACCTTTAGTAAATATTGATGATGGGAAGCTGGTGGTAGGGGAAAGGCTCTGGATCCACTGCTTTCTATTTTAAAAGAAAAAAACCCCACTTAATTAAAATTGTAGTAAAACGAAACAAATAAGAGAAAATAGAGTGAAAGGACATATAAGCTTGATGGAAAAGCTGCTATCGTTGAATTTTTAGAACACCAGGATTTCAACAGGGTCTTTTATCAAAATTATAATAGTTGAACAATTCTTAAGAATATCTTGTAGGGGTTTTTCTTTCCTCTTCTTTTTCTTTCCATCCCCTCCCCTCCCCTCCCCTCTCCTTTCTTCTTCTCTGCTCTCTTCCTTTTTTTGGAGGGCAAATTCCTGAACCCTAGGCGGGATTATGGACTCTTCCTGGTGATGGAAGCTGTCTTTTGTCTGGTCAGTTGTAGGCTGCAGCCAGAGAAGCCAACCTTGGACTACGGGTGATGAAGCAGGGAGGGCGAGCCTTCCCACCAGCGCTGATCAGCTCACACTCCCCACACAACACTGACCTTAATGGTGTATGCCAAGAAGGCCATATGTGGGTCTAGGTCTACACACCCTTGGGTTGTGACTTACAGTCGTAACATGAGTCTTTCGGGTTGAAGTTTAAAAAAAAAACAAAAAACCAGGACAGGCGCCTGGGGGGCTCAGTGGGTTAGGCACCTGCCTTCGAGTCAGGTCAAGATCCCAGTGTCCTGGGATCAAGCCCCATCTTGGGCTCTGTGCTCAGTGGGGAGCCTGCCACTAACCATGCTTGTGCTCACTGTCAAATAAATAAATAAATAA
This sequence comes from Ailurus styani, assembly GCA_002007465.1. Taxonomy (NCBI): domain Eukaryota; kingdom Metazoa; phylum Chordata; class Mammalia; order Carnivora; family Ailuridae; genus Ailurus; species Ailurus styani. The sequence goes on along the minus strand of LNAC01000455.1, from coordinate 1,107,451 downwards.
ATAAATAAATAAATAAATAAATCTAAAAACAAACAATCAACAACCCAGAATTTAGTTGGCCAGTGACAATGAGGTCAATGTTGTAATGCTAGAACTGCTCTTTCCACCCCTTTGACTTCTATTTGAAAGTGGTTGTGAAGACCTAAAAGAACACATTTTCCCACACACTCATTTTCAAATGGCCCGTTTCTGGTTAAGTTCACATTCTTGACTTGCCACCATGTTTCCATCCCTCCAGGTCTGAGGGCCCAGAGACCAGGAGCACGTGCACTAGCAGGTGAAACTTCTCATATCTGGGTGTGCCACGGCTCTTCCTTAGCCTCGAGAAAAGCATTGAGATTCTGAAGGCAGAATTTTTCTCAAGAAGTTGAATTGTTTCATAAACGGCATCAACCATCATTTCATTTTTGAGTAGAGTTTAATGACAGATTTAATGTTCAGCATTCTAAAAATATTACAGAATTTGTATGAAGTGCAGAAATTGTATAACCTTGGCAAAGCGAATTTCTTAACTCGTATCTCAGAAAGTTCCATTCCTCAACTCGGTTCTAGGTGATTGAAGCACCCTGATTATTATTTACTGCTCTGTGTTGAATGTTGCAAGGCCAGTTTTTTATTTTTCTGCTTACATCTCAAAGGTTGAAACTCAGATCCTTAAGCTCTCTTACCATGAGACTCACCCAACTGCTCATGTAACCCCTGTTTGGGCTGGTGCCCCATTTCTCAGGTCCTGAATACCACCTCTGGCCAACTTCCCTCCCTCTCCACCTAACTCCTGCCAACACCCCAGGGCTCCTCGGCACATAAAAAATGCCAGCCTGGCCTGGCCATCTAGGGCTTTTATCGCCATGTTATCCCAAAGTAAGTTCAATGAACAGTGATGTTACCTTAATACGGAAAAGAAAATCTCCTGTGTGTATTAGTTTGCTGGTGCTGCTGTAACAAAGAACCACACCCTGGGTGGCTTAAGACAACAGAAATGTATTGCCTGCAGGTGAGAACTTGAAAATCAAAGTGTCAGCAGGGTTGCTACTTCTGAGCCCTAGAAGGGAAAGTCTGCTCCATGCCTTTCTCCTAGCTTCTGATTGTTTGTTGCCATCTTTGACAGTTCCCTTGATCTTCAGAGGCTTCACCCTGACCTCTAGCATCATCCTCTCATGGTCTTCGCTGTGTGTGAATGCTTGTCACCAAATTTCCCCTTTTTATAAGGACCTCAATCCTATTGGATTAGGTCTCACCCAAATGACCTCATTGTAACTCGATGACCTCTGTAACAACCCCATCTCCAAATGAGTTCCCATGATGAGAGGTTCTGGGTGCTAGGACTTCAACATATGGATTTTGAGAGGGCACGTTTCAACTCCTAACACCACGCTGCCCCCATATACCCTCATCTGGTTGTCCTTTGGCTAACTTACAAGACCTGAAAGGTGGCAGCCCACTTTCCTCCCTTCTCCAAGACTATAGCTGCAGCCCTGCCCCCAGGCCTTCCAGATCCTGGACTTCCCTTCTCTCTTTGGCCTGCTTTCACCTGGGTGATCCTTCCACACGGCATGTCTGAAGAGAAGAAGAAGGAGGGAAACTTCTGTTTCTTATCTTGGTAAGATACTGTCTTTTTCCTTCTCCATTCCACCATTTTCCACTTTTCTATAACTCGGCTGAACCACATACACTCCCACCTTCCCCAGGAAGCTCCCTTTCCAAATACATTATAGTCACCATCTTCCCACCCCCCATGGTGTCTCTCCTGCTAAGCTTTGTCCTCTTCTAGAAGCAAGTCCTGCTTAGACATCAACTCCTTGAAAACGTGCAGCCTAAGGACAATGGTGTGGTTGAGAATGTTTGATTTGTTGAGGGAAGAGGGAAGAAGTCTGATTTTGCTTTTTGTTCTTGAGAGGAGGATTTTCTGACAGACCTACCACCAGTTGTAGCCACGCTGACCAAGTGAACTGGTGGCTTTAGGTAGTGTTTCCCAAAATATGTAAGGAGACATTTCTGCCCTTTTAGAAAATCACTTCCATCCCCTGTCCCACAATAAGTTATAGAGATGAAGAAATGACTGCAATATTATATATAGTATCTCTTGATGGAGACATGCAGTACATTAATTGAAGTCTCTGACAAGTCCAGCTGAACAGAAACTGGTTTAACTTTGTGTGTGTGTGTGTTTATTTTTATTTTATTTTACAGCAGCTTCATAGCACATTACTAACAACCATCACTACTTATTACTGACAAACACTGTTGATATAGCAAAGGTCAGCAAACATTTCAACATTTGTACTTGAACAGTGTTTCATCCATCTTTAAGCTGGGCAAACCTTAAGATTTTGCAATTAAAAATATACATAATCTAGGTGAATGCACACACTTCCAATTTTAAATAACCAACTTCATTTTTTTTCATTTTATGGACAACGTTCTTTAAAATATTGAGATGTAATTAACACATAACACATAATTAACACATAGTTTCAGGTGTACAGTGCAATGATTCAATATTTGTATATATTGCAAAATGCACCACAAGTCCAGTTAACATCCACCACATGTAGTTAGAAAAGCTTTTCACTTGTGATGAGAACTTTTAAGATCTACTCTCTTAGCAAGTTTCAATATCAATCCTGTATTATGAACTACAGTTGCCGTGTTGTAGATTACATCCCTGGGGCTTATATATTTTATAACTGGAAGTTTGTACCTTCTGACCACTTGGCTTAACTTTTTGTCCAGAATTTTCTTATTATGAAAATTTTCAGAATTATACCATCAACACTCATATACCAACCAACTAGATTCTATAGTTAACATTTTTGCTATTTTTGCTTTTTTCCCATTGTAACCATCTATCCATCTCTTTCTCTCTCTCTGTCAATCCTTCTTGTTTTTTGATGCATTTCTGAGTAAGTCACAGGCATCAGGACCTTCCTCCCAAAACTACCTTAGCTTAACCAGCTTTGTTTATGATTTGTGTGTCATCTTTGTTCAGGGGCCCTGTGAATCTCCTCTGTATCATTCCAATTTTAGTATATGTGATGTAGAAGCAAGCATTAGCCAGCTTTGTTTAAATCAGCATTTCCTTGTCCTCCATGAGCATGAAAGTCACATGTGTTGTTTTTTTTCCAAGATTTTATTTATTTATTAGAGAACACGAGCAAGCAGAGGGGCAGAGGGCAGAGGGAGAAGCAATCTCCCTGCTAAGTAGGAAGCCCAATTCGGGGCTCGACCCCAGGACTCTGAGATCATGACCTGAGCCCAAGGCAGACACTTAACCGGCTGAGCCACCCAGGTGTCCCTAAAAGTCGTGTGTTTTTTACTAAAACCTACTGATGTCACCCAAATTCCATGTTCTGCAGGAGAGACTTTGGACTAGATGCTTTGGGGTTATAAAATCTCAGCTTATTTAAAATCATTGTCTTGTCTCATTTAGATTAATCACAGAATGGGAAGGGCCACATTTAATCACAGATGAGGAAAACGTGGTCGGGAAGGTGAGGACTATTGCCCCAGGTCATACAGCCAGGCCGAGGCCTATTAGCTCTAGAGCTTTCTCTACAGAATGTCGGTGTTCTGCCTTTTCCTTGAACCTGGCAACATTTTCCTTCCACTCTGGTCTTTACAGACCACAAGGACTTCGTTCATCTTTGGTTTACTGGAGTGTTTCAGGGGCCGACAAAGTAAATCTTCTGGGCCGGGCTCCACACTAGGCTCCCAGAAGGTGGAAGGGAGGGCCAGACTTCGGCACAGATGAACGACTCCTTTGTAACTTCATTTCTTCCAGTTACTTGTTACATCTTCCCCAGATTTCTCTTCCCTGGTCATGTCCACATTTTATTTGTTCCTTCCCAAATTCCTAAAATTCATCATCTAGTTTTTTGCGAAAAAAGATGTGTTTTGTTTTTATTTATTTTATTTTATTTTTTTATTATGTTCAGTTAGCTAGCATATAGCACATGGAGAGGTATTCAAAGTAATCTACAGCAAGCCTCTCACTCTCTTCTGGGCATTTAGGGAGTGGGTGAGCCAAAGGGGGCGTGATAGCACTCCAATTTTATATTCTACCTGAAAAAATGTTTGTGATTCTAAAACTCCATAGGAGGTCTTCTATCATAGCAATGAGATATGTCCTCCTCAAGTTACATTCAAGGAAACTATCATGGCATTCTATGATTACCTTCTATACTTAAAATACAGGTTTGGAGTTTTTTTTAGCATTTAATTTCTAGCGTAATGATTAGATATATCTCAGGAAAATTGCTCTTATCAGTCTAAGATTTCTAGTGGTCACTATTGGTTCCATAGTACTAATCTTCTAAATGTTTGAGGATAAGTAAATTTAACTCCTTGTTTTCTGCTACTATTTTCTGATATAAATAGTATTAAAACATTTCTGGGGCACCTGGCTAGCTCAGTCAGCAGAGCACTTGACTCTTGATCTCAGGGTTGTGCGTGCAGACCCCACGTTGGGCAGAGAGATTACTTAAAAAATTTTTTTAAATTTCATCTAAGAATTATGTTCTTGATAACAGTGATTGTTGGGATCTCAATTATCAAAACTTATTAAAGATCCTATAATTATTGAGTGGTTACTATAGGTTGATTGATTGATTTGAATTCCAGTATAGTTAATGTATGGTGTTCTGTCAGTTTCAGTTGTACAATATAGTGATTCAACACTTCTATATATTACATAGTGTCCATCACGATAAGTGTACTCTTGATCTCTTTATTTATACATATTCCATGGAATTTCCAAAAAGATTCAAGGCAGGTGAATTAAAAGTTTAGTTTTCTAGAACAAGTTTGTGTATTATATTCTTCATTTACAAAACTGAGATAGACAAAGCTTTAATTTCTGGCTTTGCATTTTTTTTCATGGGCCTCCATGTCAAGGTAAAGTGAAAACAAAGTTTTTCTACCCCAATTACAATATACAAAAGCTATCCTACTCCTTTCCACCAACAAAGAGTAAAGACAAAAGCTTGGTTATAAAATAAGATTTATTCTGATTGCTGACATTTTAGGAAAATGTAATCATTTACATATAAAGCCATGATGAAGAAACAGTTTTTATGGCTTTAGACATATTCTGAAAGGCCTTGGAAGCAATCTCACTCTGGTATCATCTGGAGAAAGGTTTCTATGGCAACTCGTGAACACTTGATGTTTTTTATTCTTTTCAAGAGCATTAATCATCCCACGGCCTGAGGGTTCGGTAAAGGTCCCCTTCATTTGAGAAATGATTGTCATTTGGTTTTCTGTTATATATTTTGTTTGTCTTAGGGAAAGCAGAGCAAAGGGCTTCCAAGAAGCCTTGGAATCTTTTTCATATTTGGCAGCAAGAGGTGAATAGCGTGGGCTTAGAGGTTGCTTCTCAGTGATTAAAATTACAGTACACTTCAGTATGTTTGGTTTATGTCATGTTGTCCCTCTTTTCCCAAGAATTGGGTTGGTGTGTTCTCCGGAAAGAGAAGTCAGTCTGTACCTATTAACGAGAAAGAACCATTTGGCCAAAGCACTTAAGCACTAGTTCAGGGGAGCTGACCTTGAGGGCACTGCACTTGTTGCAGAAGCTTTCAGATTGTCCTGTAATACAGGCTCAAGGCTTTGGACACGGACAGGCTGCAGGTGATTTTTATCCATGTATTCTTTCCAAGAGAATGAATAAAGATATATTTTAATTTAAAAATTTGGCAGGCTTGGGGAATGTTCTTTTAACACGGGCCATTGTGTATTATAGGAAGTCATGTGACTAATGAAAAACACATAGGACGTAGAAACAGAACTGGATTTTAGATCTGGCTCTGATGTAGCTGGTTGTGTAACGCTGAGCAAGACCTTGAATCTCTCTGAGCCTCTAGTTTTTAATCTAAAAAACAGGAATAATGCCAGCCTCACAGGTGATGTTAAGGACTGAATGTGTGTGAATATAAGAAACTGCAGTGTTGTAAACTGTAAGGTGGTTAATATCAGTAGGCTCTTTCTTTCCAGCTCTTTCCCTCTGAAAAAGTCAAAGGTATCCTTTATCATTTCTTTTTTTAAAGATTTATTTATTAATTTGAGAGAGTGTGTGCAAGCAGGGGGAGAGAGAAAGAAAAGCAGACTCCGTGCTGTGGGTGGAGCCCGATGTGGGGCTGGATCTCATGACCCTGAGATCACCACCTGAGCCAAAACCAAGAGTCAGTCAACCGACTGCACCTCCCAGATGCCCCCCCTTTACCATTTCTGGGGCGACCAGAGAAAATAAGTTCCAGTGTGTGCAAATATTTTAGTTTCTTATACTAAATCAAATATACTATGTTTACATAGACACCATCACAGCCATTTATTTATTTATCGACTAAATAGTTAAATGCCATCTTTGTTAAAGGCTATTAAGTGAATCCATTCCACAATCACCTGATCGTCAACTGTGTCCTAGCATTGAGGAGACAAAGAATGGATAATTAAATCCTTATCATTCAGGAAATAAGTTTTCTGAGTTTCAGACACAGCATGATCTGTTCAGGCAGGTGTCCTGCACAACGTTTCCTGGCTAATGGCAGTGACAGAGGAGATACAGTCCAGCCCACATTCTGCCAGGCAAGCCATTTGCACCGATGTGTGCTGCATTTCCCTGAGAGAAGAGCGCCATTTTGAAGTTTACCTGCAGGGTGTGTGCATCTTCTTGTAATTTACACAAAGGCAAAGATGTGCTGACAGCCCTGTTGCCTGCATGGTCTGAGACATGGGCTTACCACAAGGCTCCCAGTGTTTCACCACTTAGTATGAGGAAGGCTGCTGGGCATGTTTGTTATCCAGAGTCAGAGTGCCTGGATTTGAATACTGGCTCTGCCACTTTTTAGCTGTGTGATCTTGGGCACATGACTTGGCCTCTCTGCACTTCACTTTCTACATCTACCCACTTCACAGTGTTGTTGAAAAGATAAATTCTTATATGTAAAACACTTCAAAAGAGAAGCTGGCATATGGTCAGTGCTCAAAATGTCAGCTGTTCTGTGATGGTCTTACCTGCTTCTACTCTGTGTCGAAAAGTCAGCAATTAACCATCCAATTCCATCTACAAATACCACTTTCTTTAATGAATTTATTTCACACAGGGGATATTTTCATCTTACCTCAGGCCCTTTGTGTATGTGTGTGTATTTGTGTTAAATAACTAAAAGGCATTCTCTTTAGAGACATCAAAGAATCCCAGTTCTTTGATCAGAAGGTCACTTGGCTCTTCCTAGAAATTTCTCATAAAACCATTGCTTTGTCAGAAGTGACAGAGGTGTCGAGGGCTATTTGCAGATTTTTGGCTTTCATCCTTCCTGAGGGAAGGCTTACATCTTTTACTAAGATTATAAGGTTAGAGGTGCTTTGAGGTACAGTGAATTTTTTGTCAATTTTGGTTAACATGATACTTTTTTGGGGGTGTGGGTAGCTTTAGACTGAGAAAAAAGTCCTTACGTGGTATTGAAGTACTGATGTTTCATCATGCTGTCAAAACAATTAACTATGCATTTTAAAACTGAAAAAGTTTCATTAAATATCAGGTTTCGATAGGAAGGACATAAACCAGAATTGACGAAGCAAAGCGTGAGGCCCATGGTGATTATGATTTTTCTCTTCCCTCCCCGTCCGAACCTCCACCATTCCTAAGACACCTTGAAAAAAAACAAAAACAAAAACAAAACCCTTTTGTTACCAGTACTTTCTAGTCTCCTGGCTCATCTAACTCTTGGGTCATTTTCCATGACAGGAAAACTTGGAAACTTTGAATGCTAATAACGTGACACGCCCCTGATTTTTAGATATTTAAAATAATTTGGATGTCTTCTCCCAGTGGAGGGGTCCAGATCATCAAGATAATCATCGCTTCGATGAAACCTTTTTCCAGATAAACTGCCTGGAAGAAAGGTGCAATATTTTTATGATTTCATTACTCACATGTGCTGGGCTCTTCATCATTCATCCGAGACTCAGAGCCAGAATACCGTAGCCCCTGCACCATCTGAAGTCAACAAATGAGATGATCTTATCAGGGGCCTGTCAGGGTCACAGAGGGGCTGTCCCTGAATGTGCCAGTGATAATTCGGTTGTGAAATACTAATTGATCCTGCATGTTAGGCTCCAGTTTAACTTTTTAAAAGTACGAAGTGATTAGAAGCTCGTTCCTCAATTGCTTACCAAAGTTAAATATCCGTTGAAGAGAAAAACTGGCACTTTAAGGGTCCCGTGTTTAGATGGAGAGCAGAATGTCTTAAGATACTTTGCATCAATCACATTAATAGGGTTTTTTTTTTTAATTTTTTCTCCTTGGTCTAAGGGTAGTGTCAAAGAGTTAAGGTTTGGGACTAAACTGTGACCCTGCCATTTACTGAGTGTGTAATCAACGGCAAGTTGGTGAATGTCTCTAAACCTCCATTTTTTTTCTTTTTTAAAATGAGGATAATAATACCTCTCTGTGTGGTGAAGACCAGATGAGCTTTGCTTGTAAAGTGCTTCTCCCAGAACAAAACAAGTGCTCGATGCTTTACGATGGTGGCTGTTACTACTGTGAATGTTTTCTTTTTTAAAAAGTGCTATTGTTTTTTCACTTCTGTCCAGAAATGATTGCATAAATGTTTAAACAGTACCAGTCACTTTGCCTAGTGTTTTTCAGGCAAACATATGCCTGCCACTTTCTGATTCAGGGTTGTTTTTTATTTTTTCTTTTCTTTTTTTTCACCCTAGTATTGCATTTTAAAATTCCCAGACTTCCCAGAGAATGCATCATCCCTCCTATTTTTTTTAATTTATTTTTATTATTTTCCCCAGGGGTACAGGTCTGTGAATCCTCAGGCTTACACATTTCACAGCACTCACCATGGCACAAACCCTCCCCAATGTCCATAACCCATCCACCCTATCCCTACCCTCCCACCCCCCAGTAACCCTCAGTTTGTTTTGTGAGATTAGGAGTCTCTTATGGTTTGTCTCCTTCCCCATCCCATCTTGTTTCATTATTTTTCCCTCCCTANAGGGGTACAGGTCTGTGAATCATCAGGCTTACATCTTTCACAGCATTCACCAAAGCACAAACCCTCCCCAATGTCCATAACCCATCCACCCTATCCCTACCCTCCCACCCCCCAGTAACCCTCAGTTTGTTTTATGAGATTAGAAGTCTCTTATGGTTTGTCTCCTTCCCCATCCCATCTTGTTTCATTATTTTTCCCTCCCTACCCCCCACAACCCCCCACCCTGCCCCTCAAGTTCCTCATATCAGAGAGATCATATGATAATTGTCTTTCTCTGATTGACTTATTTCGCTCAGCATAATACCCTCCAGTTCCATTCAGTCCCTCCTATTTTTGTTCTGTGGCAAAATGCGTTAAAAGTTCCCAACAACAGGCAGAGGAACAAACTCTTGAGAAATAACCCTGTTGTAAGCTGGGGCGGCTCTGTGGAGTTCAGTATTTGTTTATTCTTCCTTCTGTTAAACCATCATCCTTCGCCCAGTCATCAGTGACGAACCTCTGGCGAGCTACTTCTCAATTTTTTAAAAGATTTTATTTATTTGAGAGAGAAAGAGAGCACGAGTGGTGGGGAAGGCATAGGGAGAAGGAGAAGCAAACTTCCCACCGAGCAGGGACCCCAATGAAGGGCTCGATCCCAGGACCCTCGGATCCTATGACCTGAGCTGAAGCCAGATGCTTAACCGACTGAGCCACCCAGGTGCCCCTTAATCTTAATCACCTCCTGACCGGACTCCAAGTCCTCAGTTTCTTAGGTTCGCTGAAACTCCTCCTAAAACTGCAGTGACTCTCTTAAGCCCTCCATACACGGACCAGTTATTTTTCAAATCAGTTTTTGCCCATTGATGTCCAACAAGCCATTAAACACTGCTCCCCTCCACACCCCGTGAACATTAGACCAACTGTAAGGTATTTCCAACCACATGGTCTCATTTTGCCCTCTTTAAAGCTATTTTTGTAATTTTCTGTGTATGACTTTTTAAGGCACCTGGGCAGGGAGAAGTCTCTATTGAATGGTTTGATAAGACCCTGGCTTGTTTTAATAACTGTTCATGTTTGGCATCAGATACTGTTGGGTAACTGTGCAGACCAAAAGACAGTGCCTTTTGTGAACTAGAAAATGCTAGTGTGCATCAGCGATGTTGTATTTCATTCTGAACCTCCTTTGTTTAAGCCTCAGCGTGCTTAGCGGGTCGGTCTGAGTTCCCTGATAACAGCGGTTACTATGGCTGCGTGTTATTTCATATTTCATTTGTCAAACCGATGCTTGATAAGAGAAATGGCATTGAATTATCTGCAATTTTGAATCTAAATAGAAATATTCAAAAATAGATAAATGGAAATATTTTCCCTTTTTTTTCCTCATGGAGGTAAAATTAGCTCTGGAGTTAAAAATCCAAACCTTATCTTTCCAAATGATCGGTTGTGCAATGCTGTGTACGCCGTGTGTGGGTGGCCAGGGACTCCAGGACCCTTACCCTCCCACCAGCTCAAAGCCCCCGCCCGGCCTCCAAGGACAGGGCTTGGAGAGACAGATGAACTCAAATAATGAAATGTCAGATCCGCCTCTTTTAAAAAATGGATTTCCTCTTTTAGGATCGCTGATAGAACAGTTAACGAAGCCGATTTTGGCTGTAGCTTTTGCGGTGGGCTCCTATTTTCTGTTAGACGGGTGCTTATCAAACTGCAAGATACAAGTATGTTTTCAAAACACGCTGAACCAAATAAAGTGCAAAAGATCTTTTGAAATGTAATTTCCCCCTGTAGCAGAACGGGAGAGATGTGATCGATGAAGATGATGGTTCCGAGTCCCCGTGGAAAGCAGTATGCTTGGTTTATGAACTCTGACCCTGGAGTGACGCTGCCTGGCCCTTGTGAGACCTTGTGTGTTTCAGTCTCCTCGGCCGTAAAATGGCAAGATCAATAATGCCTTTTCTCAGTGGGTTGTGGTGAGATGTCGCTGAATCAGTATATTAAAATAAACAGTGTCTCAGATGTAGTGAGCACTCAATGAGTATTAGCTCTTTTTATAGGAATCTCTTTCTTTCTTTTCTTTCTTTCTTTCTTTTTATTTGCACTTGGGGGAGTGTTCTAAAAATCCCAGGACTATTATTTTTTAAAGACTAAGCTAGAAGCCATTTCATTTGTCTGTAAAGCCCAGCGTCTTGGCACTTCCTTGATTTTGTTTGATCCCATAAGGCAAATGATGAAGGTAATTAGAACTGAGGAAATTTGGTCATCATGGTGAGAGTTCGAGAGTTTTCCTGTCTGAGAACTATCTTACAGAACTCTGTAAGAGTGGTTTCGAAGATGCAGGATTTTAAGATCTCTGAGGTCAAAAACTTCACCTAGGATGTGTTTATACCAAAAAAGACACATACGGACTCTATAGTAAGCTTTGTACTGTGTCAAAACTCATTGAACTCATTGAGTAAAGTTTACCATATGTAAATTTTCCTCAGGAAAACTGTTTTTTTTTTTAAAACTACATTCAAGTCAGGGTGGTGAGAATGTTCAGGCATTTATTCAGTATTTTTTACTGCATTCATGATTGAATGAATGCACAGGGTCATTTCATTCTTTGGTGATGGATCACATGGAGAACTCGGACGCAGAGTGGGTTGAATTTTATTTATGTCCTTGGTTCTGAAACTTTACACCAACTTCCAAAAGCTCATGTTGACACAGAATTTAACAGTCAAGTAATTCTAGGTCCTCTCCAATGCTTTGAAGGTCTACTCTCCCTCTGACTTACAGGTTTTTTTTTTTTTTCCAGATTTACTTGAGAATGAAGTCAATGGCTACATTTGGTCTGGGGCTTCCTGGGGGTTAAACATTCCTCTGATGTGTGGCCTTTTGTTTTCATTTGTGTTGTCAGACACACAATCATGCAACTTAGTCCTTAGAGATAGACATGCTGATATAATAACCAAAGATGTTTTTAAGGTTTGGGACATTTACCAGAAATGAAGTCCCTCTTGTTCTTGCTAGAAATAACAACTGGTTTCCCAGACTTGGAATCTGTGCCTCTACTGAGAAACCCAACCACCTGTAAGGTGAAGGTAACTGTAGGCAATGTGAGTGAGCCAATGTGGACTTTTCTCATCGGGGTTAACATGAAGGGCTTACTTGGAGTCCCTGTGCAATGTCTGATTGTGATTTCTTATTGTATTTTCCCTCCAGGCATGGCGGCAGCCAAGCTTCTGCATGACTCTGGCCTGAATGTGGTTGTTCTGGAAGCCCGGGACCGGGTGGGAGGCAGGACTTACACCATCAGGGTAAGACATGAAGGATGGGGATGAAGAAATGTGAGGCTGAAGCTGAGTATTTTTTTTTCTTTTCTAAAAGTCTTGAATTTTGTTTGACCCTTAAGAGAGCAGAAATTACTTTGAAACATTCTCCACAGCCTCTCTCTCAATTTGCTACCCTTTCCAACATTTTCTTCTGTCTCTTTGCTTACCTCGTGATGCTTAGCACTTGCCTGATGAATTATTGCATCAATAAAGAGGTGTTTGGAATACATCAGCAAATAAAATAAAGATTTCTACCTTTGCGAAACTTCTGCTATCCTTGGGAGGTGGGGGAGATAGACAACAAACAAACAAACAACAATAGAAAAGGAGGGCCTTCTACGGTGTCCCTGACTAATAGGTATCTGGTTATGCTTGGACACCTTCAGACATAGGGAGCTTTTCTAGTTCCTTTTTCATTCTCTTTTTGTGTGTGTGTGCCCCTGGGGTACGGGTCTGTGAATCCTCAGGCTTACACCTTTCACAGCACTCACCATAGCACAAACCCTCCCCAATGTCCATAACCCATCCATCCTATCCCTACCTTCCCACCCCCCAGTAACCGTCAGTTTGTTTCGTGAGATTAAGAGTCTCTTATGGTTTGTCTCCTTCCCCATCCCATCTGGTTTCGTTTTTTCCCTCCCTACCCCCCACAACCCCCTCCTGCCCTGCCCCTCAAGTTCCTCATATCAGAGAGATCATATGATAATTGTCTTTCTCTGATTGACTTATTTTTCTTAGCATAATACCCTCTAGTTCCATCCACCTTGTTGCAAATGGCAAGATTTTGTTTCTTTTGATGGCTGCATA
>LNAC01000455.1:937271-1093929 GCA_002007465.1 Ailurus styani | reverse complement strand
ATATATATATATATATATATATATATATATATATATATATATATATTCCACTTCTTCTTTATCCATTCATCTGTTGATGGACATCTAGGTTCTTTCCATAGTTTGGCTATTGTGGACATTGCTGCTATAAACATTCGGGTCCATGTGCCTGTGCTGATCAGTACATCCGTATCTTTGAGGTAAATACCCAGTAGTCCAATTGCTGGGTTGTAGGGTTCTAGTCCCTTTTTCAAAGATCAGTCCTTAGTCATTGGAAATGAAGCTGGTTTGTAACCATATAGAAAACTTGCTTATGAACATATAAGAGCGATTTCAAAGGTTTAAATTATGGCCAAATGTTCCCTAATGCTATCTTTCAAATGTCTGGATTAACCACATAGAAATGGTCATTTCCTTTCTTGGTTTTCTCTAGCATTAAGTGTCTCAAAATTAGCCTGAAGTACCAAATAAAGAAAAATTCATCAACAATTCAGAGCTTACAAAAACCAAACCATGATGTGATATATGTTGTAAGTGATAGGGTTCAGAAGTCCATTACCTCTTTAAAGTTCAGTCCAATTTGCTTTAAAGAATGGTTTAATAACTTAGTCACATGAAGGAAGTACCATTGAAAACAGAATCCCATTTTCCTCAAGGTGTGTCTGTAACCTGTGAAATGCCAATTTGCTTATTTCAGAGCTTTTTTTCATCTTAGGAAGAACATTTTCACAAATATTTTTATTTATTTATTTATTCGTTCTTTTTGTGGGAAAACAGAACCAAAAAGTTAAGTACGTGGACCTTGGAGGATCTTATGTTGGGCCAACTCAGAATCGTATCTTAAGATTAGCCAAGGAGCTAGGATTGGAGACCTACAAAGTGAATGAGGTAGAGCGTCTCATCCACCACGTAAAGGTAAGCCTGGACCAGCCTTTGGAGGATTTGAAGACTTCTTTCTGGGTCTTTCCGTATATGAAGTCCAAATCCTCCCCTCAGAGAATCTACTGCATTCCTGAATGTTGCATATGTATTTCGGAAGTGTATTTCAACCATTCTGAGAATGTTTTCACTGTCATCAAATGAGAGCTAGGTGGGTTATTGACAAAGTGGTATTGCCCATTTGGCAAAAAGTTGAACAAAACCACTAGAGAAAAGGATGTTTGTGATTGATTTATTAAATATCTCTATTTAAATAGCTGGGCTCTTTTATGTGATACAAAAACCTATGTACAATTTTATAAATACTGCCCTAAACTTCATATTATGAAGAATATTTGCAATATGCCTAACATGGTATTTTGAAATTTTGTCATTGTATACTATGTATCGTCTAAGATTACTGTTCTTTGGAGAGTAACATTAAAGTGGCTCAAGCCCCAAATTCCATCTTCTATGGGGAAGCTCCATTGATCTCCCCAAAATTTCTTTGAGTTTACGAGGTCTGCCATTTCCATGATCATTTGTGGCTCCTGGTTCCTGCTTCTGTGACACCTATGCTCATTCACAACTTAGAGACTGTGACCCTTGTCTTCCCTCTGGTCCACACCAACCTGTGTTCAAATGCACCTCTTTATCCTGATTGTCTTCAGACCATCCCGTGCATTTGCGAGCAATAGACTTGACTGAAGTTTTGAGCAATGGGGATGGGGGTTTAATTGCAGAAACACGAATAGCTTAGAACTGAATATTGGACATTCTTTTTTCTGAATATTGGACATTCTTATTCTAATAAGCATTTAGACCAATGAGCCCCCTGGGGATTTCTCACTGGCCACATTTATCTTTGCATCCAACTCACCCACCATGTTGCTGTCTTCAGACTCCTCTCATATCTCCCTGATCCTTGTTTTCCCAGCAGCATCGTCTTGGTCCAGAAAGTCACTGTCATTCTCCCACAAGCAAAGAGTCACCTACTCTGGGTCCAACTCTGAAGTACCATAGAGAACAGGCAGAGGTTTTGAACTTCAGCTTTTCTTCTCTTCCATACTTCCCTTTTCTGCAGGTGGAAGTGAGCAGTGCAGAGACATACTCCTCACTGGTAGAAATCATCCCTTTTTAAAAAAGATTTTATTTATTTATCTATTTATTTATTTATTTGAGATAGAGCATGAGAGGGGGAAGGTCAGAGGGAGAAGCAGACTCCCTGCTCCGCAGGGAGTATGATGCGGGACTTGATCCTGGGACTCCCAGGATCGTGACTTGAGCTGAAGGCAGTCGCTTATCTAACTGAGCCATCCAGGTGCCCTAGAAACCATTCCTTTAGAAGACAGAAGAAAGTAGCAGTAGTCAGTTTTGATTTGCATTAACAATGTTGATACCCTAACATTATTTGTGAGTGATAATATCTAGAAGGACATATAACAAACTGTACATTATGAGTCATTTACTAAAACACGAGCTAACATCTATCTAATTTGGTACAATGGGGGTAAAAGATTTCCTTAATTTATACATAAATGTTTTGGTCGACCGTCAAATTTTGTTTTCTAAGCCTTTCCATCTTGCTTCTATCTGTGTCTAGCAGAAAAAGAGACAGATGAATTAGAAATGAAAATGTAGCATGGCGATGGTGCAATTTCTTGAACATCAATCAACAGGCTTAGTAAACGTCCTTCATTGGATTCCTTGCTTTTAAATGTAGGTCACATTGACCGATATTCTTTGTCTTTCCTGTCCTAATATGGAAGACTTGCAGAGACTGATCCAGAACACTAGGCTCTCTTTTAGGTTTTTCCAGACAAAGGAGATGACTAGAGATTATATTCATGTCTCTGTCTTTGTGTGTGCCGGGTTTCTTGGCAGTCAGAAGCCATGTCCAGGATGCTTTGTTTTTCTGGTAATCTTAGGTCTGACATTAAGTTCCTTGTGAACGTGATTGCTCACAGTCATCAATTGCGGAAATTTTACACTGAAATAATTTTTCAGAGTGATGGCCACATGTGCCACTTTCTTAGACGATTTCAAATAATCTATGTGCAGCTAAGAAAAAAAATACAATTAAGCAGTATCTCTGACTTGATACCGAGTAAATACATTATGCCGACAGTGCTCCTTATAAAATTTCAGATAAATGTCATTGCTTTTTAAGGATCACAAAAGGAAAAATAGAATTAGAAAAGGTAGGTAAAGAAAAACAATTTAAAGACTCTTCCATAATCCTAGCTAGAGAAAATCACTGGAAAATTCTCTCTTGGTTCATAGATTTTCATATTCCTCTGTTGCTATTTTCTGACCTCTACTGGAGGAAATGAGAACTATCAGTACACTTAAAAATACCAGAAATATATGGATATATATTTGATATACTGACTTATTCTGTAATGAATTCCCACTACCAAGACAACTGAAACACTAATGAGGCTATGAAATCAAGGCCTTTTTCAGTCTCAATAGAGGTGCTAATTTGACCTCCCAGGCATGGTCAAATCCAGATAATAGTGATAAAGACCTGGAATTAATGATTCTGGCGTTCTGTCTCCTACATGCCAAAGAATGCAATTCAGAAAGTTTTCCTCTGCTGTGGTAGGCAGTCCTGTAGGCATTCGGGCATTACTCTCTATTGCCTATTTCAATAACTATAGCCAAGCGCAAACTGTGGTTCATGCAAACATACGGTATATTCATGCCTTGTTTCATCAGGAGCCCCATATGTATTTTTTTATGATTTTAAAATTTTATTTATTTATTTGAAAGAGAGAGAGCACAGAGAGAGAAGCGGACTCCCCATTGCAGGGCTCCATCCCAGGACCCCGGGATCATGACCTGAACTGAAGGCAGATGCTTAACGGACTGAGCCACCCATGCCACCCCTCCGACGTGTATTTCTTAACCCAAAACCTGAGAGTATCACGTATGCCACTTACCATATTGTCAGATCCTGCTATGCAAATTAGCCTCCTCAAGGAATCTGCTTCTTAAATGTTTTACATGGTTGTTAATGGAAGACAGAGTTTTATGTGCAGATTTGATAATAGGCCGAGGAACTTGAATATGCTGGTTGGCAGTGAAAGTGGTGAGGTGAAGCTACCCGTCAAAGGGGGAGGAGTTGGCAGCTCCCAGTGGGCTAACTCTCCAAAGGAAGGGAATCTTTCATTCTTTTTTTAAAGATTTTATTTATTTATTTGACAGAAAGAGACACAGAGAGAGGGAACAGAAGCAGGAGGAGTGGGAGAAGGAGAAGCAGGCTTCCCACCGGGCAGGGAGCCCAATATGGGGCTCGATCCCAAGACCCCAGGACTGTGACCTGAGCTGAAGGCAGATGCTTAATGACTGAGCGCCCCGAAGGCTGTCTTTCTTAAGAAATGACAACTCCCAGTATCACCAGTGCCCTGGTAGTTGTAGAAGGAACAGTCGGCTAATAGATGGGGTGGGTTCATGATGGCTCTTAACAAACATCCAGAAATCCCTGCCATGTGCTGTGATATGCAGGGCCTCTTTCCTGTCTGCCTGTAGTCTGTCGGAAATGTTTATAACTACTGAGTGCCATTCCTTTTTAGTGCTAAGGTTGATCTGTCTTACATTGCTACAGTGTGGTTTTCCAAAGCCTCGTTCTGGAATAGGAGATGCAATACCAAGGTACATCGGGATTTCATTATTGGTGGGAAAAAGTAATCACTTCAACTCAATTCTTTATTAATTTAGAAGCTGTTTTCCTCACTTCTGAAATCCGTGATGCTGCCCTTAAGAGCTTCACAGTCCTGAAATTTTTCATCTGTTTTGCGAATAGTCATGCTAATTTCTGTAGTAGAGTTTTGGAAGGCAGCTGTTTAGGTGCCTTGGAAGTGACTTAGAAACGTTGTTCTCTTTTAGGGACTGTCTGTCTCATAATTAAAAGAAAAAGATGAAAAGTCAAAAGTTCCTGAGGAACTTCACTGTATTTTGATTTACACCTCTTTCTCTTCCATCAAGTGTGTGCGTGTGTGTGTGTGTGTGTGTGTGTGTGTGTGTGTGTGCTTTCATTTGTTTTTTATTCTCTTGAAGAAAGTGGGGAACATTTTTGAAGTTTGGTACAATTTAGGCTGTGGGCAAATAGAGATTCTCTGTTTCGGAAGCTTTTATGAGTCTGAACTATGGAACTAGAGTCTAGTCAGACATGAAACTGCGTTACCCCAACTTCACACTGATAATCAGTTACCAACTTCAGCTGTCTGGAGAAACTGAGAAAAAAAAAGAAAAAGAGGACACCTGGGTGGCTCAGTGGGTTAAAGCCTCTGCTTTCGGCTCAGGTCATGATCTCAGGGTCCTGGGATCGAGGCCCGCATCGGGCTCTCTGCTCAGCAGGGAGCCTGCTTCCTCCTCTCTCTCTCTCTGCCTCTCTGCCTACTTGTGATCTGATCTCTCTCTCTGTGTCAAATAAATAAATAAAATCTTTAAAAAAAAAAAGAAAGAAAGAAAAAGAGTAACTCTGGTCTTAGTCTGCTTCCTGGCTGTCTGAAGCCAGGCTCATTGTTAAAGTCCCTTGTGTGTGTCCCTTGTGTGGTCAGCCTCAACGCAGAAGAGGCATATGAATGAGGAGACCTGTCCCAAATATATTGCCTGTTTGTTGCTGCTACAACTGCCTTTGCTCACACATCCTCTTGAAGGAGGTACCATTTGGCTCACCACCTCCGTTTGTTGAGAACTCCGAAATCCAGGTGAAAATCCAGTACACCAAAAGCCCATAAAAGACAGGGAGTGGAAACTAGGTCTCTAGCAACAAGATCTGTTCTGTGAATTTTGCAAAAGAGATCACAGGTGCTGAACTCACTCTCCAGATTAGGGAACAGCAACAGAACGAGAGCTCAGATATCGAGACATAAAATATTCAAATTACAATTGCATTTGTCACGCAGGACCTCAGCATGTCCCAGAAATGAGCAAATCAGAGGTGTCCGGTGTTCTTCAGGCTCTTAATATTCCCTTCCCCACACCTCTGCCTCCAGTCCCGTTAACCCAGGGAAGCCTCCATCAAAGTCCAGGGTGCACTGGCTTGTCTCGTGATGACAGAAGTCCCCGGGAACAGGTTAGGCAAACTTTGCATTTCGTCCAGGGACAGCTGCCCATTTCACATGAACGTCACACGGGCCACGCAGAGTTCACTGGCTTAGGGAGTCTGTCCTAGCCGAGATGGGCTTCGTGAACCTTCTCTTCCCCTCCCACCCACATTCCAGGACCTTTCTTATTTGTCGGAAACAAATACCTCTTTTTGTTGCAGGGGTTTTTTGTTTGTTTTTTGTTTTTGTTTTTGTTTTTAGTGTGGGGAATAGTAATTTCCTCTTCAGCAAGTGAAACCCATTTGTCTAGGGATCATTCTGAAGCTTATGTTAGGTTATTCTTGAAACCAAAGTGCTCATTTGTGTTCCTTAGAAAACACAGGCAGCTTTTGGGGATGTAATAATTTGCCGAAAATTATGCCTTCGACAACTGGATTTGGAGCAATATTGTGGGCTAGGAGATGAATTTATTCTAGGCCTTTGAAGTTTCCATTTGGAACTTAATTTATGATAAAATCGGGAAGCCTCTTCTCTATATGCAAACACACACATACATACATCTGGATAAACTTAACAGTCGTTAGACTTGTGGGCAGCACAGAGTTAGTCTTAAATCACGCCAAAGATGGAGGGCAGAGAATGTATAAAATTCAATTACAATGGTGACATTCACTAAAGGAAATAGGTCTCCAGCTTCAGTCTTGTGCCAGATTTGACAGGCCCTATACCATGTCATCATGGGGTGCGGCCAAGTAGTCCAAAGAAGATGCAGTGAAAGGGGGCGCTTGGATGGCTCAGTCGGGGAAGCATCTGCCTATGGCTCAAGTCCTGATCTCAGGGTCTTGGGATCGAACCCTGAGTCGAGCTCCCCGCCCAGCATGAAGTCTGCTTTTTCCTCTCTCTCTGCTCCTCCCCCTTGCTCGTGCTCTCTCTCACACACACACGTAAATAAATTAAATCTTTAAAAAAAGAAGAGGCAGTGAAAGGGTCCCAGCTCACCAAAGGCTAATAAGGGCAACCAGGTAACAACAGTTGGTCAGAGAACTTTAGCAGCCTGCAGTTAGGAAGGCATTGTCAGGAAGTACTAGAGGGCCTGAAATGTGCTGGCCCACCTTGCCACCCCCTCAGCAGCAGCCCACAGAAAGGCTGACATGTGGATTCTGAGTCTGTTGTTCACAGAGCCCTTGCCTTTCTCCTGGCCTTTACAACAACCAGCAAATGATAGCAGTAGAAGCACTACTGTGGTACAGACATCTGGATCCTACCAAGCAAGTGCTTTTACACATAACATCTTATTTGTGAATGACTTGGTTGTGAACTAGATGTTTCACCGTTTTGCAGGTGAGAACATAAAGGCTATAAAGAGATTGATTGCAGAGGACAGGAAGCGATGGGATCAGAGTATGATCCAAGGTCTTGGGGTGCCAAGAATACACTGACACCTTGCTGACCCCTGGATGAGAGACTCTCTGGCATTTCCTTGTGAACCCCAGCACTTGGTTTGCCTGGCCTCCTTCCTTCCAAACTGACATGATTGCATCTTGGAAAAATGCAGCCCCAAATTTTCCTTTTTGTTAAAATGTTCAGCAGTTTACTACAGTTATCACCCTGGCTCCTTCCTAAGTTCTGTAGCCTCCTTACTTTTCTGATGATACTTTGTCAAACCCTGCTTGAAAATAGGATGAATGGTGTTCCACTGTGCATACTTCAAGATTACACACATGCACACACACACACGCACACACACACGCACGCACACACAGCACATTTTATTTATATTTAACATTCTTGAATTCTTATTTTTATACTTTCTCATTAAAAGAGGTTTTTTAGGTCTTCTTTTTCACACACGGATATTTCACAGATACTCTCCAGTGTCATTAAAAGTTCTTTGTTTAAAAAAATTCTTTATAGATCCCGTTTTTTTAAAGATTTTATTTATTTATTTGACAGAGAGAGCGAGATCACAAGTAGGCAGAGAGGCAGGCAGAGAGAGAGGAGGAGGCAGGCTCCCCGCTGAGCAGAGAGCCCGATGCGGGCCTCGATCCCAGGACCCTGAGATCATGACCTGAGCCGAAGGCAGAGACTTTAACCCACTGAGCCACCCAGGCGCCCTATAGATCTCATTTTAAACAGATATATAATATTTTGTTGTAAGAACACTCTGTAATATAGTGGATATTTTGCCAATCAGTTACTTTCAATAAGGCATCTATACTCTTTTCAAATAGTCTGACATTTATTAAGCATCTAACGTAGACCACTAGTATGCAAGGCTAAATAATTGAATTTGAGACAGTTTGGGCTATTAGGCAGTGTCAGATTTGTGAGATCAAAGATTCCCTCCTCAGTATAAAAGGAAATTAAACCCCCACCCAAAAAGAAAAAAAAGTGACCAAGTAAAATACGGCAAACAAAACAAAACAAAACATTTCCATGCCACAATTAAACCAAAGAAGATAGCAGCCTTAGATCATAAAATTTGACAAAAATGGCAAGGAAAACTTTGGGTTTCTAATCCCGGCTGCTCAAACCCAGAGCTCAACTGTTGCTGAAAGCAAACGTATTACAAGTTGAAGCCAGCGATCACGAACTCTTCAACAATTTCCCTTAGAGTGCCAAGGCTGTAAGTACTTGGTGTGCCTTTTACATTATCCAGACAACAGGTTGGTCAGTGTGTTCCCGGTTTCTCTGCCTCTTAATCCTGTAACATCTCTTTCCTGGCCACCTGCATGCTGTCCACTAAGCCAGTGGCACACTATTTATTTATTTATTTTTAAGTTTGTATTTTCATTCTAGTTAGTTAGCATACAATGTTATATTAGTTTCAGGTGTACAACAGAGTGATTCAACAATTCCATACATCACCCAGTGCTCATCGTGACAAGTGCCCTCCTTAATCCTCATCCCCTATTTCACCCAATGGCACCCAGTTTAAAATTTGGTCATAACAACACTCCAAAATGTCATCAGATGAGGACTCAACTCAGGAGTGGAGAAGCTTTGGTGAAACTGTTTTTAAACAGTAAACATATTTAAATAAAGATTTAAATATAAAGAACTGGAAGAATTATGTTTGGCAGGACAGAATAAACTAGAGTGTATTTTTATTTTTTCTTACTTATGTGGAAGAGAGAACACACGGGTGGGGGGAGGGGCAGAGGCAGAGAATCTCAAGCAGCCTCCGTGCCAAACACAGAACCCCACGTGGTGTGCAGTCTCAAGACCCCAAGATCATGACCTGAGCCGAAGCCAAAAGTCAGAAGTTTAACCAACTTTGCCACTCAGGCGCCCTCAGACTATATTTTTAAAACAACCTTTATATGGTAAAAAAAAAAGAAAAAGAAAAAATAACGTAATCTATAAAATCAGAGTGTGAGAAAAGTGAGAAGAGAAGAAATATAAGCAAATTGAGTGCTCGTGACATCTTCTTTCATGGCATGGAATCGGTCTATACCAAAATTAAACGTGTAGCCAATAAAAAAAACGAGACTCAGATCACTTAATGGTTTTTATGATCTTTTCACTTTTTGCTACAGGGGTCTTTCAGGAACCAGTATTTCTTGGGGTCATGCAACATTTGTTTGAAATTTAATACTTCCTTCAGTTCACTTCAGTCTGTGTTTCTTCCATTAAATTCACGTAAATTTAGGTCATTAAAAATAGGGGCGCCTGGGTGGCTCAGTGGGTTAAAGCCTCTGCTTTCGGCTCAGGTCATGATCTCAGCGTCCTGGGATCGAGGCCCGCATCGGGCTCTCTGCTCAGCGGGGAGCCTGCTTCCTCCTCTCCCTGTCTCTCTGCCTGCCTCTCTGCCTACTTGTAATCTCTCTTTCTCTGTGTCAAATAAATAAATAAAAATCAAAAAAAAATAGTAAATATAGTATGATTTGATTCTCAGATACTTGCATTTCTTTCTTTGGCCCTTCCTCCCTCCCTACCTCCCCCTTTCCTCCCTTCCTCCTTTCCTTTCTTTTTTGTTTCCTTTCTCCCTCTGTGCATTTATCCATCCATCCACCCAGCCACTCATCCACCCATCCAACCATCCATCCATCCATCCATCCATCCATCCATCCACCCACCTACCCACCCACTCATCCATCCACCCACCCATCCACCTACCCACTCATCCATCCATCCATCTTTCTGTCTTGTAGATGCTTATTAAGGGGTCTGGAATGTCAGGCACCAAATGTTATAGCTGTTTTTTAACCTGCATGGTGTAATTTGAGATAATTTGCTTCCTGCTTCTTTTAATTTTTTTAATACTGCCGGAACTTTTTTTATAAAGAGCTCCTCTTATTTTTATTTTTAAAAATGTAATTAGACACAGACTCTACTTTTTGAGAGCTCATGGACCATGAAAAGAGGTTCCACTCTGTGACTCACACCTGCCCAGCAGCAATCTCCTGGGTCATATATCTATTAACAAAGACCAAACTGCTTCCAGCTGGGCTTAGTGACTGAGCTTCAGCCCTTTGAGTTTAGACAGTCTAGATCCCAAAGCAGCTGTTTGAATGCAGAATGTCAAAGGCTCTTATCCTGTTGTTAGTGGGCTGCAGAATTTTCCCAGTGTCTCTCTCTCTCTGTCTCTCTCTCTCTGTCTCTCTGTCTCTCTCTCTGTCTCTCTGTCTCTCTCTGTCTCTCTCTGTCTCTCTCTGTCTCTCTCTCTCTCTCTCTCACACACACACACACACACACACACACACTTCATTGTTGACCCTTTGCCGCCACCTTGGCTAAGGTCTTTATGCTTTTGTACCTTGATGTCGCCATTTGCAAAAGAAAGGTATTTGTCCTGCTTAGTGCTTTGAGCTTTGAAAGAGAAAAGATGCTAACAGCAGATACTGATTAACCTCATCCTTGCCAACAAGGCTGCTCTGATTCAGTGAAGTTACTAAGAATGTTTTGATAGGAAGGCTAGAGTCTATTTACTTTCCTTTCGAAAAACTTCTCTAATGACTGTGCGGATTCTTTTTTTTTAATTTTTTAATTTTTTAAAAAGATTTTATTTATTTGACAGACAGAGATACAGAGAAAGAGGGAACACCAGCAGGGGGAGTGGGAGAGGGAGAAGCAGGCTTTCCCGAAGAGCAGGGAGCCCGATGCGGGGCCCGATCTCAGGACTCTGGGATCGTGACCTGAGCCGAAGGCAGATGCTTAACGACTGAGCCACCCAGGCACCCCGATTGTCTGGATTCTTAATACCAAGTAAGAATCTGAATGGCAAGGGCACCGGGAAGGTTGAAGCTGTACAAATTCTTACCTGAAGAGAACCAGGCCAGTACACTCATCCTGAAAATATTTTTACAGGCTCCTTTTCCACTGAACTGTAATTCTTCCTTTTTTTTTTTTTTTAAAGATTTATTTATTCATTTGACAGAGACAGAGACAGCGAGAGAGGGAACACAAGCGGGGGAGTGGGAGAGGGAGAAGCAGTTTTCCTGCCGAACAGGGAGCCCGACACGGGGCTCGATCCCAAGACCCCAGGATCATGACCCAAGCCGAAGGTAGATGCTTAAGGACTGAGCCACCCAGGCGCCCCTATAACTCTTCCTTTTAAATCCAGGCTTCTCTCCTTCTTTCTTTGTGTCCCATATTATGAATAGGCTAGGCCATCAGCGTTCTGCTGCAACTAACCTCACATGCCCAGACAAACAAGAGCAAATAGATAATAGAAGAGAGAGAATGAAATCTCCTTTCCTGGTTCTGCTTACCTTCTGTGTTTCCTTCAGCTCTCCTCTGATTTCTTTAGGTACTGGCATATGCGACAATGTTATTCTTAGACCCAGTGAGGCCCTTCCCTTCGGGTTACTGAGTGACAATGCTGCTGTTCTTCTAGAATTGTCAGGAGATAGTAGGCATGTCAGCGTTTACTAATCTCTAAATAACCCAAGGTCAGAGAACCAAAATACATTAATTTTTTCTTCTTTTTTTGACAAATATGTGAAATCTCGGAATACTCACCAAAATAGCTTAAAACAGCACTGTGCGATAGAAATAGATGTGCCACATGTGTCATTTAAAGATTCTAGTACCTAGGGGCCCCTGAGTAGCTCAGTTGGTTGGCTAAGCTTCTGCCTTCGGCTCAGGTCATGATCCCAGGGTCCTGAGATCGAGTCCTTCATCTGGCCACTTGCTCAGCAGGGAGCCTACTCTCCCTCTGCCTGCCGCTCCCCCTGCTGTGCGCTCTCTCTGACAAATAAATAAAATCTTTAAAAAACATTTTAAAAAATAAATTTTCTAGTAACCATATTGAAAAGTAACAAGAAAGAGCTGCAATTAATTTTTTTAAAAGATTTTATTTATTCATTTGACACAGAGAGAGAGATTACAAGTAGGCAGAGAGGCAGGCAGAGAGAGGAGAGAGGAGGAAGCAGGCTCCCCGCTGAGCAGAGAGCCCGATGTGGGCCTCGATCCCAGGACTCTGGGATCATGACCTGAGCAGAAGGCAGCGGCTTTAACCCACTGAGCCACCCAGGCGCCCTGCAATTAATTTTAATAATATAGTTCACTTAACCCAATGTATTCAAAATAGTGTCATCTTAGCATGTAGTCAGTATAGAACATGATAAATGTGGTGTTTTACATTCTTTGGACTGAGCTTCTGACACCTGGTGTGTATTGTATACTTCTAGCACATCTCAGCTTGGACTCGCTGCATACGAGATGCTTAATAGCCACATACGGCTTGTGGCTACCGTACCGGGCAGCACAGACCTCAAAGGTTAGCAGAGTCCATGTATTTGCCGCCATTTCTCAGACATCTTCAATTTTTTAAAAACCTGTACCAAACGTATGCCTGGATCCTACAACATAAATCCTATATCATGACATACCCGTTATGCAACTTCAAATACCTGGCATCACAAAGAACTCGGAGGTTAAACAGAATGATATTCCTCCTATGGATTTTGCTTCCTCATGGCAAACCAGCTTTGAATCACGTTGAAAAAACCCCCCTGAGGGCGCCTGGGTGGCTCAGTCGGTTAAGCATCTGCCTTCAGCTCAGGTCGTGATCCCAGGGTCCTGAGATCGAGCCCTGCATGGGGCTCCCTGCTCAGCAGGGAGCCTACTTCTCCCTCTCTTTTCTCTCCCTTTGCCTCCCCATCTCTTGTGCATGCTCTCTCTTGCTTGCTCTCAAATAAATCAATAAAATCTTTTAAAAATAAAAATAAAAATTCTCCTAGGTGCACAGGGAGGTTGCCATGTGTCTGGTGTTTTTATGCGTGAGGCAGTAAGCAAATTGGAACTCAGTGAGGTCAAGGTGGTCAGAGATGCTGCCACAGAAAATGCTTTGAATGCTTCTCAAAACCTTGAAGGACATCGCCGAATAAATTCAAGGGAATAACTTAATGGAGAGTGTAAAGCCTTTTTTGTAGAGCGTCATTATTGTATTAAAATTGTCAGACGGTCCCTAACTGACTAACTCAGGAGCAAACATGGAACTGGCCCAAAGTCCTATAAGTGATTATTGTCCTCAAACACAGTGAGAGAAGATTCCCACAAGCACTGAGCTGTAGAGAAGGTAAGCGTGTAGTTCGGTGGGAGAACTTACTTATCTATGCGTTTCAGCTTTCAGCACAAAGTCTCCTCGCAAAACTCTGAGCAGAAACGCTATTGAGTGGCCTGGCACCTTTTACTGCTGACATTTACTGTCTCCCCTGTTTTTAAGTCGGCAAATATTAAGGGCCGTTGCCACAGACAGTGTCTGGTCATGTGCAAACCAAGAAAAAGAAATCGTAATTCATACTCACCGATAGTTTAGGCTCTTATGTTGAACCAAACACACATGGGCCTTAAGGCCTCTGGCGATTCAGTTCAAGAGCAAATTTAATAATGACAATCGCCAACATCTTTGGCGATTTCTCTATACACCAAGCACTGTTCTAAGCATTTGCTATGCATTATCTCACCAATAACTCAGAGAAGTCTGATGGTTATGATTCTCCCTTATTTACAAATGAAGGCATGGAAGCACAAAGCCTCTAGGTGATTTGCTCTAGATTCTCCAGGTGGCAGGAGATGGAGCGTGGGATCTACAACCCTGATCTGTCTCCCTCCAGAGTCTGGGTACTTGGCTTCATAGCCAAGGTGTTGACTTGGGTGGAAATCCTACAGAAGGTTGGGGAACCTCTCAAGAAAGAAGAGAAGAGGGTAAGGGTGCCAAGAACTAAACCCTCCACTTCCTTATAATCAGGTTCTTGCTCCCTCCTGCTGCCTTCTTCTGACTTATGCCCCATTGTTGATATTTGTTTAATCCTCTTTTGACCTCTTGGGACCTACCTGATCTCCTAGTGGTATTAGGAGCTCATGGCAGCCACTGACATGAACTGTCCCTTTGGTTAAATCAAAGGCTATTCAGAGACATCTAGTCATCCTATTTCTTTCTTAATCCAAACATCTTAAAGAGTATTAAAGGTGCTCATTCTGGGGAGACTGCTAGAACTCTGCATCATATGAAATAAACATGAGAGTTGACAGCCATACACACGTCTCGGGTTCATTTCATTTTTCCATTGCAAAGTGTGATCATAGTAAGGTTACAAGAAGCATTGCTTTCTATACAGCTTCAACCTTAGGCATGAAAGAGAAAACTATATGTTTAAGGGTGACCTATGCAGAGTAGTTCTTTGGCAGTCGTTATGATACTTAATGATGTTGATCCTTTGGATTAAAAAGGATGAGAGTCTGTTTAACATCAACAGGTTGTTTTAAGCTGCTACCGCTCTTTCTGAGGCCGGGCTGGTTGTGCCAGTGCTATTTTAGGGGCCTCATATTTTCCCTTAGTGGTTCCAGGCATTTCTCCCAGATCACTGTTGACGTTTTGTCTATGTATCCAAGTTGGAGCCAAGGTTTCTTGACTATAGAACGGTAGGACAAAAAAAAAGGCAATAAAAAATAATTGAAAGAAGGAATAACATTAAAGTTTTATTACGGCCTCCAAGCCCCTATATGATCTACCCTTACCACCCTCCTAACCCAGCAACACTCCAGTCCAGCCACTCAGGATTCTAGTATGTCAAGTACATTCCTATCCCAGAGCTTCTACACATGGAGACAGATTAAAGATGGCCGCAAATTCTCTGACATTCCTTCCATGGAGAGGCGAAGTGGGCTCTATGCACCCTCCCTTTGAATCTAGGGGAGCCCTATCATTGCTTTGACCAGTAGAGCATGATTGAAGTGATGCTCTTCCAGCCTGGGGGCTCAGGCCTTAAGAAGCTATCAGGCTCCACTTCTTTCCTGGAACACTCACACTTGGAACCTTGAGTGCCACCATGGAAGAAGTCCAGAGACCCTGAGAGCACCCTGCTGGAGAGGACAGAGAGAAGCCCACTCGTCACCTGGCCCAGCAGAATCCAGCCTTCCAGCCATCCTTCCCAAGGCACTAACCTAAGGAGTAGAGCTCTCTCGGATTCAACATAGTTGAGCCTTCAAATGGCTCCAGCCCCAGCTGCTGTCTGAGGCTGCCCCACGAGTGACCTCCAGCAAGCACTGCCCAACTGAGCCCTTCGACCCACAGAACTGTGAGAGATGAGAACAGATTAATGTTTTAAGTTGTGGGGTTATGTCTTTATGCAGCTATAGATAACCAAAACACACATGCTGTTTCCTCCACTTGGGATGCTCTTTCTCTGGTCTCAACTCAGACACCTCCTCTTCAAGGAGGCCTTCCCTGATTACTCTATCTTAAGGAGTAACCTCTCCCCTCCCACCCTACCCCACCCCCTGACCCTATTCTCTATCCCGAATTTGTCCCTTCCCTGCTTCATTGTTCTCTCACAGTACTTACAAATGCCTGACATCATATCATACATGTATATGTTTTTACCTGCTTTCTCCTGGTAGGTTGTAAGCTCCATATGGGCAGAAATGTTTTTTTCTATTTTGTCCACTGCTTTATCTCCAGCATTGGACTGGGACCCAGCATATAGTAAGCTTTAGATAAATGTTTTTTGCATGCATTACTGAAAGAATGGGTCTTTGCCCCTATGTAAGCCTGTCTCTTTCAGAGCATAATTGAGCAGACCTTGATTTGGTGTTGCTCTTAAGGCAAAACTAAGTACTATACTAGTCCTATAGAAAAATAAGTGCCTGGAATGCCTGGGTGGCTCAATTGGTTGGGTGTCTGCCTTCGGCTCAGGTCGTGATCCTGGGGTCCTGGGATGGAGTACCTCATGCGGCTCCTTGCTTGGCAGGGAGTCTACTTCTCCCTCTGCCTACTGCTCCCCCTGCTTGTGCTCTCTCTCTGACAAAGAAAGAAAGAGAGAGAGAGGAAAGAAGGGAGGGAGGGAAGGAGAGAGAGAGAGAGAGAGAGAGAGAGAGAGAGAGAGAGAGAGAGAAGAAAAAAGAAAAGAAAAGAAAAGAAAAAGAAAAAGAAGTGCCTACCTTGTATGATGTCAGGAAACCTGGAGTGCCTCGCATCTCAATACACCCACCACCACCTCCCACCAAAATTCCATGGCTGACAATTACTTTCTTTGCCCACAAGATTAAATCATAAACAAACTTACAAATGCAGAGGTAAACAACACAGAAAAATCCTCCTCCTCACGGAACTTACATGTTAGCTGGGAGGACAGGCAATAAACAAAATACATAGAAAAAACAATTTATGTACCTAAGATAGAATAAGAATTAACCATGTTTGATTTTATATTACTTTTCACTTGCAGTAAGAGACACAACGAAGAAACATGGTAAAGTGTGAAATTAAAAAATGGATGCTTAAGATGAAGTTAATTCAGGTGTATCAAAAATTCATACACTGCTTTGTCTGAAACTTTTTAAATGCTAATTTTGTTTTACACTCTCAACTTTAATAGATATATGAGTTAATTTGCAGATGTATTTTAGAGTTAAAATTCAGTTAATCAGAATTATGCAAAAAGCTTTGGGTCTTAAATTCTGTTACTTTTCCCATATCAGGATTTAATAATTTCTACAAAGGGTTCAAACTTTTTAGCCAGATCTGTTAAATCTCTCATATATATTAAAAACAATGTGCAATAAGATACACACTCGGCCACTTCTGAAAAAAATATACACAGTTGACCCTTGAATAACACAGGTTTGAACCACGTGGATCCACTTATATGTGGATTTTTTACAGTACAGTACTGCAAATGTATTTCTTTTCCTTATGATTTTCTTTTTTTCTTTTAGAGAGAGAGAGCTTACAAAGGTGGGAGGGGAGAGAATCTTAAGCAGGCTTAAGATAAATATATTCAACACTGGGCTCGATCTCACAACCCTGAGATCATGACCTCAGCCAAAATCAAGAGTTGGACGCTTAAGTGACTGAGAAACCCACACTCCCCCCCCTTATGATTTTCTTTCTTTTTTTTTTTTTTTTTTTTAAAGATTTTATTTATTTATTTCACAGCGGGAGAGAGATCACAAGGAGGCAGAGAGGCAGGCAGAGAGAGAGAGGGGGAAGCAGGCTCCCTGCGGAGCAGAGAGCCCGATGTGGGCCTCGATCCCAGGACCCTGAGATCATGACCTGGGCCGAAAGCAGAGGCTTTAACCCACTGAGCCACCCAGGCGCCCCCCTTATGATTTTCTTAACAACATTTTCTTTTCCCTAGCTTATTGTATTGTAAGAATATAGTATATAATACATAGAACATACAAAATATGCATTATTCAACTGTTTGCATTATCCGTAAGTCTTCCAGTAGACAGTAGGCCATCAGTAGTTAAGTTTTTGGAGCCAAAAGATATATGCAGATTTTCAACTGTGGGGTGGTTGGCACCCTAAACCCTACATTGTTCAAATATATATATAAAATCAGAAGGTCATGGGTGCTATGGAGAATGGGGGGGCTTTGGGAGTGGTGTGAGAGAGTGGGATCCTATTTCAGATAAAGTAGTCAGAGAGGAGGTGACTTCTCAACAAAAACCTCTCATCGGTAGGGTTTGCATGTGTAAATATCAACCTATTGTCACTGAATGGAGAGCTGAGGGATGAGCACAGTTGGTTCTCTTGAGCCAGTACCCACAGGCCCCAACACAACATGGGAAGGTTGGATAGCTGGCATCCAACACAAATGGCAGAGGGTGCATAGACAATTACGAGAACATTAGGTTATACACTAAGCAATAGGAGAAGCCATTGGAAAGTATTAAGTTTGCTCAGGAGCAAATAAATGTGTGTGTGTGTGTGTGTGTGTGCGTGCGTGCGCGCATGCACGTGCACACGTGAACACGTGGATATGTGTGTGTATTTCTTCTTAGATGTCAATTCATTTCAGCCGCCGTTCTGCTCTTTTTTGGGGGGGTAGATACCAAGGAAGAATATACATCCTTCCCTTTGAAGAGCTGATCCACTTTCTTCATTCATGCCTCTCACCAAGAACCCACTAAAATAAAAATACCATATGTGATCATGGTTTTTAAGACTATGTGGCTTATTCAACCTGGAGCTTCTCATAAAACTGAGGTTCAGCACATGCTGGGAAGGCTTACATTGTCATCACTGTTAGTATATAATACTTCATCTCATTCGTTGGTGATGAAAGTATTCTTAGGATCCTGCTCTGAAGCTTGTAACATTCCATTCACACTGATGTATATACATCTAGGAAACTTTAGGGTTTTCAACAGATAGTAATTTTGAAGAGGAACATTTTGAAACTATGCTTAGACCACCCTGCATTTTTCATTGCCATGGTCAGCCTTTAAATCAACATAAGGTAGCTAGCACCCTGTGGCCTGCCCTGGAATTTGAAGGAATCATATGATACAATATCCCTGAACAACATTTTAAAGTTGAAGTTATGCATAAGCATGGTGTTGGGGTTATTTTAAGAACCTTCTAAGTTAATAGCTTAATTTCGAGGAAGTCTGAAGGATACAGATCAAAGAAAAACAAAATACTTGTACAGTGACAGACTTCCTGAGCATAAATACATAGGCTTGAATATGGAAAAGATGAAATAGTTGAAAAGAATGTCAGGAAGGAGAAAGAGAGGGGCGCCTGGGTGGCTCAGTGGGTTGGGCCTCTGCCTTTGGCTCAGGTAATGGTCCTGGGGTCCTGGGACTGAGCCCAGCATTGGGCTCTCCGCTCCGTGGAAAGCCTGCTTCCCCCTCTCTCTCTGCCTGCCTCTCTGCCTACTAGTGATCTCTCTCTCTCTGTCAAATAAATAAATAAAATCTTTTAAAAAAAAAAGGAAGGAGAACGAGGTAAATGCTTACAAATTTAACAGAAGCCATGAATTATATCTTAAAGATCGTATCTCCCAACTATGAAACAGATAGCCTTTGTTCCAATAGTTTTTGCTGATATCTTCCAGCAGCTTCAAGGTATGTTGGAATGAGCATATCAAAGCTCCTCATAGCCTTAAAAAATATATATATACACACACACACATATATATATATGTTTATCAAGTGTATTTTGGGGGGCAGTCGAAAGGTGAAACTACTAGTCCATCTGTGATAACACAGAGATTGAGATCATAGGCTTAGAACCCAGAGGCCTGGATTCAAATTTCCAACTCACTACTTTATTAGCTGTGTGATTGGAGGCAAGTTTCTTAAACCCTGTGTTCCTTTTTGTTTCCTAATCTAAAAAAATGAAGATAATAATAACAACACCTTCATAGGGTCATTGAGAGAGAGAAATTAATTAAATGTTTAAAATCTTGAAAGAGTCCGTGGGGGCACCTGGGTGGGTCTATGGGTTAAAGCCTCTGCCTTCAGCTCAGGTCATGATCTCAGGATCCTGGGATCGAGGCCGCATCGGGCTCTCTGCTCAGCAGGGAGCCTGCTTCCTCCTCTCTCTCTGCCTGCCTCTCAGCCTACTTGTGATCTCTCTCTCTGTCAAATAAAAAAAAATATTTAAAAAGAAAGAAAGAAAGAAAGGGAAAGAAAAAGACTGTCTTAGGCTCAGGTCATGATCCTAGAGTCCCAGGATCCAGTCCTGCATCGGGTTCCCTGTTCGGCGGGGAGTCTGCTTCTCCCTCTGACCCTCCCCCGCTCT
Source organism: Ailurus styani (assembly GCA_002007465.1). NCBI lineage: Eukaryota > Metazoa > Chordata > Mammalia > Carnivora > Ailuridae > Ailurus > Ailurus styani. Next base: position 1,073,994 of record LNAC01000455.1, on the reverse strand, counting down.
CTTACTCTCTCTCTCTCAAATAAATGGATAAAATCTTAAATAAAAAAGGATCTGGATTTCTATCTTGTGAGAACCTCTCTGTAGAGAAATACCTACTAAGTCTGGAGTTACAGACCTCTGTCAGAGTCCTGGGCTTTTAGGAAATTCACCATGGACCCTGGCCAGGTGTAGTTTACTGCTTTCTAGAAACCTCAATTCCTCATGTATAATGTGGAACTATTAGTTTCTACCTCTCAGTGTGGTCATGAAAAGTGAATATGATAATATATAAAATGACTTTCTATATATGTGACTTTATATATAAAGTGACCATATATATGTGTGTGTGTGTGTCTTATGTGGTAGAGAAACTCTTTAGGAGAGAATTTTTTTATATCTAATTTGCTTTGTATACATAATTTTCCCAGACTTAGATCATCGCATATCTTCAGATTTCAAAATGATAGTCTGGTAACCCAAAGATGATAGTTGACTTCTGAGGAACAACCATTTTGAGCAAAATCATTTGTTTTAAAGCTCTAATTTCTCTTTCTTCTTCCTTCCCTTCCTCCCTTCTATCTCTTTCTCTCTGTCCCTCTCTCTCACTCCTCTCTGTCTCTCCCTAACCCTCCCCTTCCTCCCTCCCTCCCACTCTTTCTCTCTCCCTTTCTATTGTACTGTGTCTGCACCCAGGTTACAAAGAGATTTTTCATCTTCTCATTACTCTATACAGTTTAGGGACATCAAAAGCATTTGGATAATATCTTTGAAAGACCAGGGATGCACCTGTCGTCTGGCACCTGTGACCCCAGGAAGGCTATAGTCGGCTAGGAAAGTAGTGCAGTTGTTGGGGATTAGTGGAGCTGCTCTCTGAGGCTGGTGTTCAGGATCCAGTCCTGGAGGTTCAGAAAGGGCTTGATAGAGAAGGTGACTGGATGAGCACCTTCCCTGACAAGAGGGTGCTGAGATGAGCAGTTGGAAACTGATTTTCCTGCGGGTGAATCCCAACGTGCTGAGTGATGCTGTAAGGGCAGGAAGGTTTTTGCCTCCTCCTACAGAGTCATCTGCCACTCACACAGTAGGATTCACAGGGAGGGTCTGGAGAGCTTCCCTTCAGTGGAAGGAAAGTGTAGGGACAGTAGTGATGATATTCATCCATATTTCCACATTTACTATGTGCAGGGCACTCTGGTAAGAGATGTATACACATCACCTCACTCATTGCTGGCCATGACACCATGACTTTGGTTCTCTTTACATCCACATTATAGAAAGATGTGTTGGGGATGAAGAATTTCCTCTGCCCTTCATGGTCCCTCTAGTTGGACTAAGAATCAAATTGACGTGAGACAGATTAACAGGAGAAAACCAAAGTTAATAGCATATGTACTTACGGGGAACCCACACAGACGTGGAAATTCCAAAGACAGTGAGGCAACATGAAGCTTCTAAGAGCTGAAGAGAGGGGTAGGGGTCTGAGGATACACACTGGAGAAAGACCATTAGGAAGAAGGTGAAAGGAGATGTTTGGAAAAACAAAGTTGCCCTGTGATGGAGCTAAGTTTCTTAAGTAAAAGGGAATCTCTGTTAATAGCTCTCTTCCTGGTAAGGCAGGCAGCTGAGGGGGAGGGAAAGAGCTTTTCCTGAATCAGCTGGGTTTGGATTGCCTTTAACTCAAAATAATGTTCATGCCAAAGTGGTCCATCTCGAGGTGGCCTGCAGCTTGGCCCCTCCAGGTGCATATGATTAAAGTCGCTTGCCTGAATTCATGTGCTTTCCTCATGGCCTGGTGAACATCACAGACCATGCTCTTACCTCTGATGGCACATATGGAGGGACAGAAATGGATCTTTTTCAAGTGATTCCTGGTGTTTGAATATTCTAAAATGAGGCTTTGCAATAATTGTGGTTAAGCCAAATATCCCTTTTTTGCTAAGGCTATTGTATTTGGTTTTATTTCTTTACTGCCCTATAATTCAATTACTGAAAAATCACATTAGCTCTTACCGTGCACTATTTTTTACTCATGATGCTTCCGACACCAGATATATGGGGATTTTTTTCCCCTGCACACCAACCAATTCTTTAACTCTCCGGATACCACCTGGATGTACGACAATTCAGTTTAATTCTAACACTAATTACCCAGAGTTGGCATAGACCCCCAAATTAAGGGCTCAGACCCACAAAACTGCCCCCACTTCAGAGGCCAGTCACAAGTCCTGCACCTTCTGGTCCACCAGGCAAGGTCTGGAAGGGTTGTGAGTACTGGAGCTTCCGTCCCTGTGGAGTTTGAGGTGGGCCAGCCTCCTAGTACATGGATGTGTCTTTGGTCACCAACCCAGAAGCTCTCTGAACTCCCTTGTTTAGGGATTTTTATGGAAGCTTCATTACATAGGCATGATTGATTAAATCATTGACCAATGGTGATTAGATCAATCTCCAAACTCTCTCCACTCCCCAGAGGAAGTCAGATTGTGATGTGGTTTCAGTGGAAGCCTCAAGGGACACCTGGGTGGCTCAGTCAGTTAAGCATCTGCCTTCAGCTCAGGTCATGATCCCAGGGTCTTGGGATTAAGCCCCGCATTGGGCTCCCTGCTCAGTGTGTGCTCGCTTTGTTCTCTCTCTCTCTCTCTCTCTCTCTCTCTCTCTCTCTCTCTCTCTGTGCGTGTCTCTCAATGGAAGCCTCAGTCAACCCTGCAAGGAATTCCAAAGATGGGACCACCCTCCAGAGCTGTCCTGAGTGGGGCAGAAGGACAAGAACTTGATACCCTCATATCATTTAGTTGTTGGAAGTGAGCTCCCCAGAGAAGGTGGCATACCCTTGGACAAAGTGGGTTTTTTGCAGCTGGGATAATCTCTGATTCTATATGACTGGGAGAAAAAGAGAGGAGTTGAGGGTGATATTTACTCTAAGCAACTGATTTTAGGCAGTCTGTGGTTTCACAGATGAATGGCTTATTGATTTCTGACCAATAACAGCGATGGGGGGTGGGTAGAGAAAAGAATATAATGAATTAGTGAAGTTCACTGGACTCCCTGAAGGGCCATTTCAGTCAGTGGTGAAAACACAGAGATGTAGCAAACAAAGATAGTGTACAAGGGGGTAGTCGTGTTGTCTGTGGAGGATCTCAGGCTCTTTTTTTTTTTAAAGATTTTATTTATTTATTTGACACAGAGAGAGAGAGATTACAAGTAGGCAGAGAGGCAGGCAGAGAGACAGGGAGAGGAGGAAGCAGGCTCCCTGCTGAGCAGAGAGCCCGATGCGGGCCTCGATCCCAGGACGCTGAGATCATGACCTGAGCCGAAAGCAGAGGCTTTAACCCACTGAGCCACCCAGGCGCCTGGATCTCAGGCTCTTGATGAAGACCATTGGAGATGGCATGGGAGATTCTGGAAGCCCATCTGCTGAAGAAAGATGGATCTTCTGTTGGGTGACATTGAACATGGGCTCAGCTACTCTGCACTCTGAGCACTGTGAATTCTCATCTTCAGGGAGGACTAGCAACTGCCCACCAGACACAGGATGTCGGCAAGGTCTAGGTTACAGATGATGCTGACCATGCAAAACGCAATACAACTGGACTCCAAAAAAGGAACTCACTTTTGAAACCACTTCCTCTTGTTTCGCTCCCTGCAGAAGTCAGTCACCTACCATCAGTATGGATACCGAACACTTCTTTCCAAGGAAGGGACCTTAGATAGTGATCTGGAGGTCACCTCAATGCGGCAGCTTGGGCAGGAAGCTTCTCTCCATGACAGTAGGTCAGTGCTGGCTGGGCCGAGATTAAAGCCTGAAGTTCCTTTCTACTCAAGTAGTCAATGAATTTATGTTTCTTAAGACATTTCAGGGCTGGGTGGCTCAGTCGGTTAAATGTCTGCCTTCAGGTCCCAGGATCGAGCCCCACGTCAGGTTCTCTGCTCAGCGGGGAGCCTGCTTCTCCCTCTCTGTCAGCTACTCCCTCTGCTTGTGCATACTCTCTCTTGCTGTCAAATAAATATATAAAAGCTTTAAAAAAAGACATTCCAGGGCTCCTGCCTCACCCTGAATTCAGAAGTTACATCGGCCATTAATTTTTTAAAAACTTCATTGAGATAGAAGTCACATATGATACAATTCTCCCACTTAAAGTATATAATTGGATGTTGTTTCATGTAGTCAGAGTATGTAAATTTTTATTGATGTATGACATACCTGCAGAAAAGGAGACCCAACATGAATGTCCAGCTTGATGAATCCCCACAAAGGGAACACGGCCATGAGGTGAGCACTCAGACCAAGAAATAGAACATGGTCAGCCCCCAGAGGCCTCCTCGGGTTCCCTTATGGTCACTATTCCCAGGGATAACTGTTATCCTGACTTCTAATACTTCTGTAGATTAATTTTGCCTGTTTTACAACTTTATATAAGTGGAATCATACAGCTTGTCATCACGTCTGGCTGCTTTTGTAAACTTGTGTTGTGAAATGTAGGTGTGTCATTGTGGGTAATTGTAGATCATTCTCCTTGCTTTATGGTGTTCCACTGTGGGAATATAGTTCAATTTTTCCATCCATACTACTGTTAAGGGACATTTAACATTCTTGCATAGTGTTTAGAGAATATTTTCTTGGGCATCCAGAAGGGGGTCGTAGGCTACACACCATACGCAGCTTTCAAGGAAATAGTGTCAAACAGCTTTGCAAAGTGGTGAGACTATGTTAGACTCCCACTAGCATGGTGTGAAAGTTCTGCTTCCTTCTGAATCTCACTAAGCCTCAGTATTATCCTCACCCCCCTTTTTTTAAGATTTTATTCATTTATTTGACAGAGAGAGAGACAGCGAGAGAGAGAACACAAGCAGAGGGAGTGGGAGAGGGAGAAGCAGGCTTCCTGCTGATCAGGGAGCCCGACTCGGGACTCGATCCCAGGACCCCAGGATCATGAACCAAGCCAAAGGCAGATGCTTAACAACTGAGCCACCCAGGCGCCCCTGGTCTCACCCTTTTTTAACCCCCAATTCCTGCACGCTTGGGGAAAGAACCACGGATGTTTCTCAGGCCCACTCAGTGCAGACTTGTCTGTAGGTGTGCCCTTGACTGGAGAGATTCCATGGTTTTCAGCAGATTTTCAGAGGTACCCTTGTCCCAGAGAAGGGCAAGAACCTCTGCTTTGAGTTTTTGGCTGTCGTATAATCCCTATAGCATTGTGGTAGTGCAGCCTTTTACGTGAGCCAAGTATTTCTCCTGGAAAAGCTAAGGCCTCTGAGTAGCTATCTCTATTTTTGAAAAGCACATTATTCTGGAACTTTGCTAGTGCTGGTGCATGTCGGGTAATATGTTGTTCAGAAATTATATGTCCTAAATAAGGGGATGGTGGTTATTGGGTTATTTTAGATGCCTGGGCTATTTGATCAAATAAACACTTATGTGTCTACTAATTCAGAGACTGAAAAAATTGGCACAGGAAAACAGATTTTAGCTGTGGGCATTATTCTGGTTTGGAAACAACCTCTTGGCATCAGTGGTGCACCCTGATGGTTTGCATTGTTATATGGCTGGAAATGGCCAGTATAAGCCCCTCAGGATTAAGGGGCACAAAACTTCATGTCTTTCTGGGGCACCTGGCAGACTCAGTCCAGTGGAATGTGCAACTCTTGATCTCAAGGTTGTGAGTTCAAGCCCCACGTTAGGTGTAGACATTACTTAAAAATAAAATCTTAAACAACAACAAAAATCCCCTGCAACTTTCTCAACACACCGAGTCTTTGAGGTAAATGTATGATCTAATTTTGGAGACTCTCCCTGTGGAACTCAGGGTCTGTCTCCAAAGGCAGGTGTATTGACAATAGATGATGACGATAAAGAGGACAAATGTGTTGATTAGGTCTTTGGTGGTGGTGGGTGAGAGTTACAGCCTTTAGCTTCCTACTCTGAGCACTTTAATTTTTTCAGAAAAAATTTAATTTTGATTGTGTTTAGAAAACAGTGAGACATCTGTCTCAGACCCCAAAGAAGTCCTGTTCGTATTTCTACATGATTTGCCTTAGTCAGTTCAGGCTAATATCACAGAATACCAGAGACTGGATGGCTTATAAGCAACAGAAGCTTATTTCTTACAGTTCTAGAGGCTGGGAAGTCCAAGATCAAGGTGCCAGCAGATCTGATATCGTTGTGTTCTCCGTGTGTCTCAAGCAGCAGAAGCTCTCCAGAGTCTCTTTTATGAGGGCCTTGCGTTCAGCCATGAGGGCAGAACCCACCTGACCCCATGACTTCCCAAAGGCCCCATCTCCTCCCATCACACACGGGAGGGCAGGTTTCAACCTGTGAATTTTGGGGAGTGTGGGGGGGCACCCACAAACATTCAGTCTACAGCTCTGTTCATCTGGTCACCCACCTATCTGTCCGTTCATCCATCCAGTCATTCAAAGCTTGTCAAACACTGATTGAATAGATAACACTCTTACCCGTTGTGGGAGGATGCAAATGATGGATTCCTTTCCTGAAGAGGCTGGAAAGAGAAGAGATACCCGTGTGGAACATCTAGAGAATACTGTCAAGATAATGTGGGCAGGTCCAAGCTAATAGGGCAGGGGCTCAAAATGGAGTGAAGTTTATGTTTAGTGCACTGCTTGGTGGTGAAGTGAATCTTGGAAGGCTTCTCGAAGCAAGTGTCTGGAGCTGGGCATAGAGAGTAGTTTAAGCATTGCGCTGATGGAGATCCAAAGGCAAAAGACCTTCAAGGGAAGAAGCAGCAATAATGCAGTGGTGACTGATGGGCCGCTGAGATCAGGGTAACTTGTACCCCTGACCAGAGCACAGAGGCCATCTCCTTAACAGCCACCTTGAGAAACGGGCTCAGGAGCCCAGATTTCGTCCAGTGAGCAAGGGCACATCCCTGTAGAAGGGAGAGGATGGAGCTGGCCTCTTTCCTGTTCCTTGTGAAGTTCATTCATATCCTGATCCCAGGACACTCCCTGGGGCCTCTGCCGGAAGCGCCATCCCCCCCAGACAGTAGCATGGTTCCCTCTCTGTCCCTCTTTTATCCTTTCCATCAAATGTCACCTTCTCAGGGAGGCCTTCCTTGACTGCCTTATTTAAAATTGCAGTCAACGCCTGGGACGCCCAGGTGGCTCAGTCAGTTAAGCGTCTGCCTTCAGCTCAGGTCATGATCCCAGCGTCCTGGGATCAAGCCCTGGATCAGTCTCCTTGCTCAGTGGGGAGTCTGCTTCTCCCTCTGCCACTGCCTAACCCCCCCCCGACCACTCCCAGCTCATGCTCTCTCTTTCTCTCTCAAATAAATATATAAAATCTTTTTTTTAATTGCCATCAACTGCAAACCACCAACACTTCCTCTTTGTCTTTCCAGCTCTCTTTTTCTTCATAGCTTCTATCACCTTCTAATACATTATGTGATTGTCTTATTTCTTTTGTTTAGTGGTTGGTTTGTTAGTTTATTTTGTTTTCACCTATTAGAATGTAAGCTCCCAGGAGAGCAGAGACTGTTGTCGGTTGTGGCTCACTTGGTTCACGACTCTTCCCCTGGAGTGGAAACAGTGACAGGCACATGGGAAGTGCTCACGATATACTTGAATGAATGAGGGAATGGGCTGACGCTACAGCCGTTTGAGGATGGGCCAGGCTGCTCCTTGCCTGGGAAAAAGAGGGACAGCCACAGGAAAGATCTGGCTGGACATTGAATGCATCATTAGCTTCTACCTGGTTTGAGAATCCCAAGTGGTTTCCAGATTGGAATGGCCTTCCAGAGATCTTCTTTATTTTTTTAATAGATCTCCTTTATTTATTTGTCAGAGAGACAGAGAGAGAGAGAGAGAGAGAGAGAGAGAGAGAGCACAAGCAGGGAGAGCAGCAGACAGAGGGAGAAGCCAGCAGAGGGAGAAGCAGGCTCCCCGCTGAGCAGAGAGCCCGATTCGGGACTCCATCCCAGGACCCACAAATTTGTTTATGCCCTAAGCATTGTCCTTGCCCATAGCTGTAAAAACAACTGAGTTCTGGAGGGCTGGGCAGCCTGGTCCGGCTCCCCACAGGGAGGAAGGGCAAGATTCCCATGAACAGCAGAGAAGACATCCTGAGTGGGAAAGGTCACTCTGGAGGAGCTGCATCTAAGAAGGGCCAGGCCACCTGTCTCCTGGCAGAGACCAGGAATAAAATGCCAAAGGGACTTCCTAGATGGGACAGAAATCAGGATGTGGGGTCTTTGCCTCCAGAGAAGCTGAGTCAGAAGAAGAGCAGGCCATCTGGGGCATTGGAGGTGATGGGAGTGAGGGGGGCATCCCCCATCCAGCCGGGTTCTGAGAGCCGCTCACCTGGTCGCTAACTGGGGAAGCCAGCAGGCAGATTTCAGATGTTTTTACTGAATCCGCTGAGGCTCACGGGCTACAAAATAAGGTCATGATCATCGAGTCGGTCGCTGGTGTTCAACAAGTCTGCTTTACATAGTCAAACATAGGCTGCCTTCAAGAGACTAACTTTGGACACAAAGCTTCCTGCAGATTGAAAGTGAGGGGGTGGAAAAACATTTATTGTGCAAAGGGGAGTTCAGAAGAGTGTTGGAGTAGCAATACTTTTATGAGACAAACTAGACTTTCTGGTCCTTGTTTGTATCTGACTTTGGTATTGGGGTAATACAAGCCTCCTAGAATGATTTTGAATGTGTTCCCTCTATTTCATTATCTGTAAGATGCTGATAAAGATTGTCATTTTTTTTTAATATTTGGGGGAATTCACCAATGAGACCATGGGGTCTTGGGCTTTTCTGGGCTGGGAGATTTTTGATTCCTCATTCAACTTTCATTCTCGTTACCAGTCTGAGATTTCCTGTTTCTTGGATTCAAGATTGATGATGATTCAATCTTAGGAACTTGTGGAATGATCTGATTTTCTTTCTAAGTGATCTGATTTTTTAGTATATAATCTTTGCTAGTAATCTGTTCTCGCACTCTGTATTTCTGTGCTCCTCTGGTGTCTTGTTTTCCATTTCTCAGTTTGGTTTTTGAGGATTTTCTCTTTTTTTTTGCTTAGTAGTTAAAACAATGCCATTTTTGTTCACTTATTTACTTTTTTGGGAAAAACTGGTCATGACTTTCAATGTTATGCTACTGTTTATTCTGCTCTCTATTTTATTTACTTCTGACTTTTCTTTGTTATTTCCTTCCTCTGTGAAATTTCAGCTAAGTTTCTTCTTTTTCTAGTTCCACATGGCATCACGTTAAGGTGTTTATTTGAACTCTTTTCCTTGATACAAGCATTTATAGCATAGATTTCACTCAAACATCGGCTTTTGCTGTATCCCCGAGGCTTTGGAACATCATGTGTTCTTTCTCTTTTGCTCCGAGACATATTTTGATTATCTGTTTGATTTCTTATTTGGCCCATTGCTTGGGCAGTAGTGTGCTGTTTAATATTTACTTATTAAATATTTGATATTTACGTTGTAGGTTTTCCAGTTCTGTTTTAGTGTTGGGCTTTAGTTTTGTACCATTGTGGTTGGACAATATACTTGGTAGGATTTCAATCTTCTTTAATTTGTAGTATCTGTATTGTCTCTTTTTATGAGATTAAATAATTAAAATAAATTAATCATAAATTAAAATACATTTATGAGATTAAATAAATTAAATTGAGGGAAACGTGTGTTTTATTTTTCTTAGATAGGATGTTTTATATATATCTTTCAGAGCCATGAAATTTATTAAAATTGTTTAAAAATATAAAATGAAAAGTCAAACATAAATCTTCAGGCCAAGGATTTTGATTCTAAGAATTTATCCAAAGACAATTAATCAAAAATTTGGATGTGGGTTTATAGTTAAGAAGTGGTTGTGTAAATGAGAGGACACTTATCATGATCACAAAACCATCAGCAACATCTATTTAGTGAGCACATCCTGTTTGCTAGTATAAGCACTTTCACATTCCTCAAAAAATTATTGAAAACCTCAAGTAGCTTTTGCTCATGTGACTCTCTACATTTACCACATTAGAGATTAAAACTTAGAACTTTTAAAAAATATTAATTTGGGGCGCCTGGGTGGCTCAGTTGGTTAAGCGACTGCTTTCGGTTCAGGTCATGATCCCGGAGTTCCGGGATCGAGTCCCACATCGGGCTCCCAGCTCCATGGGGAGTCTGCTTCTCCCTCTAACCTTCTCCTCTCTCATGCTCTCTCACAATAGGTTTCTGCTTGGTGGGATTATGAATAATTACTGTTTCTTTATAGTTTTTTTGGTCACCTGAAATTTCTTTGGTGGCACGCGCATGCGCACACACACACATATATATATATATATATATATATACACACACACACACACGATGTGTCACATCAAGCATGGCTTTTGGGTGTCACCTTTTCCCCATGAGCAGGGACATATGTTTTTCAGCTCTGTCTTACCTCTCCACAAGCACCCATCCTCCCTGAAGTGACCCCCAAAGAGCTTGGACTCCTCTATATCATCTGTTTGCCCATAAATTCCCTCCACTGTTTCTTCCAGAGAGCCTGCAGGACAGTCTGCCTTGGTCTCATATCCCAGAATCCTTGTGGAGGTGTCCCTTCCTCATGGCGCTTGTTAAGATGCTTACTTAATTTGTATCACAGGGATTTTTTTTAAGATTTTATTTATTTATTCGACGGAGAGAGAGAGACAGTGAGAGAGAGAATGCAAGCAGGGGGAGTGGGAGAGGGAGAAGCAGGCTTCTCGCTGAGAAGGGAGCCCAATGCGGGGCTTGATCCCAGGACCCTGGGACCATGACCTGAGCCAAAGTCAGACGCTTAATAACTGAGCTACCCAGGACACCCCTTATCACAGGGATTTTGATATTACTTACCAGTATGTACTTATTGGCCAGGGGATGGTTCATGACGATTTGGCAGATATTTCAGATCCAGCCCCCCCCCCACACACACACTTGTGACCTTGACAGAAAGAGATAAAAGCATAAGCAGGTTGAGGGGCACCTGGGTGGCTCAGTTGGTTGAGGGTCTGACTCTTGATTTTGGCTCAGTTCATGATCTCAGGGTGGTGGGATCGAGCCCCACCTCGGGCTCCACGCTCAGCAGGGAGTCTGCTTGAGATTCTCTCCCTCTCCCTCTGCCCCTCCCTCCTCTCTCTCTCTCTCTCTTAAATAAATAAACGTTTTTTTTAAGTCAGCCTTCAAATTGTATGATATGGTATGTGAATTATATGCCAATATAGCTGTTTTTTTTAAGCCAGTATACAGGGGCGTCAGGGTGGCTCAGTCCATTAATCGTCTACATTTGGCTAAGGTCATGATCCCAGAGTCCTGGGATCAAGTCCCGAGTTGGGCTCCCTGCTCAGCAGGGAATCTGCTTCTCCCTTGGCATCTCCCCACTGCTTGTGTACTCTTTCTGTCTCCCTCTCTGCCTGAAATAAATAAACTCTTTTTAAAAATATAAAAAAATATATATGTATTAAAAAGCTAGTATACACATTGTCATTATGCTGTACATTTTAAACTTACACAGAGCTATATGTCACTTATATCTCAATAAAACTGAAAGAAGAGATGAAGATTTAGCAAGCCAGAAGTAACACTCGTGTGACCACAAATTAAAGTTACTATTGTTTTGTGTGACTATATATATATATAAAAAGATGGGGGCAGAAATTGACTGGAAAGGGGCGAGAGAGAGAGCTTCCTGGGGTGATGGGAATGTTTCACATCTTGATCATGGTGGTGGCTACATGGGTGCACACATTGTCAGAACTTCCCAAACTGTGCATTTAAAATGATTATACTCTATGTAAATTATACCTTAATAAAGTTGATTAGAAAGTGCAATGGTTATGTGTCAATTTGGCTAGGCCACAATACCCAGATATTTGGTCAAACACTAGCCTAGATGTTTCCATGAAGGTATTTTTTTAGATTAACACTGAAATCAGTAGACTTTGAGTAAGTAGTTGACCCTCCATAATTTGGGTGGGCCTCATCCAATCAGTTAAAGGCCCGAATAAAAAAAGACTGAGCTCCCCTAAGGAAGAGGGCATTCTGTCAGCAGATAGCCTTCAGACTTGAACTGCAGCTCTTCTGTGGGTCTCCAGCCTGTTGGCCTACCCTGTAGATTTTTGACTTGCCAAGCCTCCACAATTGTGTGAGCCAATTTTGTAAAATAAATCTCTTTCACACCCTGCCACGAGCACACACACACACACACACACACACACACACACACACACACGCATACTGTTGCACAGACACACATCCTGTTGGTTCTGTTTCTAAGGAGAACCCTACCAAATACAGGAAGAAAAGTAAGCCTGCCTCATAAATCTTCCCTGAGAACCTTACAGCCTTGTGGGGTAGAGAAGACCAGCGTGGCCACAGAACGAATATAAGAATGAACAGGAAATCTCATCTCATTCCACACCTTTTCTGTCTACCCACGAATCAACATGACCTGAATCTTTGCTGAATGACTCAGAGTTATGGCGGGATTTTGGTTGACTGTGGACCTTGAGTTATTCCAAGTTGGATGAAAGATGACATCAGAATGCACAGCCTGACTTCTCTCTTTTTTTTAAGATTTTATTTATTTATTTGACACAGAGAGAGAGAGATCACAAGTAGGCAGAGAGAGGAGGAAGCAGGTTCCCTGCTGAGCAGAGAGCCCAGTGTGGGACTCGATCCCAGGACCCCGAGATCATGACCTGAGCCGAAGGCAGAGGCTTTAACCCACTGAGCCACCCAGGTACCCACAGCCTGACTTCTGACTCAGGTTTTCAGGTTGGCCCAGAGGGGTTTTTGTGCTTGTCCTTAACTGCCTTTGAGTTAAACCTCCCAAAGATGATTTATAGGCGGTCTTATTATTAGTCTTTGGAGAAACGTGTGCCCTTCTGTGTTGAGGTGCCCTTCTGTGTTGAGGTGACCCTACCCTGCTGGCAGAACCAAGGAGTGAAGCTATGTCCCCAGAAGAGGCTTGAAATGGACTCTTCTTTCTGTTCCCATGGGAACTCCTGTGTTGACGTAGCACCTCTGATTCCTTGGGAAAATTTGCTAGGCTCTGTTTCGTGGCTCTTCCTACAGATGCTTACATTTCCTACCTTTGGTTGTTCATCCCCTTCTAACCTGGATAACATTTATAGTTGTACTTCTCTGAACCTCCAGGCACATAGGGTCGCCTCACTCTGAGGCATGTAAGGTAATCATGAGATTATCTTAGATAACCCCACTTCTGTACTCGTATTTAAATTTTTCATGGGAAGGGTTCTAATCTCAGAAAGAAACCTTCTTATTGTCTGTGGGGCTTTGGGGCACCATATTTATTTAGGTAGCAGAGAATTGAGTTGGAAATCTCTATGTTGACAAGTTAATTAAGTAAGGTTCTCTAAGGACACAAGGAATTAAAACATGTAAGAGGGGGCGCCTGGGTGACTCAGTTAAGCATCTGCTTTCGGCTCAGGTTGTGATCCCAGGGTTCTGGGATCGAGCCCTGCGTCGGGCTCCCTGCTCTGTGGGGAACGTGCTTCTCCCTCTCCCTCTGTTCCTTCCCCCTGCTTGTGCTCCCTATCACTCTCTCGCAAATAAATTAAAAAATCAGAAATAAATAAATAAATGAAACATGTAAGTGTATATCATATATTGAAAAGTAACATGATTTTGCTTGCAGACATTTATCTATTTTTACATTGTAGTAAACGTTCCCTTTTAAAAATACTCTTGTGTTGGGGCACCTGGGTGCCTCAGTTGGTTGATCATCCAACTCTTGGTTTCGGCTTGGATCATAGTCTTGGGGTCGTGGGATCAAGCCCCAGGTCAGGCTCCATGCTCAGCAGGGAGTCTCCTTGAGATTTTCTCTCTTTCCTCCCTTTGCCCCTTCCCCACACTCAAGTTCTCTCTCTCTCTCTCTCTCTCTCTCTCTCTCAAATAAATAATTAAAATCTAAATAAGTAAATAAATAAACCAGTAAAAATACCTTGTATCTCACAGGGCAAATCGTACCCCTTCAGGGGCCCCTTCCCACCTGTGTGGAACCCAATTGTGTACCTAGATCATAACAACCTCTGGAGGACGATGGATGCCATGGGGCGAGAGGTAAAGCTCACTGATGCTTCTTAGACTACATTTATATTTTTCATAGTAAGTTTAGTCCTTCAAAGAAAGAAGGGACAGTGCATCAGCAATGCCTAGCATTGTTGTCTGGTACATAGTATCTCTTAGTAAAGATTTAGGAAATGAGTGAATGAACTGGTTTTTAACTGCTAAAAGAATGAGATGTCCAGCAGACCGCTGGTCATATACCACCGGTGGTGGGGGTGGAGGGAGGGGGAGAAGATCACATATCACTCAGCCTTCCTGGGATGATGTTTCAAATTTAGACAGACCTCTGGACACAGAAGAATAAGACTTTTAAGGTCTTTGTGTTGCCATCTTGCTCAGACCTGCGACCCATAAGTAAGCACACACAGAGCTTGACCTGAAAGTCCCGTTTAGGCAGGATTTGGTGCAGCTGTGTGATCCGTGATTCGTGTTAAAGAGCTGAATTTATGAATGTTCTCTCTAAATGAGTAATTTAGTAATTGGTATTTGGAAACGTCCCCATTTCATCATAGCCTCCATTTATCGTGCAGGAAGTGTTACCGTAAATCCAATATGGATGCAGTGGTACAGATCTATAATGGGAAAGCTACGCAGACAGCATTGGTTGTGCCGTGAAAACCATGAGTGGGGGAATTTGGAAAGCTTACATTTTCCTTCTTCAACTGGAGATTCTGGTACTCTTGAAATAGTTATTTGAAATGGAAAATTACATTCATTTTCCCCCCTCTGAATCCCTATCGGACCGTAGATTCCCAGTGATGCCCCATGGAAGGCACCCCTTGCAGAGGAGTGGGACCACATGACAATGAAGGAACTGCTGGACAAGATCTGCTGGACAGAGTAAGACTCACCTTAAGTACAGGCATTTACTGTGACCGTCTCTCAGGTTTATTGAGCACTGCCATTCAGCAGGTTCGGATCTTCTTTGTGTCTGAAACCATACCATTTCGCCAGGTGGAATGCTAGAAAATATTGAAACCGGATTCTGTCCCAAGGATGTCTATACATCTTTGGAAGAGCGATGCATCACAGAGGTGGTATTGCCCCATCAAGTACTCAGAACAGACCAGAACGTGCCAGCATCTTATGTAGAACTTAAAGATCACCAGCATGAAGACCTCATTTATCAAGTTGTTGATATAGGAAAACTTTTGTCACCCTCCCCAGTGGTCAAGTGTAGAGATGGTGCATTTGAAACACGTTATGGGATGGGGTGCAACTCTGCAGGGCTTTGAAGAGGAACTTCTAGAGAAGTTCTCTCGATAATTCACAGTTGTAGAAGAACACGCATGGCTGGACTAACTGCTCCCCTTTATTGAAAAACATGTAGCTTTGAGAGCAAGTGTTCACAAGTCAAGCATTAAATTATGGTTTGCAGAGCTGGGAACTAGCTACAAATTGTGGAGGTGAAGTAGACAAGATGACATAGAGAGGCCTCGCTGCTCTTGGACAGCAGGAAAAAAGGAAAGGATTGTAAGGGTCCCAGCACATAGTGAATTTGTGGTAAACAGAGTAAGAGAAATGGAAGCCAAGTTCAAGGAGATGGTCCTATGATGCTAAACAGCATTAGTTGAGAAAATGACTCTATAGTTGATGAATTCATTCTTTAGGCATTAGAGAGGAAAGGTGGACACTGAGAATTAAAAGCAAAAACAAGTTTTTAGGAATCTCTGAATTTAAGATAATGGAAACAGTCAAAAGACATAATATTTACGGAGTGTCCAGGTGGCACAGTCAGTGAAGCATCTGACTCTTGGTTTCGATTCAGGTCATGATCTCAGGGTGGTGAGGTGGAGCCCTGGGTCAGGCTCCATGCTTAGCACAGAGTCTGCTTGAGATTCTCGCTCCATTTCCCACTGCCTCTCCCCTGCTCAGTTTCATACTTCTTGATATATAAATTCAAATTTTTAGAACTTAGCTTAAAGAAGGAGGAAGAAAGGAAGAGAGAGAAAAGCATCCAGTGAGAGGGGAGGGAAAGAGAAAGAAAGAAGACTCAAAGCATAATTTTTTTAAAAGGGAAAGTCTAAATGTCAAAAAATAAAAGATTGGTTAAATTAATAATGAGGCATCCAAAAAATTGAATACTCTACAGTCTTTTAAAATCATGTTATAGAGGGCACCTGGGTGGCTCAGTGAGTTAAACCTCTGCCTTCCACTCAGGTCAGGATCCCGGGGTCCTGGGATCGAGCCCTGCATCAGGTTCCTGCTCAGCGGGGAGTTTGCTTCTCCCTCTGCCTCTCCCCCCACTCATGCTCTCTCTCTCTGTCTTTCTCTCAAATAAATAAATAAAATCTTTAAAAAGTCGTGTTGTAGAGAAATATTTAATAGCTCAAAAAATTCATAATATTTAACACGTATAAAAGCGGGCTGTCACAGGATGATGTATGATCTACTTTTTAAAAAGGAAACTGTATATGCAATGCAAAAACAATGTTTTTTAACACTTAATATTACAGTGAAAACATTTATCCATGTCATTGAAAGTGCATCATCAAATATTATTATTTTATGGTTGCAGAACATTCCATGGGAGTGGCTACCGTGATGTATTTATCCATCATCATCCTGTGGGAGATTTTGGTTACTTCCAGGTTTTTGTAATTATCATTATTATAATACTCTGTGATAAACATCTTTGTGCTTTTCCTATGACTTCAGCCTTTGAAAGCAACCAATTCTGGAATAGTAAAATCCTATTACAGTCATAAAATCAATGCCTGTTATTAATTATATCTTTTTAAATACTTATGCTATTTACCACCCTTTTTGAGAGTGCAGTTTCAATTATAACTTATTTTTATTGTAATATAGTTTCAGTATTTTAAACTCTATACATTAGCTTTTATAAATATAATAAGTATTTAATTATCTGCATTTGTTTTAGAACTTCCATTATGAGAAGCTTTTCGTAAATTCAGGAAAGTCTTTTCTCTTCAGAGACCTTTGAAGCCCCTTGAAGATAGGGCTAACTATATTTCTTTGGAATTATAAAGATCTGAATTTTCCTACCATAGTTCTTGGCCTGAGCCCACCTCCCTTAGTGAATAGTCTAGGTTGTTGGCTGACAAAATAAAACATTCTGAGATATTAAGATTATATGAACACAAGGTAATTTTTAACTTTCCCTAAGTAAGATCTATATGCTATCATTTTCTGGTTTTAAAAGAAGTAATCCCAAAATATTCAAACTATGGTTACTGAAACTGAAGCACAATCATATGTTTGAAGAATAATATTGACCAGTCTTTCAGTTACTATCATTTAAAAAGTGCTTTTCTAAATACAATAAAATAAAACAAGTAACTAATAAAACGTGTTTTTCATAAACAGGTTACATTTACAGTGTGGTCAGGGCTATGTAAATATACTCTTCAAAACCTATAACCAAAAAAAAAAGTCCCAAAGTGAAACCAGTGATTATCTTTGGGGGAGGCAGAAAAAATGGAAGACACTCATCCTGTCAGCTTTTTACTTTATGAATTTTCCAACTTTTATATAATGTGTATGTATTTTTCATGTAGAAAAAGATAATAACATTTATCTTTTAAAAAGTCAACAGGGCAAAGAACATGAAAATATTATTGCACTAGCTTCCTTGACCTTCCATCCGTCAAATGTTGTTCTTCTCATTTCTTTTCTCACTAAAGCTCCCAGAGTAAGTCAAATAAAGGATTAGGAAGGGCCCAGCCCTCCAGAGAGAATTGCTTTGAGATCTCCCTCTATTTCAAGCCAGGACAAGTTCTTTTCCACCCAGCTGGCAACAATAACAACTAGAATCACAACGGTATTTTTGTGCTTAATCTTGGCTGTCTTAGCTAGGCCAGTGTTAAATTTTATTTGTTTATTATTCCCTTGACCTTATGTCCCCCAAATTCCCTTACAAATTAAGGGGAAAAAGGAATAGGACATTGGGAAACAGCAAAGGATGTTTTCACTTTTTTTAAAAAAAGATTTTATTTATTTGACAGAGAGAGAGAGAGATTACAAGTAGGCAGAGAGGCAGGCAGAGAGAGGAGGAAGCAGGCTCCCTGAAGAGCAGACAGCCCCATGCGGGCCTCGATCCCAGGACCCTGAGATCATGACCTGAGCCGAAGGCAGAGGCTTAACCCACTGAGCCACCCAGGCGCCCCGGATGTTTTCACTTTGAAGTAATATTTTAAACTCACGTCTGGGTGTTTGCTTTAGATTGATGCCACAAATGGCCTTTGCAAAGAAAACGCGAGTGAGCAATTTCCCTCCCTTCAGTTATCATGAGGAATCTTACAAAACTCCGTTTAGGTCACTTCAACGTATGTATTATACTAGTTTCAGGCTAAATGATGGGGACTGTTACAAACACATTATCAGCTTTGTTAGGGCTGCAAGCATCATCAGGAACTAGTATGTGTGCTGGTCCTGATTCTAGAAACTTCCAGAGTCAAGGTACACTAGCGTAGAGATGTGGTTCTTGGTGAGTATTTCTACTTTCGAGCTTGATAGCTGCCTAATTATTAAGCATTTCTAGGTAGTAAAAGCATGAGGTTGGAATCAGGTATGATCTGGTTTGAAGTTGTACCATTTAGTAGACTGTGCATGACATACTACTAACCTCCCTGAGACGCAGTTTTCAGGCTTGTGAACTGGGGAGAAAGTACTGATTTATAGAATTGTTACAACATTTCAGTAGAGCAGGTTTAATAACCATGGAATATGAAAGAGTTCAATAACGGACAGCAGTATCATTTATTCCACCCTCTCACCCATTGTCAGAATGACCAGGTGGTAAACTCTGCCTCAGATATAAGCAGATTAACATCACACAAACTTTATGTCAAAATCAAAAGGGGAGATTGGCTCTTATTAAACATGTCCCAGAGTACACATTACTACTGGTGAATTTTAGAAATGTTAGATGGGGCACCTGGCTGGCTCTGTCAGTAGAACATGCAACTCTTGATCTTGGGGTTGTGGGTTTGATTGAGCCCCATGTTGGGTGTGGAGATTACTTAAAAATAAAATCTTTTTTTAAAAAGGTGTTAGATATAACTGAGTTGTTGGAATTGTAAGAGATTGCTCACTTTCTGATATGCCTCGAGATAGGATATAACCTTTCACTGTTGACCTGCCAACCCCAAGCAAAAGTTGACCTATCTGTGCTCTATTAATTGCTTTTCCCCTTATCCATCCTTTGAGCTTATCTTCCATTAGACAGTAAAATAACAATAAATAACTGGGACTAGGGTCACCTGGGTGGTGCAGTTATTTGAGTGTTTAACTCTTGGTTTCAGCTCAGATCATGATCTCTCTCCCTGTGTCAGGCTTTGCACTCAGCACAGAGCCTGCTTGTCCCTCTGCCTCTGCTATTCCCCCTGCTCTCTCTTTCTCTAAAATAAATAAATAAAACCTTTTAAAAAATAACTGGGACTAATTCTGTATTGGGGATAGCACCTAGCATATCCTTTGCACATTATGGATAATTTATTTAATTTTTTAAAGATTTTATTTATTTGAGAGAGAGAGCCCACATGCAAGCACAAGTGGGAAGGAAGGGCGGAGGGAGAGGGAGAAGCAGACTCCCTGCTGAGCAGGGAGGCCAACACGGGACTCCATCCTAGGACCCTGGGATCATGACCTGAGCCAAAGGCAGATGCTTAATGTATAGAGCCACCCAGGTGTCCCCATTACGGATAATTTAAAAATAATGTTTAACTGATAACCATTTATGCATTCAGTCATCCAACAAGTAATTATTGAGTGCTTACTATGTGCCAGACACTATTTTAATAAAGGGGACATCAGTAAGTAAGAAGGTTAAAGATTCCTGTTCTCATTGGTTGATATTGTAGTAGAGGAGACAGGAGTAGAAAATAATGAACCAGTAATAAAGATAATTTAAGATGACAAAAATAGTTCTAAAGACACTATACTATGGGGAAATGATAGGGAATGCCAGGGTACTGGGTAAATGGAAGGTGGTGTTCATTTTCACGGAGGTAGAAGAGTTCATCTTTCTGAGGAGACATTAGAAGAAGTAGAAAGTGTACAGAATGAGGTAGAAGAGGTAGGCCTGGGCTAGATCACTTGGGGTTTTTCAGGCAAAGTGAAAGATCCAGATCCCATTCTGGCTTCAATACAATGCCACTGTGGGACTTAAAGCAAGAGAATGGCATGACTTGATTTATACTATAGAAAGAGCACCGCAGTGGTGAATGGACACCAGGTAACAATGAATGGAGGCAGAGAGACCAGTCTGGAAGAAATAATTGCAATACTCCTAACAAAAGATGTTGCTGCGTTGGTGCTGGTAATGGTGGGACTTCCTGATGGATTGGGCTGGGGGAGAGTGAGGGAAAGAGAGAAATGAAGGTTGATTTCCAGAGTGTTGACCTTAGCAGTCGGGTGAATGGTAATGCCTTTCACTGAGACGGGGATCACAGGAAGAAGAGCAGGCGTACGGAGAGAAATCGTGATACCACAGAATACAGAATACAGGCTGATCCTGAATAAGCTGTTTGGGTGAAGGGGAACATAAATCTCATTCTCACAGGCTCTGATGTCACATTTTCTAATACTGGATTCTAGTGACAATTTTCTGCCACTCACCAAACTGTGCTAAAGTTAGCCAAGTAAATGTATGGCTTGAATAATGTCCAGAGTATGAAGAAGACATCCTCCCGCATTTGCTAATTGTGCTTTCGTTTCTTCCTGAGCAGATCTGCCAAGCAGCTGGCCACCCTCTTTGTGAACCTCTGTGTCACCACAGAGACCCATGAGGTTTCTGCGCTCTGGTTCCTGTGGTATGTGAAGCAGTGTGGGGGCACGACCAGGATCATCTCCACAACCAATGGAGGGCAGGTACTCATGTATCCCCCCGCTGTTCTAACAGAGGACCACCACGCCTAAATAAAAGGATTGCCATCATCCTTCAGACGTGAACAGATGAAGCAGGAGGCAGGCTTGTGGAGTTCAGAACTTTACAATGGCAGCTTCAAGTGGCTTGTGTGAGGGACAGTCTGTTCTTAGGGATGCCACATAAGAACCCGGCAGTCAATGGGGCTTTAAGATTACCTTGCTACCTTGCTACACTCTTTTGCAATTTTCCGTTTGGATGTGCATCTGATTATTATTCAGAAAGTTTGTAGGAGACCATCCGAAGGACACAGCTTGAACACTTCTTGGAAAGCTCAGAAAGGGAAGTCAGAAACAAATGCATTTTCAATGTCACACACATACCACACAAAATCCATTCTCTCATGTTTTCATTTATTCATTCATTCATTCATTCATTCCCTATTTCCTGAGCCCCAGCATTGTATAAAGCTCTGTTCAAGGCCTAGTAGGAAGTGAAGTTGAGATCTTAAATAATCTGCTTGGTGGTCATTTTCCTTCCTTTCCCCTTTCTCATCCTCCCCCCCCCCGCTCCTCCTCCCTCTCCCCCTCCTTCTTCTTCTTGTCTTTCTCCTCTTTGTCTCTCTCTCCTTCCCCTTCTCCTCAGACCTAATTGAATAATCTTTTACAAAATTACCTGGACTGAAAATTTAGGAGAAGGCAGTCAGCACAACCGTGTGCCCAGCCATGCAGAACATTCGGAAGCAACAAGCATGTGACCCAGGATGAAATGGACAGCCTGCAACAGAATAGGGTGGCCTGGGGGTGGGTAGACCAGGGAGGTTCTCAGCCAGAGTAACAAGGAATGGAAAAACAAGCTTAGGTGCACTCAGGCAAACGGTGGTCCAGCTGCAGGTGGGACTTCACCAGACCCAGCAACCCAACAGAAGAATCTAGAGGGGACACGAAGCAGGGGTAGCGGCCAGGCAGGTGAGACATGGGTCAGGCTGAGGATGTCCAGCCGAGGGTGGGGCCTGGGAATCCACAAGAGCATGGCCTAACAGTCACCTGGTTAGAAAGCCCCTAATTTTGTCAAAAGCCAGCAATCGCTAGTAAGAAAACAGTGGTCGAAGACACGATTCACAACAGCAAAATGGAATGTATACGTCTCATAGAGAGCTATGTGAGAAAAACTCACAACTGAATCATTGAAACCCGTTCCCGTAATTGTCTACCCAAGTCTTGAGTCCTCTTTTCCTTCCAGGAGAGGAAATTTGTGGGCGGATCTGGGCAAGTGAGTGAGCGAATAATGGACCTCCTTGGAGACCAAGTGAAGCTGGAGAGGCCTGTGACCCACATTGACCAGACAGGAGAAAATGTCCTTGTGGAGACCCTCAACCATGAGGTGTATGAGGTAACCAAGAAGAGCCTTAAACTAGGGGAAGGGGCCAGAATCCCATAGATAACCAAAGCTTAAATTAAGCCAAAAATGTTCTAGACTTCATAGACAATCCCTTTGCCAAAGGAGAAAAAACTACCTCTGTCTGAAAGAAGGGAAAAGAGAACCAGAATATTTGGGGAGAGGGCAGATTTACAAAATCATCTAGTATCAACTCTTTGTATTGGGCTCCTATGAAATTAGATACCAAAGAAAATATTTAATAAATATCAAGTGCTTTCTATGTGTGTGGCATTATTCTAGGAGTTGGGAACTCAGCAGGGAACAAAGCAGATAAAATTCTCTGCCTTTGTTTGGCTTACATTCTAGTGAAGGAGAAAGGCCATAATCAAATATGTGGTTAAGATATAAAGTATCCCAAATGGTGGTAAGTACTACAAGAAAAATCAATCAGGGAAGGGGGAGAGGGTGTACCAGAAGAGGGTAGGGTGAGGGGATCAGTCACACAATTTTAAATAAGTCCATGGGGGAAGACCTCACTCAGAAGATGATATTTTAGCACAGAACCAGAAAAGATGAGGGGTTGAGCCATGTGGTCCTTCCAGGGAAGAGTATTCCAAGTAGAACAACCAATGCAAAGGCCCTGAGGTAGAAGCAGGCCCAGCACAATGAAGAAACAGCAAGGTGATCAAATGGCAGAATTAAAGGAGTGAGGGGAAGAGTAATGGAAGATGAGATCAGAGCTGTAACAAGGGTCCATTTCTATACACGGCCTTGGAGGTGAATGTAAGGAACTTGGCTTTGACTCCAGTGTGATGGAAAGTCATAGGAGAATTTGAACTAGGGAACAATAAGGGCTGATTTTGGTTTTAACATGATTCTTGCAGTTTTTCTTTTTTTTTATTTAAAGATTTTATTTATTTATTTGACATAGAAAGAGAGAGAGAGAGAGATCACAAGTAGGCTAAGAGGCAGGCAGAGAGAGAGGAGGAAGCAGGCTCCCTGCTGAGCAGAGAGCCCGAAGCGGGCCTCGATCCCAAGACCCTGAGATCATGACCTGAGCTGAAGGTAGGGGCTTTAACCCACTGAGCCACCCAGGCACACTCTTGCAGTTTTTCTGTTAAGACACCCGAGGGGCGCCTGGCTGGCTCAGTCAATAGAGTGTGTGACTCTTGACCTCAGGGTTGTGGGTTCGAGCCCCATGTTCAGTGTAGAGATTACTTACAAGTAAAGTCTTTGCCCCCCCAAAAGGACATTCCAAGGGGGCCAATGGTAAAATGAAGGAGAAACATTAGGGAAAAACAAACAAAAACAACCCACAAGCAGTGTTTAAGCACATTGTTTTTCTTCTAGGCTAAGTACGTGATTAGCGCTATTCCTCCTATTCTGGGCATGAAGATTCATTTCAACCCCCCCCTGCCAATGATGAGAAACCAGCTGATCTCTCGTGTGCCTTTGGGTTCAGTCATCAAGTGTATGGTTTATTACCAAGAACCCTTCTGGAGGAAGAAGGGTGAGTATTACCAAAAGGTACAAGAAACTTGGTGCACTGCTTTTATTAGAATGCTGGACATGAAACATTTCTCGTCCAGGTTCTGAGTACGTTCTAACCAATTAAATGTATTGGCACAAACTCATGGAATTAACTTCTCTTGAACTATGACTCTTTTCATAATCTACTATAAAGTCTTGTTTTATCCTGCCACAAAATCTTGTGAAAATAGTCATTGTCACTTTCCTTTTTTTTAAGTTATCGTCACTTTCTAATACCATTTTTGAAGCATGAGTTTATAGAGCCATTCATGAAAGTAGGGATTCTGAAAATTTCCAGGCAATCTCTCATTAGTGTTGAGATTCTACTATATTAAGTTAAGGTGATTCATTCATTCATGTATATTCAACAGGCATGCTACTGTGCCAGGTGGATCATTACAGGGATGCCCATGAAAGTGCTAGATTCCACAAGAGTGGAAATGTTCTAGAGATACTCTGTCAGTACAACAGCCACTAGCCACATGTGGGTATCAAACACTTAAACATGGCTAGCAGGGGGCACCTGGGTGGCTCAGTGGGTCAAGCCTCTGCCTTCGGCTCAGGTCATGATCTCAGGGTCCTGGGATGGAGGCTCGCATCGGGCTCTCTGCTCAGTGGGGAGCCTGCTTCCTCCTCTCTCTCTGCCTGCCTCTCTGCCTACTTGTGATCTCTCTCTCTCTCTCTCTCTCTCTCTCTCTCTCTCTCTCTCTCTCTGTCAAATAAATAAAAAATAAAAATCTTAAAAAAAAAAAAAGAAATGTCACGGATGCTGCATAGTTTGTCCCAGCATGAAAGTGACTTCTCTCTCGTCCCCTTTTTCCTTCACTTCTACCCAGTATGCCTGCATGGCTCTGAGGCCAGCTTTGCTCTGGGAAGGAAGTGTCTAAGGAGCCACTCCATCCAGAAAGCAAGGCCTCCATTCAGGACAGCCTCGTGTCCTCCACTAGGTTTCTGTCCAGTCAAACTGACCCCACACCATCAGTGCTCACACTCTCTTTTCATCTCTTCTTTCTTGTCTTCTTATAACAGGTGATTCCTTGGCTATTTCTCTTGTATCCTTAAGTCTTCTTGAGTTCTTGGATGGACTTAAGACTTTTCTTCTTCCCCAACTTCAGTTTCTCTCAACATTTCTTCTGTCCCTGCACACTTAGGGGGCATGCAAGCACCCCTCAGTGCAGTGGCTGACTGGGACATTGATTCTCATGGGTGCACAGTGAGTGAATGTGGAAGAGAGAGAGAGAAGCAAGTGCAGGTAAAAAAAAAACCTTCAGGTGTGTCTGTTCACACACAGGTTGAGGGAGGAGAAATACCCTCAAAGTTCCCTGTTCTTTCTTCCTCCTTTTGAAACCCTCTCATCGGATTTTCTAGACAACATTTGTTCCAGAATCCTCCACTATAACTTTGTTCATACAACCTCAGATTTGCAAGGAAATGGAGGAGGGGAATGAGAGAAGTACTTTGGACCAGAATGAGCTGACATTGTGTCCAGAATTGTTCTGGAGATCATGTAATTAATGAGGGTTTGGGACACTGTGGAAGCTAGTTATCCATGTCCTCTCTGCCCTGTCTCCAGAAAGCTGAGAACTAGTAGGCTTAGTCTAAGTGGTTCCTCATAAAAAGTGAACATTCAGTCCCTTCTATTTTACAATAATGGACTAGTATTTTTTTTACGCATATTTGGTTTTATCTGATTTCTTATGAAAGAGGAAGCAAGATGGGACACGGGTCTTTTTTTTAAGATTTTATTTATTTATTTGTCAGAGAGAGAGAGAGAGAGTACAAGCAGGGGGAGCAGCAAGCAGAGGGAGGAGCAGGCTGCCCGCTGAGCAGGGAGCCCGATGCAGGACTTGATCCCAGGACCCTGGGATCACCTGAGCCAAAGGCAGACGCCTAACCAGCTGAGCCAGCCAGGTGTCCCCAGACGTAAGTCTTAATGACAGAGAAGACAAGATTTTATTGAATTGTGGCCTGGATTAATTCATAACATCACATTGCTTTATTTTGTGCAAAGAGGCCTCTACAGTTTGGCTTTTCACAAAATGTTGGCTACTCAGCCTTCCTTTTGACATCAGTTTGGTTTGCCTTCGTTATTTAGAGTATATCATCTTGTATTTGGCCTTTGCGCTTCCTAAACTGAAAATGTGTGCTTCACAGTAACTATTATGGGTAATTTGATAAGGTGATGAATATCTTTTTCCGTTTTGCTGTTTTCCAAGATTACTGTGGAACCATGATTATTGAAGGAGAGGAAGCTCCAATTGCCTACACGTTGGATGATACCAAACCTGATGGCAGCTATGCCGCCATAATGGGGTAAGGCACGCTTATGGTGGTGTGGATGCTATTCGGTGTTGACAGAATATTCCCGTACTATTAATAAATGTGCCACAAATTTTGTTAAATAATTTTTTACCAATGGGTAAAAATCTCCAGATCTGGCAGTAGAAAAATTCTTAATCCCTTTAAAAACGTAATGTGTTCCAATGGATAAATATTTAGCAAGGAAGTAGAATGCCAATAACATTTTAAAATTTGTTATACCCATTTTCTGCTTCATATTCAGTGCTGGGGGTAGATACATTTTGGTGAGCTATCTTTTGTGAAAGCATAATATAAAGATGATTTAGGGTGTTTTACTCCAAGGGTTTCTTGTGGATCCTGTGTGGACATTGGTGGTAATTATGCGGGATGCTGAGATTTTCCGAGTCCCGCTAGAGAGGCACCAAGGGCAGCCCAGTTGTCAGCTGGGCAGGGAAAACCAGCACAGACTGGAGATATCTTGGGGGTCAGAACCTGGCCCAGATTGGTGGTTACCTAAAGCAGCCAAAATTGAGATGGGCCCTAAGATATATACAAACTTATTTCCAAGAGAGCCCCCGGGGTGAGGACAGGGAGTTCAAAGCCAGTTGTCAAGTTGAAGGCAATCATAGGGCTAGAAACAGAGGCAGATTTTAGAAAGCTGAACACTAGAGAGGCACCCTCGTGAGACAGAACCAAAGAGCAAGGGCTGGATGACCTTAGCTGAATTTTTGAGACCAAGGGCTCATTATTGGCCATCAGCCATGTGGGGGTAGGCAGGCCAATCCTCATATTATCTTGGGCAGAAATTATGGATAGTCGTGTGTGTTTCGTCCCGCAAATCCCTGAAGTCGAAGGTGCTTGTCAGTGTCAGGAATGTAGCCCGTGAACAGCAAAACATTGAACAGAATAAACTAGTATGTAATTTGTTTCTTCTGGTTGACTTTTCATTCATTCTCTAGGCACATGTGTAGTTATAAAAATGGGGCCGGGATGAAAGCGGCCATTAATTTCCCCCCTTTCTCTTATTTGTATGTTTTAGATTTATCCTTGCCCACAAAGCCGGAAAACTGGCACGTCTCACCAAAGATGAAAGGTATGGAACAAAGTACCTTTTCTTTCTTCTTTCCTTCTTTTCTGCCTCCTCGCCTGCCTTTCCATTTTACTTAACTTCTTAACTTGAAGACTGCCTCATAACATGTGTACTTCTAATGCTATGTGTCTGCAATGTTAACTATGAGGGTCTTGTAGAAAGGCACGGGGCCAATGACTTAAGAACCGAGTGTTCAAATTAATATTTATTGAGTTTATTGTACATAAGATACCATGCAAGGAGCTACCTGGCATACAAAAATGGACATAGCCCAGGGGCTGAGAACATAGTGGGGAAGGAGATGACCAGGTAGACAAATGACTGCAAGGCTGGGCCATCTCTGCATAGCTTGCATGAGTGATGTCTAACAATTACAGATTGTAACTACAGAGGGACACATTTCTTTTTTTTTTTTTAAGATTTTATTTATTCATTTGACACAGAGAGAGAGATTACAAGTAGGCAGAGAGGCAGGCAGAGAGAGAGGAGGAAGCAGGCTCCCTGCTGAGCAGAGAGCCCGATGTGGGCCTCGATCCCAGGACCCTGGGATCATGACCTGAGCCGAAGGCAGCGGCTTTAACCCACTGAGCCACCCAGGCGCCCGAGGGACACATTTCTCTGGAGATGGCAATTTCTTCCAGCAGTTAATATTCACCCCTGGCAATTATTTATTCCCACACCATCCCTGATGCATATTTACCAACTACAAGTCTCTGAATTACTTTATGACACATAACTTCCCCTCCGTTATCCTGCTTCTCTGTGACTGCGGTCACCAGTGCTCTTGGCCAGAAGTATGGATGGGGCCCCTCACCTAAAAAAAAAAAATAGCCACTGGAATATTAAAATCCAGCAGGGTAGGAGGTTTTGTCTGGCTGGTCCACTGCCGGGTCTCCAGTGCCTGGAACAGTGTCTGCAACAAATCTTTTCCCAGTTTATCTTTTGATCATGTTTATGGTTTATAAGAAAACATTGACTTTTTATGAAGTTAAATTTATCAGTTTTTAAAATCATGCCTTTGGAATGGTCTCGCATACATTGAAAAGACTTTGCTACTCCAAGATCATTTTAAAAACCACTCATTTTCTGATTACTTTTCTGGTTTTATCTATTAACGTTGAAGACCCTTGAACCTCAGAAATATATGTTGGTGTAAGAAGACACAGAGGAGGTGAACTTTGTTTCCTTCACGGGTAGCTCTTTGTCCCAGTGCCATTTTACTGAATAATCTGTCTTTCCTTTGTAGGTATTAATACTACTCTTGAAAATCATTGCCCGACTCTAAATCATCTGTAAGATTCCCTTTAGCATTCTGTAAAAATCAGACTTGAAATAACTAGTCTCACAGCTTACCTGACTAATAACTATTGGCTAATGTCCCAATTCTCCCATGAAACTAAATTTCTTAAGAGCTACCATTTATGGAACATCTATTACGTCCCAGTTGTTTACTGAGTATCTGTTATGTCCCACTTATTATGAAGCATAACTTTCTATGCCATGTATCAGTGGTTCTCAAACCTGAGAATCACCTGGAAGCTTTGGGAAACCACAGCTCTGCCGCACTGCCCTTTCTGAATCAGCAGGTCCGGGGTGGGGCCTGAGAATCTGCATTTCTAACAAGTTCCGCAGGAGATGCCACTGCTGGTAGTGGTGTGAGGACCACACTGTTTTACATCATGGAAGAAAAAAAATCATGCCAGTTTGTTCAGGGAACTAAAGCTCAGAGAGCTTAAGTAACCTGATCATGATCTCATAGTCTTTGAGAGGCAGAAGCGGAATTCAAGGCTTTTCCTGCCTCATCCTCTTTCCACTCTGCCCATTGCCTGGTGGTGGGGCGGTAGGAGGAAGAAAGGAGAAAAGGATCATGTCAGGATCCCCCCCCCACAGAATCTCTAACACTTCACAGGCTGACAGTTAAGAGGTACACACTGTCTTCTTGAAAGAATGACCAAATTGGCGGGTGCCCCTGACAATGCGGGCCACGTATGACTCTCTCTTCCTTCATATTGTTGGTGACCATGTAGACTTAAGACGTTTGAAAGAGAAGAAAATTAAAATGAAATGGCAAGTGGAAGCAACAGCTCACAGGGTCTTTGAATGAAGGGACACGTGTCTCTTTTACTTCCTTTCTTTCTTCATTTGCCCTTTTGTCTTTTTCTTCCCCTCCTCATAGGATGAAGAAACTGTGTGAGCTCTATGCAAAAGTTCTGGGCTCCCAAGAAGCTTTGCACGTAAGACTGTGTTTCATCGCTTTCCTCAGAGAGAGAACCCTGGTTTTGTCCTCAGGGGGCTACCAGGGATAGGCTCGTGCAAGTAGGGTTCTAGAGAGCTCCTGTTTTCTCTGATACCTCAAGAATCCCACAACACTGTTGTATTGCGGGCGATGCTGCTCTTGTCCCTGAGTTCAGCGCTCTTCCTGGAGCAGAACGCTGGGCCTTGCCACTCCCAGCTCTGTCCGGGCCGAGGTTAAAAGAACAGAGCTTCTGCCACTCCTCGGGAAATCCTGGAAATCTCGGGAAATGGGAATACAAAGAGTTTCTTTCTCTCCGATCCTATAAAAAGATGAGGTTCTCATTTGTTTACACGAACTCTAGCACATAAGCATTCCCTAACACCCACCCCACCCTCCACCATCTCAGAGGTACCAATCAGGTGGCCTGTCCCTTTCCTGCACATCCCCTTCTCTCTTGTTTCACCCTTGAACATTAGGGGTGCGGGGAAGATACACCGATTGGCTTAGGGTGAGCCCTGCCGACCACGTTTCACAGACACCTTCGGAAGTAGCCTGAGGATGAGGACCTTCCGATCTTCAAGTTACACAAGGACTAGCCCCCACCCCGCCCAGGCGGTGAAAGGCAGGAGGGGGTGAGATTGCAAGGCGGTGTGGTAGGGGCATTTGGTGACAGCCAGAGGGCGCAGTGAGCCCCTAACCAGTATACACAGTCACCTCCCTCATCCATATATAAAGTAATGAATTGGTGTTCTCCTGACGTGCACCAGACCGTGGGGCTTTTTAACATTTGAATGTGGATTAAATCACCTTTTGAAAGCGATTATTAAATCTGGCTATCCATGAAGCATTTGAAGACAATGGAAACCCATGTACAGATGAGCAGCTAAAGTGTGAGAAAAATCTAATGAGGGGGCTAAGAATGTTTAACTTGTTAAGCCTCTTAAATCCAAGTCTCTGCAGTGCACAACATGTACTAGTTGAGCAGCTACATGGCTTAATCTTCTTACTTCCACACTCATCTTGCTCGACTTCATGGTGGCTCGCTTCCTCCCACTGTGGTTGTTGTAGCTTTTTCAATGTGTCATTTTTGTTCATTCTTTTAAAGCGTGATCTTTTACCCCCCACCCCTCCCACCCTGCCTGCACGTGATGTAGGTGAAACTCATGCTCTTGAGGATTTTTGGAGTTCCTTGAACGAGACCGATTGATTGATTTGGAGGGAAACGTAATAATAATGAGGAATGTGTTTTGTTTCATTTTTTTTGTGCTTCCATAGACCACTTAACAAGTTCACTTTGTTTATTTTTTTAAAAGATTTTATTTATTTATTTGAGAGAGAGAGAGAGTACATGTGAGGGGAGGAGCACAGGGAGAGGGAGAGACAGACTTCCCACCAAGCAGGGAGCCCGAATCGGGGCTCAATCCCAAAACCTCAGGATCATGACCTGAGCCGAAGGCAGACACTTGACTGACTGAGCCACCCAGGCGCCCCTAACAAGGGTAGTGCGAGTGCAATAGCAAAACCATCAATATATAAAATTAAAAAAAAAAAATAAATAAAAATAATTAAAAAAAACCCATCGATGTATACATACTTAAAAAATAATCATTTCGGGCGCCTGGGTGGCTCAGTCAGTCAAGTGTCTGCCTTCGGCTCAGGTCATGATCCTGAGGTTTTGGGATTGAGCCCCGATTCGGGCTCCCTGCTTGGTGGGAAGTCTGTCTCTCCCTCTCCCTGTGCTCCTCCCCTCACATGTACTCTCTCTCTCTCTCAAATAAATAAATAAAATCTTTTAAAAAAATAAACAAAGTGAACTTGTTAAGTGNCTGTTTTAGAATGCTGTTCCAGATACTTCCCCCGGGTAGATCCTCAAGCTTTCTTGAAGTTAACGTTCTGAGACGCACTCGGGCTAAGGCTGTGTGTCACTGAGATCCCTCCAACGACCTGTGAGATGGTTGTTTGGGGAACCCCAGTTGGAAGGGAAAGCAGTTGCTCTCAAACTCCAAAAATAGTTGAGCATGTTTAATGTGGGAAAGTCTCTTTTTACGAAGAAGAATGTGGGTGATTCATTGCGGCTGATAAAAATGAGCTTTTCCTGTCCTTGTTTGCTCTTGGCACGGAGAGGAGCACTTGCTTTACTCTTGCTTTGGTGTTCATTGTGTGGAAGGAAGCAAGCCCCGGGAGCAGGGGAGGGGAAAGATAAAGTCCACCCTCTCTTCTGAGTGGCTGGAAACAGCCAGAGAAGAGTGCTCCTGAGGTGGCTGTTGTCCTCAGATGCAGAGAGTGCATGAGATGTGGAAAGGCCATTAGCAACCTGGACCCAGGGACACCCCTCAACGAGGGCCTTGTGTTCTGTACCTAGGATGCATTACATACGACTATCGAATGTGCTGTGGGTGACTGCATATTTCTTAGGCAAAATATTTTTTCAAAATCGACTTTCAAGCTGACCCTGTTCTCTTAAAACTTGCTATGTTGATTTTCGTGTCAAAATAATGCTTAATGATAAAGCTTATTTTAGTTATTTTAATAAAGAGCTCGAGCTTTGCGAAATCACAGCTAATGTTTCACTGTTCGTGGCAAAAACATGTTTTTCAGACCAATAGTTGTTTGCAAGAGCCCTCATCCATAGAAGTGCCTCCAGCCTGTGAAAAACATTCATTTTCTTTTTCTTTTTTAAAGATTTTATTTATTTATTTGACACAGAGAGAGAGATTACAAGTAGGCAGAGAGGCAGGCAGAGAGACAGGGAGAGGAGGAAGCAGGCTCCCTGCTGAGCAGAGAGCCCGATGCGGGCCTCGATCCCAGGACGCTGAGATCATGACCTGAGCCGAAAGCAGAGGCTTTAACCCACTGAGCCACCCAGGCGCCCAAAACATTCATTTTCATCCACGTAGCTTCCCTTAGCAAAAGCTCGCTTCCACCCAAGACATGAGTCTGGTCATCCTTTCTCTTTGACAGACATGTTTTTCTGCTGTTCTCTCTGCTCCAACCACTCCAGTAAGCATAAATCCTTTTTTAAACTTGTCTTGAGACCATTAGGCACTAATAACTTTTTTAAAAGGTAAGACCAACTGAAACGTGGAATGAGACAATTGCAGTTCATGAAAATTTCCGGAGATATGAATGAACAAAGTGAGAGAACTTTCTCCAGTCAGAGTGTCTTCCAAGTTTATTACCAAGGACATTTACCTGCCCAAAGACATATCTCTAAAAACATCAGGCTAGTGATAAGGCTCTCTTTCAGACATATATTGGTTCTTCAATATGATGCCCACCAGGCTGTGTTTGATTTATTTTAGAGTAGATAGCTTCATTTGCATCTCCTCTGAACTTTTGTCTTTCTCTCTTGCAGCCGGTGCACTATGAAGAGAAGAACTGGTGTGAGGAACAATACTCAGGGGGCTGCTACACCACCTACTTCCCCCCTGGGATCATGACTCAATATGGAAGGTAGAGTAAAAGTGTGCTAAGCTCTCACTGAAATTCCCCAAACCAGAATCCAAACTGTAAATGGGTTTAATGGAGCCCTTCTTCCATTTTATCTTGTAAACACTAAAAAGGGAGGGAGGGAGGGAGGAAGGAAGGAATCCCCAATTTCCTTTGTATCTTGTGAATCTCCGGGGTAAAGTCGTTACAATTCTGCACTATGGTGGTGCCTTGCACTCTGGATTCTTCTGAAAGAGCAGTCCCAATCAATATAACCAATGAAGGTGGCCACATAAGAATGGGAATTTAGATAGTCAGCAGGTTCGCTTACATTGTTAGAAGAATTATCTTTATAGTGAGGTTAGAGCTCAGTAAAATTTCCTTAAGATGAATGTTGGAGTGCCTGGGTGGCTCAGTTGGTTAAGCGTTGAACTCTTGGTTTTGGCTCAGGTCATGATCTCACGGGTGCTGGGATCAAGTCCCACATTCGGCTCCAAGCTCAGTGCAGAGTCAGCTTGAGATTCTCTTTCTCCCCCTGCCCCTCACCCCACTCATGTGAGTGCGCTCTCTCGTTCTCTCACTCTCTCTCTCTCTCTCAAATATATAAATAAGTCTTTAAGAAAATGGAACTGTAGAAGTACCTGCATGGGTCCAGCATTAATAAAAGCAATAGTCAAGTCAGAAGTCCTTAGAAGTTTATTAAGAAGAACACTGACCTGCCCAAAGACGTATCTCTGAAAACATCAGGATAATAAGGCTCTATTTCCGACCTATATTGGTTCTTCAATATGAATTCTAGACTGGAAGTGCAGGGACTTAAGTATAGTCCTGATTCTACCAAAAACCAGCTTTGTCATCCTGGACAGATCACTTCTCTCTAGACCTTACTTTCCTTGGCAGGCGTATGAGAAAGCACAAGATGGCATACAAGGAATAATAATCAGTATGTTAATGACGACCTGAGGGATTTTTTTAAAAGACTGATTTTATTTATTTATTTATTTATTTATTTATTTAGAGAGCGTAAGTTGGGGAGAGAGAGAATCTCAAGCAGCCTCCACACTGAGCTCAGCCTGACGGGGGCCTTGATCTCACTACCCAGAGATCATGACCTGAGCCAAAACCAAGAGTCAGACTTTTAACCAATGAGCCACCCGGGTGCCCCAAGATTTTTTTTTAACACTTTTTCTGAGCTATAATTCACATACCATATAATTCACCAAAAACACACGATTCAGTGGCTTTTTAGCATTAATAGCATGCGCGTCCAAGTAGGACTCACTGGTGTTTAGATAATTGTGTTTGATGATGACATGGTATGGATTGATGATCTAGTGGTAATCATTATGACCATTATAGTAATACTAAGTGAAACAATAATTTAATGCCAAGAGCTCAATCTAAAGAAGATAAGAAATATGTGGTAATGTGAGGAAAAGTCTGTTGGGAGTATGCAGTAAAAAGAAGGTATGAGTGAACGTAAACAGATGATTGGTCTGTCCACCAAAATCAGTCGAAGAAGGATTAAAACCTGCTTGTGAGAAGATACACAATGATTTTGGTGAACACTTTCCTTATGTCTCTGAAGATGGCCAAATGTCACATACAAGAATATTCTGGGGCCAAAGAGCACCACCTGATTAGGTACTGGGTCGTTAAGTTAATTTCTGGATACGCGGAGTATAGAATACACCCATAATAATTGCTTCATTCAGGGTTTATCGGCTAAGTGCCAACCATTTGCCAAGCCCTGTGTTGGAAACGTCCACACCGAGAAAATTTCTCCGTGCTGTGAAGGAGCTGACAGTGTTGGGGGCTGGGGTGGGGATGGGGACAAGAGAGGACAGCAAACATTGACTCTGATGTGCTGCAGTAAGTACTCTAATAGATGGATGTATAGATACCATGGGGACCCAGGAGAAATGGGCTAGCCTTACCAAGAGAAATTGCAGAAAACTTCATAATTCACATACCACCTGAGGAGAGTGGAAGGCAGAGAGGGTATTGAAGAATGCACCCTGGGAAGATGGAACATTATGAGCAAACACTCGGAAGCCTTCAAGTTTGTGGGAGGTCTGGAAGAAAGTTCTGTGTGGCTGGGCTGAGTCATCCGGGGGACTGAATGGAGAATCAGAAAAGTAAATAGGATCCTTTGCCTCACACAACAGATTCAGGAAGAAAAAACTTCCCCTTTCAACAAAGAAAGGCCAAGCAGAGCATGACTTTTGATTTGGGTTTTGCAATGTGGTTAGATTTCTGACCATGTAATGGCAACTTTCATACTCAACCCCCTAAGGTGTTGCAAGAAAATGTCTACTGGGCCACGGGGTGGCAGGGAGCAAAAGGGAGACTCACCCACACTGGCCTGACCTGGTCATACGACAGAAGCAGTATATACCCCATCATATCAGGCATTGGTGGTGATGTGACATGCCCTGTTTTCATCTTGATTTCTTCCCAAGGACATGTATCAGGCTTCTTATCACCAGTTTTAATTTGGAGGGTAGAGACTAAGGCTCAGCATATCTTGGTGACATAGCTCCCAGACCGAGCAAGGACTACCTGCCACAGGGCTTCCCTTGACCCGTCAGGTTCATGACATTTCAAGTAGTGCCAAGAGTGTTATCTTCACGGGACTGGAAGTATGCAGAAAACGCTCTGTTTCCAGATGAAGACAAAGGACGGTGTTGACAGTACGTTAGTAAAGAAATAAACACACATTTCTTAAAGTATTCTACTTTTGGGTAGACAGAAGAACCAGTTGTAGTGATGAAGCAATAAAAACACGTAACGTAAATATTTTACTCCACCAAGCCATGAGAGATATACATGGAAATACCACTTTTTGTGAATATATACTGTCTGCTCCCTCACCTGCAGAAAAAGAGGCAGGGATTTTTTTCTTCTCCAGCTGGTGGATGTTTTTTTTCCCCCAAGGGAAGATTGGCACAGAACAAGTAGAGGAAAAACATAGCTTTGTTTGAAATTAATTCTTAGTTTTTACATTTTTACATTCCAATTGTTTGCATGACTAGTTCTCTCAGCCTTTATTCGGCCATCCAGAGGTTTCCAATGTGTTGTTCGTTTCCTTGATTTGAAAAAAAGTGAACATACTTGGGCACCTGGGTGGCTCAGTGGGTTAAGCGCCAAATCTTCATTTTGACTCAGGTCATGATCTAAAGGTGGTGAGATCAAGCCCCACGTAAGGCTCCGTGGTGAGCGCAGAGTCTGCTTGAGATTCTCTGTCTCCCTTTCTCTCTGCCCCTTCCCCCACTCACGTGCTCTAAATAAATAAATAAATAAAATCTTATTAAGAAAAAAGTGATCATGTATAATGTTGATGATGATATACGAGGCAAAGCATAGAGGATAAAAACAGAGACCTTGACATTAAAAAGCAAGCCTGTTTCCTTCTGTGTAAAAAGCAACATTGTTTCATGAACTTAGAAAAAACGAATTTACCTTCTCTTACAGGGAATCCTTCCTGAATACTTTTAGGCTCTCCAGGCCCTTCTGGCTATGGATCATTCCAGATTATTCCATGTATTATTGGCAGCATTTAATATTCCTTTTTTATTAAGATATTTATTTATTTATTTGACAGAGAGAGAGGGAGGGAGGGAGAGCACAAGCAGGGGGAGCAGCAGGCCAGAGAGGGAGAAGCAGACTCACTGCTAAGGGATGTGGGGCCCGATCCCAGGACCCTGGGCATGACCTGAGCCAAAGGCAGACGCTCAATGACTGAGCCACCCAGGCACCCTGCAGCATTTAATATTCTATAATATCTTATCTTCTGCTTTCTACCCCCTTTTTATTCTTAATGGTTTCAGTGAGGGTGAAGGAAAACTCACCAATTCAAGTAAAGCCCATTTGGTTTTCTGATGAAAGTCTTGATGGTGTACAGTGTTGGCCAAGATGGAGCTTGGATGTTGACTCTGGACATCCACATCCCTTGCTTGATATAATGGAAACCTGAGATAGGATGAATAATGACAGGGTAACAGTGTGTCCCTTATGGTATTTTTGTCAGGGCAACAACAAACCACTCCTGTTAGAAGCCAAGTTTGGTACACTTATGTCCCTTTGTATAGCATATGGCCACTCTTTGCTAACTAGTGTTGATGATACACAAGGCAAAGCACAGAGGACCAAAACCAAAACAAACAAACAAACAAAAGACATTGACATCTGGTAGACCTAGTTCCATTCCTAGCTCTGCTGTTTTCTAGCAGTGTGGCTCCTGGCAAGTCAGTGCACATTTCTTCACGCCTATTTCCTCATGTGTAAAATGGGATAATGATAATAGTAGGTACATCATGGAACTCTTTAAAAAGGTTAAATAATTTAAGAGAGGGAGGAAGTATAACTAGGTGATTAAGACTGTGGGTACTCAGGGCACCTGGGTGGCACAGTCAGTTAGGCATCCAACTCTTGGTTTTGGCTCAGGTCATGATCTCGTGTGTCGTGGGATCGAGCCCCATGTGGGGCTCTGCTCTCAGCCCCTCACCTGACTCTTGTTCTCTCTCTCTCTCAAATAAATGAATAAGTAAATCTTAAAAAAAAAAAAGACTGTGGGTGCTGGAGACAAATGGCCTGGATTCAGATATCAGCTCTGCCACTTACTAGCTGTGACCTAGAGCCTTACTAGCCATGACCTGGAGTGAATGACTGTCTTTGTTGCTGACTAGATTCCCTAGGAGGCAGAGTCCGAAACACAGATTAGCATACAGGATATGTTCTCGAGACAGCCCTTGATGTCAGTACTTGCGGAATTGAGAGGAAGGAAGCGAGAGTGGGCAGAGGGAGAAGTTGGACTGTGGTGTACTTCCAGTGAAGGCCTCAGCTGAGCCCATAGGAAGCTCTGGAGCTAGGATGGCCCTTAAGAGTTGTTACAAGTTGGAGCGAAGGGGGAGAGAAGTCCTTATCACCCCATGGTGATGAGTCATTGAAAGCTCCTGCTTCTGGAAGAAGGCGTGACCTTGAGGTGACGCAGTTTTCTTCAGCAGAGACAATCCCTGGAGAAGACTGACATCTGAAGGCAAACTTCTGGCAGCACTCCCAGCAGCTGGGAATAAATCCTTCATTCTTGAAGGGGGGTCTCGGTAATGCATCCCAGTGTCACAGTCCCTGTAACTCAATATTCTCATCTACAAAATGGGGATGATTGTAACAGCGACCTCATAGGGTTGTGGTGAGGGTTAATGCACTTCGGAGAGGACTTGGCACCCAATAAATGTTAACTCTTATTTAAAGCAGTAACGCTCTTAACACAGGTAGAGGTAAGCTCTCAGTGAGTTGTAGGGTTTTTTGGTTTGTTTTTTTCAAGATATATTTATTTGAGAAAGAGAGAGAGAGTGAACAGGGGGAGGGGCCAGAGGGAGAGGAAGACAAGATGACTCCCTGCTGAGCACGGAGCCCAATTTGGGGCTTGATCTCAAGACCCTGAGATCATGACCTGAGCCAAAACCGAGAGTCAGATGCTTAACCGACTGAGGCACCCAAGCACCCCTAGTGAGTGGTAGTTTTATGGCCATAGTCAGGCTCACAGTTTGTTACCTGTCACCGATAG
Organism: Ailurus styani; assembly: GCA_002007465.1. Taxonomy (NCBI): domain Eukaryota; kingdom Metazoa; phylum Chordata; class Mammalia; order Carnivora; family Ailuridae; genus Ailurus; species Ailurus styani. The sequence goes on along the minus strand of LNAC01000455.1, from coordinate 1,035,591 downwards.
AGAAGTCCTTAGAAATCATTGCACTGTGTCCTCTAAGAGATGGGGAATGCAGAGCTCAGCAAGAGGAATTGATTTGCCAAGTCCATTGGTGGGATAACCAGGTAAGGAACTGGGGCAGGTGACATCTTGGTTGGAGCTGCTGAGCCATAAAATGACTGGGCCCAAATAGTCCCTCATTTCATGTAGGTGAAGCAAACATATACTCCATTGACATCAGCCCCTATACCTGTAAGCTCTTGGTGCAAGAGCAGACTTCAGCTTTTCTTCCTTGTCTGTGACAAGGATCATGCAGTAGCTGGAGGCACCTGTGAACGTCATTCCAGAATTGCCCATGAACTCCTAATGCTTAGTATCAGAGGAAACTGACCGGACTTGTTTTTTTTTGGGGGGGGGGGCTCTTCTCTGCCTCTCTGAGACTGACCACTTTTACCTCTTTGCTTTTGTTTCAAGGGTTCTACGGCAGCCCGTGGGCAGGATATATTTTGCTGGCACTGAGACTGCCACACACTGGAGTGGTTATATGGAAGGAGCCGTGGAGGCCGGGGAGAGAGCAGCCCGAGAGGTAGGGCCTTGGGTCACGGGCTGTGGGAAAGGAAGCAATGCATGGGTCCTACAAGCAGGTCAAAAATGTCTGAGCTCCTGGAGGGCAACTCCCCAGGGTCTCCATCTGGAGACCCATGAAACACCATTTTAACAGTATCCTCAAGTATAACAAAGACCTTAACCTAAAAGTAATAATGAAAATATCTATTGCATCACCCAAAGTGAAAAAACCCCATGGGGCAAAAGATCCCAGTGGGTGTACTTGAGGGATCACCCAGGTCTAATGTTACAGAACCCAAAATGTTTTTGTGACTCAGAATTCATTTATGTATTTCCTGACAATCCCTATGAGCTCATTCCTATCGAGGCATGTTCACAGCTACTCAAATCTCTGGTGAGCCTCATGGTTGGAGCTTCTTATGTCATGGCTGAAAGACCCTTCAGAGCCTTTTAAAGATTGAATGGACTATGTTGGCTTTTACCCCGGTGTTTTTGATGGATATCCCAAGAGACAATCAGTTAGTCCTTTATTTAAAGAGCAAATTAGCAGCAGAAAGATGGTGTCAGCTTTGTCACTCACCAAAATCCTCTTTTCAGATCCTGCATGCCATGGGGAAGATCCCCGAGGATGAAATCTGGCAGTCAGAACCAGAGTTAGTGGTAGGTTATATTTTATTTCATGAATTTAAATCCCTTTTCTCTAAAAGCAATTATTTGCCAAAAGAACCACTTACAATGTTCATATACCTTTCCCTAAGTGATTCAACCCATGCATATTTGAAAAGATACCATGAGGGGGCGCTTGGGGGGCTCAGTTGGTTGAGCCTCTGACTCTTGATTTTGGCTCAGGCCAAGATCTCAGGGGTGTAAGATCGAGCCCTGCATTGAGTTCACGCTGGGCATGAAGCCTGCTTAAGATTCTCTCTTTCCCTCTCCCTCTGTGCCCCCCCTCCAAAAAAGGAAGAATTTGAAAAGATACCATGAGTTAGGGCAGAGGTGAGAGATTTAAAAGAAATTGATAAATTTGTAGCCTGTCATATCCATTGCAGATTATTAGGAAAAAATACAATTTTTTTGGTCTGAGAATTCTTGAACATATTAAGAACTCAATAAATGCCTCCTGAATAAATCTCTAACCTGGTGATTCCCAACAGGGGGTAGGAAATAAAAGGAAAATAAGTCAGCATCCCCCATCTAGGGACCAAAGGGTGGAATGAAAAGGAGCAGATTTAGATTAGAAAAGTATTTTCAATATATGCAATGCCATTTTTGTAATAAAACCCCAGGAAGTTTTCCTGACTGGAAGGAAGGACACACAGAGGATAGAGTGAAATGCATTGCAGAGGACAAGGGTCAGAAAGGTCAAAGTTATTCCTTGATCAAGGTGAAGTCCAAAAGAATAACCCTGCCAGTCCAAGTCATTGCCTCAGTGCTTCTGTCAAAGATGAGACTGGGGGCTGAGTGGACCACAGATCCATTCAACTCAACAAATATTTACCATGTACCGACTCTGCATCAGCCACCATGCTAAGGGTACAGCAGTGCTTTCACGGAGCAGCAACGTGGGGAGAACAGATGATAACCAGAAAGCACAAGTGTCATGAAGAAGACTTGCTAAGGGTGTAAAAAGAAGAGGCCATCTTAGCCTGGGGACACAGGAAAGGCTCCCCCAGGAGCCTGTAAACTAAAACTTAAAGGATGGGTCAGAATTAGCAAAGAAAATGGCCTAGTGGGGAATGGGGATGAGTGCCATGAGCAGCAGGTACATTATATTTACTGGCCTAGAGGTGGGCAGGAGTGGGTCATATTCAAAGAACTGGAGGAAAGAAAGAATTTCTGGAGCAAAGTGCATAGGCCCTGTACTGACACCGAATGTTTTCTGAACCCAGGATGTCCCTGCGCAGCCCATTACCACGACCTTCTTGGAGAGAAATTTGCCTTCCATTCCAGGCCTGCTGAGGCTGATTGGTTTGACCGCCATCTTTTCAGCAACTGCTCTTGGCTTCCTGGCCCACAAAAGGGGTCTACTTGTGCGGATCTAAACAGTGTGTGGGTTTGGGGCAGGGGTTGTAATGAGGTTCCAAAAAGACATAGAGACTGTAGAATGAGGTAGGGAGCATGAAGATAAGTGAGACTTCCGACCGTAAGAAACACGCTATGTCCTTTTCCAGTTGACCCCTGCATATTGTCCCTTACCTGGCTTCATGCTCTTTCTTGCCCATATCCAAGTTCACTGCACCCAGAATCTTTATAGTAGTTAGACAGGCTTCTTAAGATCCTCACTGTCCCATGATGCACCTTGCCCATGCACAAAAAACTAGATTTTTTTCCCCACCTCTGGGGCTTTGTGCTAGTCCTCTCTTTTAGGTATAACATCCTCTTTGTCCAAATTCTCTGCACTTGTCCTTAGAATCCTGTATTGTTGTAGCCAGGCCTTAGAGAATATCTAGTCTTCACTTTCTCTTGTAGTGTTGATCAAGCCAAGGCCAAGAGAGGTGGAACTTGATCGCCCAAGGTCCACAGTAAGCCACCTGTATTTGGGGGACTAGAACACAAGTCCATTGCTTCTCCCATCCCCCAGGGTATATGCCTCAGTCACCCTCTTCCACTCCCTGCCATGGTCATTGATGGTGTCCCTTTGTATGGATTTACACTGTAGTAAGTTGTTAGGCGCTCCTCAGTGCTACTCAGTATATATGCTAAAGTCTTACTGTCTTATGCAGTGTGTCTTCAGCTTATTTCAATTTCTTTGAGAATAGGAATCTTGTTTTTTCTTCCCTTTGTATCCTCCATTATGTCTGGATACAAAGGTCAGTATGTATTTGGGCAATTAAAAATAAAGTTGATTGACCAGATGTCTGTTGTCTTTCTTTTTGGATAATGACTTTCAAGGTTTTTTTTTTTTTAAGATTTATTTGACAGAGAGATTACAAGTAGGCAGAGAGGCAGGCAGAGAGAGAGGAGGAAGCAGACTCCCTGCCGAGCAGAGAGCCCAATGTGGGCCTCGATCCCAGGACCCTGAGATCATGACCTGAGCCGAAGGCAGAGGCTTTAACCCACTGAGCCACCCAGGTGCCCGACTTTCAAGGTTTTGACAGATCAAATCAAGAACCAGTATTAGGCATATAATTGTGGCTTTAAAGCCTTTGGTCAAACTTTCCTTGAAGCCCAGATGATGTATGCATTTGGATTGCATCATCCATCATGGGCGATGCATGTGCGAGCACTTGGTAAATGATTTATAATGATATGATAAGGATGCTAAAAGATAGCACTCCTTCCTTTCACCCCCTTCAAAGGACCTGTCAAAATAATTGACATATTAATAAGATTCTTTAACTATTAAGATAATTATAATATTTCAGTTGCTTTTTCATATTCTTTATCAGCGCAAAGCTTTTTACTAGGTACACTCATTAATTTAAAACTACAGTTTCATAGTCCATTAAATCCTATTTAAACTACTTTTTAAATGATATCATCATTTCAGAGTATTCATACCTCTCAACTCCCAAGGTCACTTTTTGTCAGAATATATTTTAAATCCATAAATGACCATTCTTCTACTCTCCTTTAGAAAATGGAGCTTATTATTCTTAGCATAAATGCAGTTTGAGAAATCTCCACAATTAATTAATAATAGTGTAGAGTTCCTGATTTTACAGTGACATCTACATTTGTGAATTTATAAGAACTTTAGAGACTAAATGAGGAAGTTAAAGAACCCACTAGGACTTTGTATGTAACCATTTTCGGTTTTGAATCTGTCTAAAAATGTAATGTACTTGGCATAGAGATGTCTTCTTAAGCAGGTTTCCCTTCAAAAAATTTTCCCCTCAAATTTGTCACATTAATAACTCCAACACATCCATTAAGAAAGAGTCAAATAGGGAAATGCAAATCAAAACCACAGCAAGATGCCACTTTACGTCTGTTAGAATGACTTACCACCAAAAAGACAAGAGATGGGATGCCTGGATGCCTCAATCGGGTGAGCGGTCAGCTCTTGATTTCAGCTCAGATCATGATCTCAGAGGCATGGAATGGAGCCCCACATCAGGCTCTGCACTGAGTGTGGAACCTGCTTGAGATTCCTTCTCTCCCTCTACCTCCCCCCACCCCGCCACTACCTGCTCACACACGCATTGGTGAGGATATGGAGGAAAGGGAACTTTTGTGCACCTTTGGTGGGAATGTAAATTGGTGCAGCCACTATGGAGAACGGTATGGAGGGTCCTCAAAAAATTAAAAATACAGCTGCCATATGATCCAGCAATTGCACTACTGGGAATATATCCAAAGAGAATGAAAACCCAGTGTTGAAGAGATATCTGCTCCCCCATGTTCACTGCAGCATCATTGACAATAGCCAAGGCATGGAAACAACCCAAGTGCCCATTGACAGCTGAATGGATAAAGAAGTTGTGGCATTTATATATAAAATGGAATTTTATCCAGCTGCATAAAAGGAAATCTTGACATTTGTGACACGGCTGGACCTTCAGAACATGATGCTAAGAGAAATAAATCAGAGAAAGACAAATACTGTATGATCTCACTTCTGTGTGGAATCTAAAAACAACAAAACCCAAACTCATAGAAAAAGAGATCATACTTGTGGTTACCAGAGGCAGGGTTTGTGTTTCACGTCAATTATATCTCAATATAACTGGGAGAAAAAGATTAATTGAATTTTCAAATAGGAAGAATCAAATCAGGAGTTACTTGTTCCAAGAATCTCCTGGACCATTTATCCTCCATTTGGTCAACGTGGTCCTTTAACTTTGTTCTCCAGATGCCCCGTACACAGACCTCATGTCTTGCACATACCACATGGTTTGGCCATTGTGCCATCTTGCTGACCTACGTCATGTCACTGAGATGCCCGCCATGTTAGGTGTCAGTTACCAAGGCAAATTCCGAGATGGACAAAAATGGGAAACTTCCAAGGAAAGACCTAAAAACTAGTTTTTTCTCTGTTGAAACTCCTTGCCAGTTTTGAGAGTGTAAACAGTGTGGGGAGGGGTTTGTGAAAGGGTAGATAAGTGAAGGGCTCTCTCTGGAGAGAGCTTCCATGCTGAGTCCAACGCACCTCAAGGAGGAAGGAGAGGGGTGCTACCTTCTCATCCCAAACCTCGTTAGGGCAGTATGTTTCCTTTGAGAGCTTGACACACCCCTGAGGAATCTAAAGCCCTGGACTCCGCTCTAGGTGCTTTTGACCAGAGAACAAGGGATGACTGTCACAGAGACTGCCGAAAAATAGAAGCTGAATGGGTATCGAAATTAATCACAAGGAAGGCACTGCCTATGTTGGGGTAGTCCAAGTCAGAAAGGGCCAGCATGAGAATCTCTGAATAAAACCCCACAAGTGTCCCCACAAGAGTTGGTTCTCATGACAACCAGTCCCAGAGCATATAAATGGATTGCACAAGAGGGCTACTCAAGTAGGAATGTTCACTGAGCGCCCTTTCCTCATCCTTTTGCACACATACCCCTAAAGTCCCAGAACGTACAGTGGGCAAGCTAAGCAAGGTGTACAGAAGGAGAGAAAACGTTAGCCATAGAGTCCTGTGAGTTGGCATGACAGGCCCTGAAACGGGTCCTAACTAGAAAAGAAAAGAAAATCAAACTCTAAATCAAGTCCAAAATAAATAAAAAATAAATCAGTTCAGAGATTTGGTTGTTCTACAGTATTGGACATTCAAATTATTGAATTGAAACTGTGGTTTGTGACTTAAAGAAGGACTTAGGACTGCCTCTAATTTAAGAGTGACAGGTAGAGTCATAGACCCCCCAGTGTGTTTGAACACAAGAAGGGGAGGAGTATCTCTCCCTGTGCAGGTTTAAATGAACAGTAGAAGAGAAAGTTGTGATTTCTTTACAGCCCATTCCATGTACTGATGTTATTATCATCTATTCTTTAGAGCAGAGACTGTTTTTCTCTCTGCAGAGACGCTCATTTTCATTTTTTCTCATACTCATTTTAGTATGTCTTCTTGACTATATGTGAGTCGACGTAGCACTATTAATGTTTGGGCCCAGCTTCCTTTTTGAGTCGATTGAGTATAAAGCAGTGATTCTCAACAGAGCGTGCATAGCAGAATTACTGGGATGCTTTGGAAAGAACCAAGAGAGTTTAATGTAGCAGGTTGGGTAGAGGACAAGTGTCTTCATAGAACTCTGTGAGCCTTTCTCACGGGGCGGCTGCTCTGCCTTCATTCCCTTCCAGCTATCCAGTTATATCAGGGCGAAAAGAAAGTGCTTATAAAACACTTGGAATAAAAGTGAACGGAATTTCTCCCCGAAAGCCAAGCATTAAATCCATCAAGTTAAAGAGTGAGACCTGTCTCCTGGATCATAGGAACTACTTGACTCAAGAAAGGCTATCTTTCAATGGGAAAGCATGGCTGTCTTCAGCTGGGTCCTCCCCCAAAGGCAGAGCCTGAAGCAATGGCTCTGATGCAGGCCATTTACTCCAGGAAGTGGTCTCAGGGAGCTGAAGGGGGACAGGGAAGAGCGAACTAGGGAAGGAGGGAATGCCAGTCCCCAGGGTGCAGTATCGAATTGGCCACCGCTATGGGCTTCTGGGGCTCAGTCCTGCTGGGGACCCTCTGAGGAGCCATGAGGACCACACCTCAGACTAGATCACCGGAGGGAGTTGAAGAAGGGATGGGCTGTGTATCAGAATGGCAGCTGAGCACGGTCTTGTCAGTAAATTGCTCCTCTGGTTGCTCGTTGCCATAGCAACGGCTGGAGTAAAAAGATAGGCTGAGGGGACATGGTGGTGCCCAAGAGGTGCCTCTATAGGGTGACTGGGTGGCTCAGTCGGTTAAGCATCTGCCTTCAGCTCAGGTCATGATCTCAGGATCCTGGGATCGAGTCCTGCATCAGGTTCCCTGCTCAGCGGGGAGTCTGCTTCTCCCTCTTCCTCTTCCTTCTGCCTGCTTGTGCTTGCTTTCTCTCTCAAATATATAAAATCTTTTAAAAAAAGAGGTGCCCTATATACAGGGGCCAATATACAACTTAAAGGAGAAGTATGGCTTTTGGGGGGGGGGCGGTCCAAGGAAGACCTGAATATTGGGAATAAATCTGCTTATGTGACATTCTTGTGGGTATTTTAGTTATACAAGTACATTCCAATTTGAGATCTTCAAGACTGCACAGCTGGGGTAAATCCCATGATTGGTAAGGTCTCATGCAAGAAAGGTGTCTATGAAACACAGTGCTTACCATGCCTGTGGTCTCCTTTCAAACAAGGTGGTCAGAAGTGGATCCTTGCAACTAGGTCGCCTGTTTGTGTGATCTACTACCCTGATGATGAGTGATTGGACCATGGTTGATTCCAGAGTCTCTGTGAGTGACCAGTGGCCCATGCATTGACCTAGCCCAAAAACTTTCTGTGGCACTGGTGAAGATAAAGGACACAGGATGGGGGGCAGTTTAAGTCACAGGAATGGGGTAACAGTTCCTGATCCTGAGAGGTGATGGTAGACTGGCTGTTGTGTCACTTGACCTACTGAGACATCTCAACAATGACGGACGTTCCAGGACATAGTGAGACTTGACTGAACTACAGGGAGCTTATCTCCCATACTTCACTTCTAGTTTTTCTATGGAAACTGAGTGTACTCTGCCAGTATTCCTCCCTCCCATCTGCTTTTTTTTCAGACTTGTCCCCAGTTACCCAGCTCTCAGTCCTTTAGGATTTTGTCTCCTAGACAATCTGTCAGGATAGGATCCCTTTACTTCCATCTTAGCCTAGGCCCCAAACTAAGAAGGACAAGTCCTCATTTCAACAATAGACTAAACCAGGGCACCTGGGTGACTCAGTTGTTTAAGCATCTGCATTTGGCTCAGGTTTTGATCCCGGGGAACTGGGATCAAGTCCTGAGTCGGGCTCTCTGCTCAGTGGGGAGCCTGCTTCTCCCTCTGCCTCCCCCTGCCCCCCGTTCATGCTCTCTTTCTCTCTTTCTTTCCCAAATAAATAAATAAAATCTTTAAAAAACAAAACAAAAAACCCAGTAGATTTAAACCTTGTAAACCAAACAAAATAGTCTAGAATGTTCTGGATTCTATGGGACTCTGTAGACAACCTGGCTTACTGTGGTGGTGAGTTTGCTCTTGTTGTTTGTTTCCTGTCAGTTTGTTTTTTAAGTGCTGAGGAAGACTCATTTGACCTGGAAATTCTCCTGGAGAGCCACCTTAATGACATTTCAGTCTATGGACACTAGAAGCCAAGCTCCTGTATTGGAAATAACTAATCTAATCAAACCCTGCACTTACCCTGAGCTGCTCCTTTTTGATGTGATTGCTCTTGTCATTTCTGCTGAGACCACGCAGTGAGTCACTGATATATCATATACCACTGCAGCAGAATGACGTTTCAGCCTCTGGTCCCCATCCATGATCCCTTTTGACCTCTTCTTTCACCTTTCTTTACCTCTCTAATCCCCAACCATTTCTTCCTTAAGCATTCTGGTGCAGCTGATTCTCTTTGAAAATTTACTTCCCTGCATGGCAAAAGGCTGAATGGCACTGAGCTTTTGCACTTGAGTTTGACATATCCAGCTGCCTTCCCTCTAGGCCATTTCATTGTATTATATTTTCTTTTCCCTAACTTGATGTCAAGAGCTTTTCAATACCGGATTCTTCCCCGGGTTATAGAAAAGCAGGGAGAAAGTCTTGGAGTTTTGGCAGAGGATGGTGGGGCGGGGCAGTGAGAAAAAGACCAACAGCTGTTTCAGAAGAGGGTGAGAGCTGGCTTGAGCCATTAAGCCCCTCATCCCCATGACCCATTCCTCTTCTCTGACCTTGTGTTGTCCTCTATCTGTTCTCCTCTTCTTCTGCTTAACCTCCAGTGCTGCCACGTTCTCAGGCCCCAGTCCACTGGTCAAGGTTGCACTTGGATAAATGGAACTCCTTCTGGAGCTCAAGGCTCACTGGTGATGTTGGCCCTTTGCACTAAGCCTCTCAATGTTTTAGAAGCACTCTAAGGACAGGATTGTCTTCAACGTCTCATTTTTCTAAAAGCTGCTTGGCATGTTAAAATCCGGAAATAAACTGTGTCCTTAGGTCATAGAAGAGCTCCCTGCCAATTCCCTGCCTCCTTGAGCCCCCTTTATTTTAGGCGTCCAACACCAGTTACCACTGAAGCAAAGGACAGGGTAGGCCATGAAACCCACCATAGAAAAAGCAGTATAGGAACAGGACTCACAGAGGGGCTCTAGATTTACAGACCATTCCCACTGGCAATGGCCATGTCTTTTTGAGCCACGAGGTAGGGCAGAATGTTGGGTATTAGACTTACTCCGTATGCATCCTACTGCTCTTTTCCTAAAAGAATCTTGATTTTGCTCAGCTATTCACCCCCCTGCCCTGCTGCCACGCCCTCAGCCCCAATATGTGGGTATTGTTTAGTCTAAGCCAATGGTAGGGCCTGTTTCCTTTGTCAGTGATTGACTTAAGCCTCACCATGTTATGTGATTCTGGCTAACAGAACAAAAGAAGTCTTCTTGGGGGGTAGGCTGGAGCTTCTGGGAGAGTGAGTTGTTTAAAGATTTTATTTTTAAGTAACCTCTACACCCAACATGGGGCTTGAACTTACAATCCCGAGATCAAGAGTCCCATGCTGAACCCGTCAGGCACCCCAGCATCCCTCACTCTTAAAAACAGACCCATGAAATAAAAAGTCCCATCTCATCCTTCCTGGGGACATTTCAAGTGTCTGGATGAGATATTTGTAGTTGCTACAGTTATCTAGCTTTCGAGCCTAGGATGAGTCCTAACACAGAATGGGTCAGAGCCAAAAAAGTCTCAGAGGTACCCAGCTGTATCCCTGATGCACCCTACTTACAGCCTACCCTGCCTCAGGATGGCTGGCATATGAGAAATAAGTTCAATATGTTTGAATATGTGTTTGAATATTTGAATATGTGTTTTCTGTCACTTACATTCCAAAGTATCCTAAAAGACCTACCTGCCTTGACACAATTTAAGGCCTCCTTATAAGACTGTCTTTGAATAATAATTGTGCTTATTATTAATTATATTATCATAACAGCTCCCTTTCATTAAACATGTATTATTTATAAGACATTGTATGTCATCTCTTTTTTACCCCGAAATTGCCCCCATCATCTCCATTTTATAGATGAGGAGTCTCTGAGTCTCAGAGATACTACGAGGCAAAGGTCTCAGAATCAGTAAGAGGTGGACATGGGCTTCAAACCCACCTGGGAGGAGTGCCTGGGTAGCTCAGTGAATTAAAGCCTCTGCCTTCAGCTCAGGGCATGATCTCAGGGTCCTGGGATCGAGCCCCATGTCCAGGTCCCTGCTTAGGAGGGAGTCTGCTTGTCCCTCTCCCTCTGCTCCTTCCCCTACTCATGCTCTCTCTCAAATAAATAAATAAAATCTTTTTAAAAAATAAAATTAAAATTAAAAAAAAGTTATCCGGAACACCAAGGACATGATCTTTCTGAGTTACTGGTATTTCCAAAGCTTAGATATATTTTTTTCTAAACAACTTTTCTCTTGCTCTCTTACCACTCTGTCTAACCCCAACATCTTCTTGATACGTTCTTCTGCCCATTGCGTTATATGGATTAAAGGATGGTCACCATTCAAACACAACTCAACAAACACATATTGAATGCTATCTATCCCAAGTCTCTTCCTAGGTGCTGGGACTAGAGCTGTGACCAAAACGGAGGCAGCCCCTCTCCTCATGGAACTTAAATGGTAATGGGTAGGTCGGTAGAGAGGAGTGTCGTCAAGGAATGTAAGCAAAGGCAAGGGAAACATTGTGATCTGGGCCTAGGGCGGCTCCATCTCGGAGTCAGCGTTCTGGGGAAGTCAGCCTGTGACTCACTTGGCAGTTTAGAAAACAGGTTACTCTGCAGAAAGTGTGGGAGCAGGAGGCTGGTTAGGGGGCCAGGGGAGCTGTCCAAGCCAGAGACTCTGGTTGCTCAGTCTAGTGTAATAGACTGGAGACATCTATCGTATATCCATGTACGTTCAAGTAGGGACGTCACGTAGACTGTTGACCATACCTGTTAGAGTTTAGGGGACAGGTTGGGGCTGGTGATGTGAAATAGGGATTGTTGTTACTCAATCTGAGGATGAATCCTGAGACATCCATAGATATTTGCTCAATTTCAAACAGCCGTGATCCCTAAAAGGAACGTATCTGAGAACCATCACAAATAGTGTACTCAGACGACTGTAACTTCTCTCTGATTCTCCCTCCATATGCTACATTATTATACCTTTTCAGTGATTACGATAACCCAATGTTAGAAGGTGGGTAGTTATTTCTCAAAGTCTCCTGAAGCCATCTCCGGTCTCAATGTCTGGTGTTCTGACACGTGGTTGGACAATCTGCTCCTGTTATTTATATTTTTGCTTATTGTCTGCTCCTTCCTAAAGGATCTGGGGCAGCATCCAGTTGTAGATGTAAATATCAAGTTAATAAAGCAAAATGGAAAATCAAGACTCGTCCCCCCCCCAAAAAAAGCGATAGCAGATGAGCAGAACATGGATGAGGAGAAGGGAGACAAGCAGTAGGACCCAGGGGAAGGGCAACTGCTGTCCAGGTGGGGAATCCGAGGGCCTCCAGCAAGGACACAGTGACCAAGGCCTGAAGTGTCCCTGTTTTAGTCATCACGCTGTCTGAAATATTACAAGAGAAAGCGTCTGGGGTAGGGGTCCTCACAATGAGCATCCAGCCCACTGCATGGGTTCCTGGCACATCTTACCCCGGTGTGGGGAAGCTTCATCAAACTGTGGCCAGCCCAGAAATAAAATCTACTCTGCCGAGGGCTTCGCAGCCGTAGCCACAGAAGGTGAGAGTGGCATATTGGGAGACCCCTGATTTCTCCTTCCCCTTCACTTTCCGGGCTCTTGTTTCCGTCAGCTTTTCTTCAGGCCTCTCCCCGGCCTCCTCCAGGTGTCCTGTCAGCGGGAAATCTCCTTTTTCCCAGATCCTGCTGACAGAAGGAAGAGGGCCCCCAGTGTGCCCCATGCTTCTCAGGGGTCAGGAGGGGGATGTAAAACATGCTTTTTATGGCTTGACCTCAGAAAGGTGTGTTCCTTGTTTGAAAGAGCTCAGGGAGGGGCGCCTGGGTGGCGCAGTCGGTTGAGCATCGGACTCTGGGTTCCAGCTCAGGTGGTGATCTCCGGGTCGTGGGATCGGGCCCTGCATCGGGCTCTGTGCTCAGCTCAGAGTCTGCTTGGGATTCTCTCTCTCCTTCTCTCTCTCTCTCTGCCCCTCCCCCAGGCTTTCTGTCTCTCTCTCTCTCTCTCTCTCTCTCTCTCTCTCGAGTAAATGAATAAATGAAAGAAAGAAAGAAAGAAGAAAGAGAAAGAAAGAAAGGACCGACTCAGTGAAAAAGCAGATGTCTGAGCTAGAATAAAGATGTGTGACAGTGAAAGGCGACACTAAGCCCTATTGACCTTTTGTCCACCCAGTGGACTGTGGCCTAACGACCCTCCCTCGGGACTTATCCCTGTGGACAGCACTGTTGCCTCTGTCTTGGGCAGCTACTCCCCCTACCCCCTGCCCCCCCCCATTGTCATCCTGGAGAATTTCTACATTTTGTCTTCAGCCGCTCAGCTCCAGAATGTCCCTCCTAGGAAGCCAAGGGGAGAAGAGTCGGCAGGGTGGGCAAGGCTGTCCCCCGCCACCCCAACCTATCGCGGGTTGCAGGGCAATCATACAGTAGCCCTGGCTCGGTGGAGTCACCCAGGTCGGTGGGCAGGGAGGAGCAGCAGGGGCCCAGGCAGGGCCGGCAGGATGGGTCAGCCAAGGTCCCTGGAGACTAGGGCGGGTGGAATCAGAGGTGCAGCCCTCAGCAGGGGTAGGAGAGTTCGTGGAGCACTGGGAGGCAAGTGCAGGAGATTGGAAGCTCCTGGGCTCCAGCTGTACCCCGGCCTCATAGGGAGATGCGAGGCAAACAGGGAGATTAAAGCACCCAATGCAGCCCACTGGCCTAAGACTGGGTCCCAAGCCCATCCTCGGACAAAGATGGGTCTCCTTTAGGGAACAGGACTGAGGCTCTGTGCCCCGTAACCATCAGCAGCCCCCTGGGAGTTCTGCCAAAGGCCGAGTCTCTGTTCCTTGTAGGCAGAGCCCTCTTGCCTGAGCCTGAACGCGTGCCCTGTCCTGGATTCAGATTTCCTGTCTTCTGCCAGCCACCCCCCCCCGCCACCGCCAAGACATCCTGGAAACCCAGACTGAGAATGGCTGCACCCTGGCGTGGAAAGCCCACCTTTCCCTCTGAGCATTCCCTGGCCGCCAAGGCTGTTGCCCTTTGCTCTTCCTGACTGCCCCACCATGCTTCTACTGCCCAGGGAGACAATGTTACACCATGCACAGGCTCCTTGCTGTCTCGGAGGGACCGGCCACGCAGAGCCAGTTTTCCTGGATGTCCATCCCTGTAGGACTGTTATCTGCAGAGTGCTTGAAAGCACTCACCTCATGCTAAACAGCCCTCATATCGTCCCAATGCTGTCTTCTTTCTTTACCAGACCAGAAATGCCTAATGTGGACAGCTTCACACGTGTTGCTGGGAGTGGGGGTGCAGGGGGGGCGGAGGAGAAGCCAGGGGCACCCTTACTGGGTATGCCGTGTCAGCCCCAGCCCTCGAAGCGAGTGGGGGCGAGACTGGATTTGTTCCTTTCTGTGCTTGTTAATTTTAATTTGTTAATTTTGTATTTCAGCCAGATACCCAGCTTCCCCTCAAGACGGCATGTCATAAATGATCGAGCAAAATAAATAATGAATAAACGCTTCGCTCCTAGATTCCAATTTAAATCCAAGGAGCCCTGGCGAGATCTGAGGCTTGCTCCTGTCAATTATTTCTTCCAGACTGAGCTCCGGTTACTAATTGGCTCATTTGAATTCCTTCTTTTGAAGGCATGCTGCAATGGAAGTAAAATAATTAAAGAGCAGCAAACTTGAGTTTGTGGTTGGATACGTTTGAAGCTATGTCATTACCATGATGATGCCAGGAACCATATGAAATGACAGTGGGTTTTAATTTTTCCCCTGCAAGTGATGTTGCTTAGGAAAATGCAAATATTAATGATGATTCGTGATCCTTGCTTGCTTATATCTTGATGTGTGCTAAAAACACTGGCTTAAGCCAATGCTTTTCACAAATGACGTGGCCGGGGGGAGGTGATGATTACGACTGTGTGGCGTACTGGATAAATGTCTAAGTTCACTCCATGCCTGGAAGTGAGCAGCTTGGGGGCTCCGGCCGCCCAAGACCCTGTCTCTCTGCCCAGAGGGCTGGTAGCCCCCAGGTCTCTACACACATACACCCCATTTGTGGTGGGACCTACCACTGGGGGAGAGATTAAACATCACTTAAACACATGTATGATTTCAAAGATTTAGGGAGGGAAAGGGAAGACAAGGATGACAGATCATGCTGGAGAATGAATTGTGGGAAAGGGATTGTCAGGAAAGGCATCATTGAGTAAACGATATATCATCAGCAACCCAAAGTATTTAGCCAAGTGAAGACTTCAGAAAAGAACCTTCTAGAGAGGGGGCGCTGAGACAGAAAAGGACTGGATATGTCTGAGGATTTATAAGCAGAGCTAGATGGCTGGAAGTTTCCGAGGGACAGAAGAGTGCCTTGAGGCATGGTTAGGGAAGCAGGCAGGGAGAGAACAGAGCACAAAAGGCCTCCTGAGCCACCGTATGTGGTCTTATCCAAAGTGCAACCAGTAGCTGTTGGAGGGACTTGAGTCCCAACTGACAGGACCAGACTTGCATTTTTGAAAAGATCACTTGGGCTACTCAGGTAGTATGATAAAAGAGACACCTGGACAATTGGTAGGAGAGGAAAAAAGTAATTTAAGGTGTGTCTTAGAAGTTGGAGTCCTCATAGACCACAAACTGTGATCTCAAATCTTCTTTTTCTTCTTAAGGCTACTATGTATTATTACTAACAGCTTTCACCTGCATTATCCTAATGAATGCACCGAACCACTAAAGAGCTCCATGGAGCAGATGAGAAAAAGCAACTTCAGATACAAAGATTCAAACCCAGGCCCAGGTGACCCCAGAGACCCCAGCTCTTCACACACATGCTCGTCTGCAAAGGAGGATGACTTTACAAAGAATCTGTTTCTGACAGTTTTTAAGGTCAAGAAATCAACATGTGCATGTCACAATCCTGAGTATTCTCAGTTCTGTGTTACATCTAAGAACTGAAACCAACATGCTTTTCTGGCCCCGAGCTGAACCATGCAAGAACCAGTCAAAACAACTTGGCTTCTTGTCCCAGGAAAGACTTGTTCCTGGAATACAAAACTTTGAACTGGCAACAGCCTATCTCTCCAGACTAACAGCTTGCTCATCAAGACTCACTACAAAGACCCTGCCTCACTGTGCCTAGCTATTTTGAACTATGATGTCATAGACTGCCAATTCCAACCAGTCTTCTTCTTTTTTCTTTAAAGATTTTATTTATTTATTTGAGACTGAGAGAGAGAGAGAGACAGAGACAGAGACAGAGAGAGCGAGAGATAGCATGAGCCGGGAGGAGAGGGTGAAGCAGGCTCCGTGCTAAGCAAGGAGCCCGATGCGGGGTTCGATCCCAGGACCCCGGGATCATGACCTGAGCGGAAGGCAGACCCTTAACTGACTGAGCCACCCAGGCGCCCCTCCCAACCAGTCTTCCACCTTGCAAGATCAGCCTTACGAATCACCCAGCCCAAGTCGAACACCCTAGAAGCCTATAAACCCTGCCCTAATCTCTCCACTTTGAGGACATTGCTAACACTGTCAATATGATGTCCTTCCTCATCCGCGGTGAGTCTAATAAACTTAAGCTTTGCCTGATCGGCACGTTGCCTCGTCTTTTGGGAGGTCGACAGTTGACAGGTGCCTGGTAGGACACTCTTACTTTGAGGCCCTGCTCCCTGAAGGGAGGACCGAGAAGGTTTCTATGAGGGCCCAGTGCTCAGTCATGTGCAGAGTCTGAAGGAACTTGGCTTAGAAGAAAAATTTCTGTTGTCCCTTTTATGGAAGGAGCAACATGGGGGCCTTGTTTTGTGCTTATGTACGACAAATCCGTTTGCTTCTGAGGATCACAGATTCCAGCCTCTTTGTACCTAGAGGACAAAACTAAGAGATGGCTCTCCTCAGAGGTGTGTGTGGTAGAGTGGGGAGGGGAGGGGGCATTCGTGAGAGCAGGAGAGAGCTCATACATTTTTAAATCATTCAACGTTCTACTTGCTGCTCCAGATTCAGGCGCCTGAAAGAGCAGAAATTAGAGGACCGAGCAATGCTGGCATTTAATTCTTGGTTTTCAAAAGCATTAAGGCCCCTGAGGTAGATTGAACAATGACCCTGACAAAGACATTCGTGTCCTAACCCCGGAACGAGGAATATATTACCTTCCATGGCAAAAGGGACCCTGCAGATATGATTAAGTTAAGGGTTGTAAAATGGGGAGATTAACGAGGATTATCGAGATGGGCCCAGTTATTAACACAAGTATCCTCCATAAGAGGGAGTCGGGAGGGGGAAAGTTGAGGAGGAGGTGAGGGGTTTGTGGTAGGAAGAGACCGGAGTGATCTGGCTTCAGTCAAGCATGGCGGCAACTGCTAGAAGCTGGAAGAGGCAAGGAATAGATTCTCCCTTGGAGCTTCCAGAAGGAACCAGCTCTGTTGACACCTTGATTTTAACCCTGCAAGACTCATTTCAAACTTTTGACCTCCGGAGCTGTGAGATCTTTTTTTTTTTAAAAGATTTTATTTATTTATTTGACACACAGAGAGAGAGATCACAAGTAGGCAGAGAGGCAGGCAGAGGGAGAGGGGGAAGCAGGCTCCCTGCTGAGCAGAGAGCCCTATGCAGGACTTGATCCCAGGACCCTGAGATCATGACCTGAGCCGAAGGCAGAGGCTTTAACCCACTGAGCCACCCAGGCGCCCCAGGAGGTGTGAGATCTTAAGTTTGTGCTGTTTTAAGCCACTGAATTTGTGTTCATTTGGGATAGGAAGGATAGGAAACTAATACGGCCTGTAGAATTAAACCAAGGTGGTTGGTTTGTCAGAGAAGCTGATCCTGCCCTTAGCCTGTCTTAGTGGACCCCCCCCCTCCACCTCCCAGTGAACTTGGCTCACGGAGACACACTCCGGCCTGCTCTGATAAATATAAAGCCCATCTAACACGTGCAGCCTCCCATGTTTATTGGCTGGTGCTGGTCTAATGGTCCGTGGCAGTGAGCTGAAGACACACGATGGGCAAGAAGACCTCCTTTTCTCGAAGAAATCTAATTCACTGTGGGACCTATTTCGTGTATATCCAGCCTGGGGTGCACAGTTTGCCAGTTTAGATGTGGTCTCCCCAGGGCACAGGGGCTGAGGGCCTTCCTTCTCTTTAGTTTGCCTGAGATCCTGTTAACTGAAACCACAGGACTCTTGGGCACAGTTCAGGATACCAGGCACTATTAACCATATGTTCTCTGAATTTATATGGCCCAGAATATTATAGGCTGTTTGGGGGACCTCTAAGGTGGTCCCAGTACAATATAGCATCTAAAAGAAACACAATTTAGCCCCTTGAAGTATAAAGAGTGGTGTAGATCCTTACTGCACCACACGACTCTTAGCCAGACTTCCTAAAAACCTTCTGTGTTCCTAGGGGGTCAAGGTAGCTTTTGCAATCCCTTTTTCTCCAGCTACGCTCCAGAGCCCCAAGTTGACTTTCTAGAACTTTCTCCCCACCCCCCAGCCTCTCTCTCCTGCTTTTCCTGGATTAGTTCCCTGCCCTATCTAAGGTAAAAGTAATTCCTTTCACTTCTCTCTTGGCTCCCATGCATTTTCCTCACCCAATATCCAGACAGACACAATAGAAACCGAGTAGCCAACCTGTTCTAACAAAAAAATCTTCCTGGGGGATTTGGTCAGAGGTAAGGCTGTGACTATTAAACAGTAAATATTTCTGATCCAGGTAGCAACTGGGAAGTAAGAGGGCACAGACAAGAGTGCCTGGAGGAATTTCTGGCCGGAGGTGACTCTTCGTTTCCCCAAGAACGAAACTCTTGAATACTTTAGGCTTTCCATTGAAACAGCAGTATTTGGCCAGAAGATGGCACTCTTTCAAAACAAATTTAGGCGGCCCTGGTGCACAGGGGGCTGGAAGAGTCCTAGTAGATAACAGATCTCCAGGGGCAGAGAAGGGCTGGGTAGAGAACAGTATCAGGACTTAAGGTGAACAATAGTCAATGGGGCAAATGGGACTAATTCGCCACGCTTGTGTCCCCACAAAATTTATATGTTGCAATTCTAACCCCAGTGTTGACAGTATTAGGAGGCGGGGCCTTTGGGAGGTGTGTAGGTCATGAGGGTGGAGCTCTCGTGAATGGTGAATGGGATTAGTGCTCTCAGAAAAGAAGCCAGAGTGATTCCCTCCTCATAAGGGGACACAGTCAATAGGCATCATCTGTGAACCAGAAAGTGGGCTCTCACCAGGCACTGAATCTGCTGGAGACCTGATCTTGGACTTCCAGCCTCCAGAACTGTGAGACATAGATTCCTGCTGTAGATAAGCCACTGAATTTATGGCATTTTTTAACAGCCCAAACGGACTAAGACTCCATCTTGCTGTTTTGTACTTCCTTTCTCGGCCCAAAGCAGTAAGTATTCTCACTGAATTGCCACACGGTGACACTAATGGAGGCTTGAGGACAGATCCTAGAAACTTCCCCTTAAACCTCATGTCCCCCCAGAACACTTTCCCTGCAGTCATATATTCTACATTTTTCTGTCACAGCACAGACCAGAGCCACAGTGAACATGTTCCTTGGCTTCTACACTAGACTTTGTGCTCCACATGGTGGGCTCTGTCTCATTCACCGCTGAATCCCAGCGCGGTGCCTACCAGCACATAGTAGGTGCTCAGTAATCGTGTGTTGAGTGACTGTCCGTTCCTGCGATGTCTCGGCCAGCCCCTTCAGGCTAACGGACATACCTGGCGTTTTCCCCACTACCTTGGTATAAAGCAGACGGCAGCTTCATCGTTTTAAAAATCCATCCAATGTCGATGTCCTGTTTACTAAAATCACACTGCAGTCAGCACAGATGGAACGCTGACAGAAGAACTGTGAGTTCTATCTCACGGCGAGGATGCGGTTTTTCCAATAAAGTTTGACACTGCTCTTGTCAATCATGACATGGAGACATCAACGGTGGGGGAGATGAGCATAGCCCGGGGTGGGCTGGGGGAAGGGTTAGCTCTTGAGGGAGATTTCTAGTCTAAGAGGGACTCAGGAGGGGTTCTTTTCCCCCTTGTCTTTTTGCTCTCCCAAACCAGCCCTTTCTTCCCTGTTCTAAATAGTCTTACAAAATGGTTGCTGGTCTTGGTGCCATTTCGCAGAAAATCAAAGGCACCCAAAAAGAATCTGTCTTTTCAGTGAAGTAAAACCAAGCCTTGTTTTATTTATCAGAGACTTCAGAACAATTTTGACAACTGTGAGCAAAGCCTTTGCATGTTTTCATTAGTTAACAATCTTTTAACATACTTTGAATATAGATACTGTTGAGAGAGGCAGATACTGACCAGGTCAGCCCCAATCCCCACTACTCCCTAAGGCATCATACCTGCTGCTGTTCATTTTCAGCTGCCTCACTCCTGAGAACATCAGATTTGGGGCTCCTGCTCATAAACGCACATTCCCCGCCCCCTTGATCTGTTAGTAACCTATTGAAGGGGCTTCTTCGTTGAGAGAGAGATTGAAGCATTTCCAGAGTTTCTTCCAATTTTGAGTTTTTTGTTCCACCTAACTGGTACAGAAGTATAACCCTCTAAAAGCAGTTTCCTTATATGACAGGGATAGGCTCGTGGAGATAACTCCATTCTATCTGTAAAACCAAAGCTCAAGTTCCCAACATTTCATACATGACAAAGGGCAACGGTTCTCCTGGGCAAAAGTGGATACCATGGGTGCGTCTCCCTGGATCTCTAGCTAATGGGGATACAGGCTGATCTCAGTTCACCGCAGTTCCTCACTAGGAATGGTCCTTGGACCTGCCTCACCCAACCCAAGGCAATAGCCGCTCACGGCCGGCAGCAAAGGAAAGGATAGAGGCCAGATCCCTCGTTTCAGTGGGGATCAATTGTGAAGGGCCTTCCCAGCTGCCCCCTTAGGATCTGCTGAGGCTTCAGCTGCAATTGCTTAGTAGGCCAACTCCTACCCACTCTTGCCTTGCTCACCCTCCTTAGCTGTATTTCCTGAGAGCCGTCCCCAATAAAGTTTCTGCCCCACTTCTCCATTATTATTTGTTTCCGGGGAATCCAAGCTAAGAAAAGGAATGAACCAAGACACAGATTGACCTTGCCTCTGCCATACCAGTAGCGTCCAAACAGAGTGCTGGCAACAAATGTATAAAACCCATAATCCTGCGGGGAAAAGAATCCTTAGAAGCCATCAAGTGCAACCTACCCTCTTGAGATGGGGAGACTGAAACAGAACACAGCGATTGGCTCAAGGCGTCAGAAGCTCATTAGGTGACAAAGTTGCCATCGCACTCCGCACTATTGTGACCCAATCAGGAACACAATATTCTAGCATTTAATCATATCCCAGCAATCCCTGATAGAACGTGAAAGTCAAAGGGAACTGTGAGAATTTAGGAGTTGGTACAAAGTAGCCTCTCGAGCCCACCCCCCATTGACTAAAATGAAGAGCCAGGTCTGAATGAGGGATGATAATGCACTTTATTAACAAACAAAGCAGTACCATATGGGCAAAATCATTACTTCAATGGCAAAACACACACATACACATACACAAGTAGCACTGGGTCACATTTCAGACAGAATATTAGGCACCAAGTTCACAATCAAACTAAGCATAGTTGGTGATCTTTCGGTACTTTCTCTTCAGTGCACTTCAAATCCTTCTTTAACAGTTGTCACAAAGAGGTTACCTTTTTAAGTTTAATTTTCGACCTTACTGTGGAGTGAGGCCCACAGAGCCTTCAGGACTATGAAGCAGATGCCAGGCTCTATCAGCTGCTTAAACTGCCTCCAGTTTCTTGGGGTGGGAAGAAAGACCTATAGGATCTAGGTGGTGGACAAACAAAATGGTGGGGGTTCTCAGCTCTGATTTCCTATCTCTGCACACCTGGAATAGCATTCATTTTTAAACTCAATCTATAGTTTAATCTATAGTTTAACAGGGCTGATCTCATTAGGGTAAATTAACTGGTTTTCTAAAAAGTTTAAAGGGGGTGTAAATCAAGTGCTTAGGAGTCCTTCAGCATTAAACACTTAGGGAATATTAAAAACCGCCTTACTGTTACAACTGTTGCCAGTTAAGAAGTTGAAGTCAGCATTTCCCAAAAGGCGTGTCAGAACCAAGTTAATCAGTAAGTGAATAGAAACAACCGAAATAGATTAGGACTGTGATTTCTCTGAGCAGTTTGATATAGTTTGTGACGACTCCTTACGGACTGGAGCATATCCAAGACATTACACAAACTCCTATGTTAGCCAAAATGCTTTTCAATTACAAAGTACAAAGTGGCAAAAAAAATCCTGCTCTTTGCTCTTAGGATAGGCAAAGCTGGAAAACCTTAAGCCCTCATTATTAGGGTCCAGTGATTTATGAATTTATAAGGTTAATTATGTAATAAACTTGGGTTGATTTTCTCTGGCAACTTTAAGTCCCATTCAGTAGAAGATAGGAGATTAGGTTAAGAGGTATTAGGAGATAATAAGGGTATGAAAATCCTGAATATGGGAGAAGCACTATGAGAGAAGAAGCAGTAGACCCATCATCTATAAAACAATCTTGTTACATTCAGTAGAGGGGCAAACACAATGGTATCACTCTCTTTTATAAAAGTATAAAATGATTGAGACACATAAGGATTGACCTGATGAATTAAAAAAGGTGAACTGGAATGAAGCTTGTTGAATAATGTGTGGAAGTATATGCAGCAACATTTTTATGTAAATTTTTTGGTACTTAAAAGAGTAAACTTCAGCTATCTAGAAACTTCTAAAATGAAATGCCTCATTCATCAGTGATGTGGGATAAGGTGTTACTATGTATCTACCTGTGGACCCAAGTCCACTGAATCTTGTTAACTGCTTTATTTGATCACATTGGTGATTTTTTTCCCCAGAAGCTTATATGTAAAACAGTAGTCTTTTATGGTTAAAACCTGTGGAAGGGGCTTTAAAAAATCTGAGTTTTTAAACTGGTAAAGGCCAGAAAGAGGTGCCCACTGTTCTGGGCACACATTACTCCTAAAATAGAGAACTCAGTTTTCATATTAAAATCACTCAATTTCATGTCTGTTATAAACTTAATAACTGGAGTCAGGGAGGTTATAATATAAAGCCCCAGTTTCCTTTCTCTATTTGATAGTCTCAACAAATAGCAATCAGAAATTTATCATGTGTATTTCAGCTCCTATTTGAGAGAGATCAGCATGCTAATATTTACTCAAAGGTAACTCTGTCATTTAAGTTAACAGATCTGCCTAATTCTACTATGGTCCTAGGAAAAAAGAAAAAAAATTTGTACACCACTAGGGGCCTTCAGACAGCCAGGGTCTAGCTGAAAAGAGGAAAATACTTTCTTGAAATTGGCAGAGGAGGTTATCATGACGTCTAGCCATCTTCCAGGAGGAACAGAAGATGCCTACTGCAGTGGGTCTCGTGTGGTGCTCATCAGGGGGCCTCCTGGGGGTTAGTCCCGCCACTAGTTTGCTCTGCTCTCCTGGGGAGCTACACACAGTCACAGCAAGTCACCTGCAACATCAGACTAGATGTCTAGAGACTTCACAGCAAGTAGAAGTGGCCAGGATGGCCCATAAGATGTCCCTCAATGGCCTACACCTCCATTGCTTTCATTTACCTTTCACTGGCTCCTCCAAAGGGGGAGCTGCTCACCCTCAGGCTCAGCCCCATCTCCTGGCTCTGGACCTACACTTCCCTGTTTTCCAAGGACTGAAAAGGATGGTCACAGGCTGGGCCACCAGCTATTCAACCTCTACAAAGAGAAAGCAAACCGCTTCATTTCTGCAATTATCAAGCATTTCGTGTTAGAGAGGAGCAAAACAGGAAACAGAAATTGTTTCAGTGATCAGCACTTCAATTAGACATCTTGAAATTAAGGAGTTGATCACAAGGTTTTATTCTAGCAGTCAACACAAGGCAAATGACGTGACGGAGCTTGATCTTACTGAAATTAATGAGGTGATTCTTTGGGTTGTTCTTACGCTGACACCGAGACTAAATTTATGGGTGAAAAACAGTGCAATTAAAGATGGTCCAATGACATAGCCTTTGCCAACATTTTGCTTTTGATTGTGCTGGGGAGGAGTAAGCAGGAAGCATGAGGCTGAAACCTCAGGATCGTGTCATCTGCCTGAATTTGTATGCCACAATCAACAGGGCAGTGACTGATGTAGAGAAGCCAATGATCTTCAGGAGGCCAGTGACGGAGGGCAGGTTTCTCTCCAAGAAGCTGTGGGTAATCTCTGTAGCTGGAACATCCTGGATGGATGAACAGAGAGCATTAGCCAAGCAACTCTCATCTGCCCGGACGAGGGGCGGGCAGAACATATCTGCCAGGCCGTGCACAGACACGTGCCCAAGAGCGGCATCTACAATGACCTTACGAGCCAGAGATGAGAGTCAACAGCTTTACATTCGATTACTGGTCCATGGAGAGGAAGCCACGAAACTCACCTTTGACTGGGGCTCTTGAACTGTTATGTCTTTCTCGGCCAGCTTCCCCAAAGCATTCAAGATCTGCAAGAAAGTGGCCACAGTGTTATGAAGTGAGGTTCTATAGTTCCGATGGATGCAAAGCCCCGGTCACCATCAATGAGCCCCCCAGGAGAGGAGGGAGCGGCAGAGAAGCAGAGGTGCATATTTATCTGTGTCAAAAGCCAGAAAGGCCCAATGCTAAAACCGCCACTGACCTTGGGAGAGACAGTGACACTCCCCCCTTACCTCTCTAGCTGCCCGTTCACCGGCCTCTACTGCCCCTTCCATGTAACCGCTCCAGTGTGTGGCTGTCTCTGTGCCAGCAAAGTAAATCCTGCCAACCGGTTGGCGAATGACCCTTCGAAAGAACAGACAGGTCATGTACAGTTACCAGGGAAGGCACAGAGGGTCAATGAACCCGTTGCCACCCTCATTTACCCCAGATAAGACAGCGAAACTCAGATTGTTTCCAAAAGTTCTGTGTGGCTCAGCCAAAGGTGAAAGGCCCCTCCCTGTTCCCTGGGCCTGTGCCCAAGGATCTGAACTGTGAAGCCAGAGAGAATCAGGCTGTCAGATCATCAGTCACTAAAGGTGACGCTGGCCTTTTCCTAGCCAGCCGGGATCAGAAGACAAGAACACACATGAAATCCATAGTCATGGGGCGCCTGGGTGGCTCAGTGGGTTAACCCTCTGCCTTCAGCTCAGGTCATAATCTTAGGGTCCTGGGATCGAGCCCCACATTGGGCTCTCTGCTCAGCAGGGAGCCTGCCTCCCCCTCTCCCTATGCCTGCCTCTCTGCCTACTTGTGATCTCTCTCTCTGTCAAATAAATAAATAAATAAAATATTTAATAAATAAATAAATAAATAAAATCTTAAAAAAAAAAGAAAAGAAATCCACAGTCAGGTTTCTTGGCTGTAGCTTTCCTGTTTGCAGTTTACTCTGCTCCCGACACCATCTTTCCACGAGAGGGGATCCGGCAGCAGAACCCAGCCAAGTGAACATTGCCAGGGTATCAGGAGGAACCACGATGGTGAGTGGGAAGACAGGGAGAGGAAGTGATTTCTAGCAGACGACGGACCCGAGGGATTAGAGGTCTGTCTCAAAATAAACACATCTGTACAGTTAGCTTTTGTGAATTTATGTGGAGACTGGCTGAGGACAGGGAAATGGACCTTCCCTTCCAAAGAGGTCTTGGCAAAGAAAGCCACAGAAGGACTGGGCTGAATGGGCAAGTGTCTCCCCTAGCTCACGGGCTTTGAAGCCCACCATGTCTGCAGGCATTCTCATACACTCTCCCAAGCCGCACACCCTCCACTCCGCAAGGCCTTCTCGCCTTTTTCCAATTCAGGAATCTTTGGTTTCATCTGTCCTTGAGTCTAGTTTCCACTTCTGGGCTTCTACTCTGCCTTTGGAACTACTCCAGTTCATCAATCCCGTTATCACTAACAAAGACTATTTGATTCAATTAATTAAAAATAAAGAAAAATCTCGTGTAAGGAAAGGGTTAACAAGCCCCTCTTTGTCTGTGGACACATGTGAGCTGGAGGTAACTTTCCAGCTCAGCTCCTCCGGGAACCTGACAGAAGGTAGCCTGCCAAGGACATTACCAAGTGACACTGCTTACGCCCAAATGCCTCACCCAGCAGAAGGCTCTCTCTTTGGGCTTCCCCGGGAGCCCCATCTCGTGTAGCTGAGCATGTTCCTGGACAGACCCCATGTCAACGGAGGCTGTTCCAAGAGACAGTGGCTCTTCTGGGGCCTATGGGGCTTCCCCGAATCCGTGTGGAGAGCCCCTCCTCACAGGCTAGCTGTCCATGGCAGGGACAGCTCCCCCGAAGAGGAGTGGCTGTAGCAAGATGTCTGTCACCAACATCCTTAGGTGGAGACGGGCACCCAGAAGAAGCCTAGGGTAGTCGTGTGAAACTCAATGTCTAATCGAGCTCAGGAAGGCCAGTGGGAGGACACTGCAGCTTGCAGAGTGCTCACACAGAGCACAGACATCCAAAACCCTCACTGGAGGTCTGCTATTGTTCTGTGTGCTAATGGCTAAGCTTCTACGTACCGGCATCGTTATTTTCCTATGGACACCCAGAAATCTACACACTAACTACCTGGGGCATTCGAAATTGGAATGCTGACTACTATTTCTACAATTCCCCTCAAACTTTGCTATGAGTTTAGTTTGGTGCATGGCAGGGCACCTGGGTGGCTCAGTTGGTGAAGCATCTGCCTTCGGCTCTGGTCATGATCTCAGGGTCCTGGGATCGAGTCCTGCATCAGGCTCCCTGCTCAGCGGGGAGCCTGCTTCTCCCTCTCCCTCTGTCTCTCCCCCTGCTTGTGCACACTCTCTCTCTTGTGCTCTCTCTCTCTCTCTCACTGACAAATAAATAAACAAACATTTAAAAGAGAAAAGAAGGTTGATGCACGTCCTGAAATAATCGGGATGGTGTCTGGGTAGTACCTGCCATAGTGCGTCATGATCCCAGGGGGGAAGTAGGCGGTGTAGCAGCCCCCAGAGTACTGTTCCTCACACCAGTTCTTCTCCTCGTAATGCACCGGCTACATTCAGTGGGGAGAGAATTCCAAAGGAAACAGAAAACTAAAATGCTAGCCATCATCCACGAAGGCTCTTGTGTATTTTACTTTAACAAAAAGTTTACATTAAAAAAAGGTGGCCCTGTTTTTCTATTTAAGGGGAATAAATGTTCCATACCAAATAAATGGGCTTCAGGGAGGTATCGACTGACAAAACATGTATACTTTCTTTTTCAACCTCTTGACAAGGGGAGGCATGGAGTATTCCAGTATCAGGAGAGAGGGCACCGAGATACGGATTCTGAAACCTTAAGTCTATGTCTATGGGAAGCCCCACCAACAATCAGATTCTGGAAAGGTCTGCTCAAATCTCTGGATTCTCTTAATTAGCAGACTTTACTTCCCCATCTACCACAGCTGAAAAAAAAAAGGTGGAAGGAAGGAGGCATAATATAAGCATGATGTAGGGGCACCTGGGTGGCTCAGTCGGTTGGGCGTCCGACTCTTGATTTCATCTCAGGTCATGATCTTGGGGTCCTGGGATTGAGCCCCACGTCAGGCGCTGCACTCAGCACAGAGTCTGCTTGTCCCTCTACCCCTACTCCTCCACCCATTTGCACAAACACCCTCTCTCACTACCTTTAAAATAAATAACAAAATATTGAAAAAAAAAGGATAGTGCCTAAGAAAGGCTTTTTTGGGAGCCACTTCTCTGAGCTGGAAAAGTGAATGATGGGAATCCTGCTAAAATGGGGACAACTGAAGATGAACAGTGGTTTTCAAGAGACATGAGAAAACCTTCTCTGAGATTTTCTCTAACAGAGTCTGTAAGTTTATTGTTTGAACAGTTCAGAGATCATCCCCTGAAAGAGCCCCCAGCTAGCTAATAGGATCATCAGATAGAAATTCACTCCCATCATCCCTTTCGGTGGTGGACTGAAAGCAGTGGAATCCCTACGTGAGCTGTGAATGGAGTTTACGAATAGAGAAATATGGTAGTGTGGCTTTGACCTGAGAGTCTAGATTCCACCCATCCTGTCAAGTATACGCTAGTGTGCCCTCACCAACAAATGAGGACGTATTTGGGATTTTGCTTCAGAGCAGTCAGTTGGCTTTGACGGGAGGGCAGGACCTCTGTTCTGGGAACTGATCTCACCCACCCTGGAGATAATACCTGTGACTCCAGGCCCTGACTGCAATTGGCTGCCAGTTACCCAGGGAACATGGAAATAGCCCAAGGAACTGCTGCATCAGAAACTGCAGACACCTAATGGCAGCTTTCACTGGACTTTCTGTGACTGAAGTTAATCTTCCAGTAACCATATCCCTTCATAAGACTCTCTTCATAAGACTGTCAGGAAACCAGACTCTGCTTTGCCTTACCACTTAGAGCAAACAGAGCAGAACCTTCTAGGGATTAAAGCTGAGGGTTTCTTACTTGTAAAGCTTCTTGAGAACCTAACACTTTGGCATAGAGCTCACAGATCTTCCTCTTCCTGTAAAGAAGAATAAAAAAAATGTTAAGTAATAACTGAGGGGTAGAGAATAAACACAGTGAGTTTACTCATTATCATTGGCTCTCACCAATGAACCAGATGTATTAAGGAAAATCTAAAATCAATGGTAACTACACAACAGGAAAGTTCCATGAATCTCTGCACTTGGGTCAACCCTCTATGCCTCGATACGGTTATCTGATTTGAAGACACAGTAGAATTTTCCTTTTACAGTTTTGCCTCTTTTACTACCCAATACCCTATCTATTCAAGATTCAAATGGGGAAAATAAGATTCGATGAAGTGCAGTCAGTTTAGGAAATGATGCTAAGTCACTTTCCTGGAACACATAGAATTCTATACTAATTCCTCTTAGGAGCCTACAGTCCATATGACAGAGTCTTTTAACTATCCTCTACTTATGTTTTAAAGATCTATGAACACGTGTCACGGGCACGTGACAGAATGGTCTGTGGACACAGTACTTCCAAGGAATTTGCTACACGATGTTACCTCTGACAGTCCTTGGCTACCCTCATAATTCATTATGCAAATGACTATCACAGCACATGACACGTGACAGATCTTTAAAAAAATCAGTAGCTTCATTGATCTAAGCACTTCTTGAAACAGGTATTTTTAAACTCACAACCACTCTTGGGGAAATTAAAAAGTGCTAATTTACTAAAATCACCCCTTTTCAAAATAAATGGTTCAGTTTCAGGACTTATTTGAACAGGTTCAGACTGAGCCAGTTATATACCTTGGTATTTACCTTCTTTAGTCCTTATATAGTTTAAACATTGAAACTCCTCCAAAATATTTGTTATGCGCTAATGAGCAACTGGGGGAAAAATTTGCTTAAAAATGTGGTGCAGGGTTTACCTTGAATCTGAAAGACAAGTACTGAAAGGTGAAGAGACAAATGGCCAAAAATGAGAGGAGAGACAAATGGCCAAAAATTTTAAAACACATCCCCAATTTCTCTGAATGATGTGGAACAAAATCTAACCTTATAAATTTGTCCAAATGCTCACATTTAGGCCATTTATAGAATTCCCAGAACTTTCATTTCATGGAGATACAGTGTTATTTTTTTTAAGATTTTATTTATTTATTTGACAGAGAGAGAGATCACAAGTAGGCAGAGAGGCAGGCAGAGAGACAGGGAGAGGAGGAAGCAGGCTCCCTGCTGAGCAGAGAGCCCGATGCAGGCCTGGATCCCAGGACCCTGGGATCATGACCTGAGCTGAAGGCAGAGGCTTTAACTCACTGAGCCACCCAGGTGCCCGAGATACAGTGTTAAATCAGGGAGAGGAGGTGAAATCATAAACATGGGGGCAATTAGCTAATTACCACCGTGTTCCCATGGAAGGTTTTCAGAGACAAAAGGCTACTGCTGAGGTGATGTCCTAGAACATTTAGGTAGCTCTATAAGTTCCAGTACAAACAGAAAAAGTTTGGTTTCCTTGAAGGAGCTGTTCCTACTGCAGATGAATAACCATAAAGGAAAGGCAGAACTGGAGGAAGTTTCCAGACTACTGTCTGCCTCTTTCTCTCTCTATCCAAGCCAAACCCCTTATGTCAAAGATAAGGAGGTTGAGGCTCAATAGAATGTACTGAATCAAAATCCACCCTCAATATAGTATGGTAGCCTCTTTCCTACTTTATGATGAGATGACGGATTCTTATCTACTTTGCATGGGTGTTACGATGAAATTCCAACATTTGAGAGTCCATGAGAAAACAAAAGTATGGACAATCGTTATTCTGAAGGTTTAATGATGCTTAGCTTATTTTTGGGACATGTGATAAAATCTTTATTGCAGAATGAAATCTAAAATCCAATCAACCTACCTTGTAGTTAATTTTTCATGCATGGACAATAAGCCACTTATAATAGAAATGGAAGTCATTATTTACTGTATTTTATGGTTATCAGAGGAGTCAAGGATGAGTTCATACAAATCCATCAGGAAGTTATCTTCCCCATCCCTTCCTCTCATTAAAAAGTAAAAATTTTTGGAAAAGTTATGTAAGTCAAAAATGTCAGAGCAATGCAGTGACTGGGCTCTAAAAATAACAGAACGTATTTTAAATGATGGCCAAAAGAGGTCACTGGGCAAATCTCTTGTAGTTGTGTTTACTCACTGGTTTCTAAATCTGGCTGCTCATCATAATCATTTGAAAAGCTTGTTAAAAAATACAAAATACTCAGGGCCCATCCCTAACCTACCAAATCATAATCTATCGGCCTGAGAGAAAACATATTTCCCAAACATTCTCTGGCAGATGTCAGTTCTGGGAATCTTGCTCCAGTCGAAGACACATTCGGAGTTCTAAGGGTTTTGCCTTATAAAAACTTTTGAGAAGTTCAGCCACCATGTGGAATCATAACCAAATGTCTACATCCAGGCTGGTATTTATTTTACTAATAATAAAGAGGGAAAGCAGGAAATCCAAAAGAAAATGTCAAGCTTAGGGTGGCATAATGAAAAAAAGTTTGCATTGGATACTATTCCTGACTTGTCACAAGTTAGCTGTGGAGACCTAGACAAACCATTCCCTGCCACTGGATCCCAAATTCTTCCTCTTTTGAGTGAGTAGATGGAATAGAGCGACCTTCCCGATATCAGATCTTATGGTAGCTCAAAGAAATGAATTTGTGCGCAAATGTGGAAACTTCTGCAGCCTGAAGTCCAAAGTCATCAAAGTAACTCTCAAAGCAAGGGCTGCTTGTGGATTTGCTGCTTAATTGTTTAATTAAATGCAGAGAGAAGTGTATATCTGGGTGTGTCCTGGTCCTCTTCAAAAGCTAACAAAGGGGGCGCCTGGGTGGCTCAGTGGGTTAAAGCCTCTGCTTTCGGCTCAGGTCATGATCTCAGCGTCCTGGGATTGAGGCCCGCATCGGGCTCTCTGCTCAGCAGGGAGCCTGCTCCTCCTCTCCCTGTCTCTCTGCCTGCCTCTCTGCCTACTTGTAATCTCTCTCTCTGTGTCAAATAAATAAATAAAATCTTTAAAAAAAAAAAAGCTAACAAAGGATTTAGGACTAGCCTCTGGGGCACGCCCCCCTCTGCAAACAGTCAAATGACTGTTGCCAGGTTAAGAGTTCCTGGTAAGATTTTACCTGAACAAAGGAAAGGATTCTAAGGCAAAAAAATATATAAATAAATATAATAAGGCAGAAAGAGAAAGGGAGAAAGGAAGAAAAAAAAGTCACTGTCCTACAGTGATTGTTTTATACTAGGAAGCTATCAGGAGAAGGGAAAGTCTGAGCTGTGTCCTAGATAATCAAAAAGGGATACTTCCACGTACACAAGTGGCAACAGGTTAAAACCCACACGTATGGCTTTGCTCTTCAGAAAAAGTACACATCAGAGGACCTTGTAAAGGACAATGGTCTCGCAAAGCGATCAGGACTTGGCCTCTAAAGCTTTCTGCCCCGATAACGTTTCCTATCATTTTTCTCCATCTACCCTACAGGGAAACCCTACCTCTCAACCACTGTACAATAAACACAAGTACGTGAACCTAAATTAATTTATGCATACAGGCAAGCCCTGAGTGGAGGGGACTTATAACACAAAGGTTGCCATGGTCACCAAAAACGTTGACTTATTGAGATTTTAAGACTATTAGTGAGTCGTGGTGTTTTTCAAGATGCCATTATACTGTTTTTAGTGCAACCAGTACCACATGAAGCTAAGCTTTTATATGTGTTTCAGATGTCACTTCTTACCTGATTTCCTTATGGAGCTTGGCAAGTCGGTCAGCTTTTCGGGCAAGTATGAAGCTTCAGGGAGAGAGGTTACATTTGAACGATTAGGTGACAGAAAGAGCTGCCTCCTCTTTTTGAAATGTTCCTGCCTCCGCCCACTCAGCATTGATGAACCCTCCCACGCACTCCCATTATTTCCCTCTATCAGAGTAAATGCCAGGCTGCCTTCCACCTGTCTGTGTCCAAAACCTCTCCAGCCCGCAGGCTCCTAAGTAACTGGTCACCTCCTACTCAGTGTTTTACCCTCAAAGTTTAGCACGGATCTTGGCATATAGTTGGAAATCAAACATTAGTTGAATTAATGTTGTGTTAAATGATAGCATGGTAAGTGAGCTTTGCCTTCTGCCAAACAGTTGATAAAAGCTGGCAAATCAAATCGAAGTAAGTAGCTGTAGTGGATGGCATCACGGCCCCCCCAGAGGCTTCTTCGGGACCAAGCACCCATTATTCTGAGCTCAGGGCTGGACCCTTCCCCAGCCACTGCATTTGGTAGCAGAGGGCTGCCTGGCTCCAGGTCCCGCCCCTCCCCAGAATGACCGGCTCTGGGGTGCGGTGGGTACCAAAGTCCACTCCCTCACCTCAGGGCCTGACACCTCTCAAGGGCCATCTCATTTTTAGAGTTCCCTGCGGGATGGAGACCTCCACCAGGACAACACTGGAGCCCAAGCTCTCACTCTGCCTAATCCTGATTCCTTCCCTTTCCCACAGGCAGTGACCATGGCACACACCCCAAGGAACCCCTTGCACCCAAATCGCCATCTCCAACTTGGCTTCCCGGGACACTGGCCTAGCACCTCCCCCCAATTCAGTAACTCAGAAAAACTCAGTCAAAATTAATCTGTAAATATTGGTATTACTAACTGCAGGTATGTTTTAAAGAACTGAATCATGACAAGTAGTCCTTACATACACTATTATTAGAAAGCATTTGCAAATCCCGGTGAGCTTAATGACACTGAAATTATTTCTCCACTTAAAGAAAGTTTTACACTTGTATTTCTTTTGTTCTAGGCCAAAAAGACAAGTAGATCAGGACTAAGAATGCAAGAGCTGAACACAGATATTTCGTCCTCTCCCTCACCCCCAAATTAAACTGTTCCTCAGTCTGACAATTCCTTTCAAGCTGTTATTCGAGATCATTCTGGGAAACAAGGATTACACAATGTATTTGCGTTAATCCAGAGAAGAGTATTTCGGAGGAATCTGTGGACGAACTAAGAAATTTGATCTAATGAACTCTATGGGATATAGTCATAATTTTGCTTGATTTAACACTGTTACAATATGGCTTGCTAGTAATGATTCTGGTTAAATTTTAAGTTTATGCAAGAATCGGTCACTTGAGGCTTACACAGGACTTCGGTGAAAATCACCAATATACGAAGAAACATGACAAAATTTCGATCTTGGGTGCTTCTTACAGCTCCTTCTCTAAAGGACAGTTCGTAGTGGCCATTCCTGCTAAATCTCAGAATGAGGATCCAACAACAACCCTTTTGACCTATCTCTAACTACGGACAACTGTGCTTTAACTTGATTTGGGGTTTTATTGAGGAAATGGAACATGCTGGCTTTGAGCTGGGGACAATTCACGGCTCTAAAGTGCAAGGTCCTTTGTAGTTGCCCAAAGGTACCAGTCATCACAAACACGGCCTGGACAATTACCACCCCCGCCGTTAAGGCTTTCATTGCCCAGAGCAAAGAGCAGGGCGGAGACCAGGCAGTGAGGAGGCAAGAGCAGGGCGTAGGCAACGGTCCAGATAAAACAGATTAGAGTATCACTTTTTAGGAACTGCCTAAATAACCCTATTCCCATCTGGAAAACTGCCATTTGTGTCCTGGCTAATAAAGCTGAAGAAGGCCCAGAAAGGCAGATGCCACAACAACTAACTCCCAGGGCAAGAAGACCATCAGTGCCCTCCAGCCACAGCTGGGCTGGTCTTGACGGTCTCCTGAGACCCCTACGCCAACCTTCTGTTTTCCTCTGGCACACAGAAGGCGATGGCAAACGGCCCCCACAATCTGCACGCTTTCCTGCCCGGTGGGGTTAGAGATGGAGACCAGGCGCTGGTCTTCTGCGCATTCCGCTGTGAGCACCCGCCCTTCCCAGGGAGGCCGGGGCTAGTTCTATGGCCTGCAGCCAGACACTGTTACAGAACACCTCGTGGGCAGTCCAGCATCACGGCCTGCTAAGTCCCGGGTCATGGGCCTGCCTCTGGTTTTGTAATTTCCCCCTCAGTGATGCAATGTGCGTGAGCTCAACTCTCCCTCGGGGGAAGGGGAAAACCGCCAGTGTCTGGAGGCCGCTTGGCTATTACAGAACTGCGCTCTTCTGTTGTCACGTGGGAGAATAAACAGCCCTTTTCTCTGGAGAGCTCTGAGGAAGGGTCCAAAGCAGGGCACTCAGGAAGGCGGAGGCGCTCCTTAGCCATTCCTTTGTGAAAGCACTGCCTGTTGTCTGGACCCCTAGGCCCCCAACAGCAGAGGAGCTGCAGACAGCAGGGGCCTGGGAGAAGGGGAGAACTCCTCTTCCAGACACAGAACCAAACCCTAGACCGACCCTAGCTAAGGACAGCTGTGGCGTGACCTATCGCAACGAGGGACATCCACTCAGGGCCTGGCTCTACCTCAAACCGCACTGCCTCACTGGTCATCGGTCTCATACCCCTGGGTGACGATTAACGGACTCACACAGGCGGTGTAGCGATGTCTGGAATGGAGTAAAGCCGACAGCCCAGAAACCTTAACTCTGAAAGGTTTTACAGAATAAAACAGTCAATTCTCATTCTAGACGAGTGTGGACATTCTGCCCCTGGGTGGGGTTGTCTACCATACTGCCCGTCTAGCTGCTTCCTTCACTCTGTCCTCAAGAGTTTCATGGGGGAAAGGAAAAAAGGGGCACAAGTTCAAAATAGTGTCAGTTTTTGTAAAGTTTCCCAGAGTTCCGTGCCACATACCAAATGTTAATATTTTAAAATACGGAAAATGATATATTCCTGTAGGGTTATTTACAATTGCCTAAGCTCAAGTCCATATGCTCTGCTGGCATCCACACCAAAACACCAACATAGTTTAGCAAACGCAGAGCACCCAGCTTTAACTTACCCCATGATAGCGGGCAGCGATCCATCTGGCTTGGTGTCGTCCAGGGTTATTGAAATTGGAGCTTCCTCATCCTCAATGATCATACAGCCACAGTAATCTTAATAAGGAGAAAATCAAGAAGAGATTGACACTGACCTCATCAAAATTTTAGGAAAAGAATTCTATACATAGATATATAGAGATACACACACACACACACACACACACACACACACACACACACATATAAAACTCTTTTGCTAAGAGGAAGGCAAATCTCAGTCTTTGCCCCAACCCTAGAAGATATTTCCTTATTAAATACACACATTAACTACACAAGGATGTCTGCTGACCCAGACACATGGAAAATGACCTATCTCAATGACCTCTACATAAAGGTCACATAGGACCAATGCATGGCTCAAGCCGTACTGAGGGCCCAGAGCCCTGGAGTACCCGGGGAAAGAGAGGCTTGTGTTAAGAGGAATCACCCCTAGGAGCCCACGGAAGCAGCTGGGGGAAGGAATCCTTTGGGGAGGAGCAGGTTTACCAACAAGAGCCACCATATCCACTCAGGCCTTGCCTCAGCCAATTGGCGCACACATCCTGACAGCAGGTCTCACTGTCACCATTTGATGTGAAGAGACCGATGCTGAGAGGTGAAGTGTCACAGAGAAGGCCACTCAGCTAGTAAGCTCTTCCCATAGCACTCCTTTGCGTCACTCATTTAGAGGAAGGGGCAGGACGTATACCAGGAACCACGGTCATGGTGCCCCTGCCACTGGGTATGATCTCTTCTTTCCCTTTCATTGACAGCAAGTGCTCTTGGGGTCCTTCTGTGTCACACCAGGGGTTGTGAAGTGATGGACAGATTGAGATTTCTGATCCTTTCTCTACCAATTTAAAAACACTTATCTCTGTCATCTTCTTTCTGTTCAGGGTCTACCAGAAGGTCCCTAAAGAGAGTGCGGTCCCTTCACTTAACACAATTTAAACATGAGTAGGTGCAGCCTACCCTTCTTCTTCCAAAAGGCCTCCTTGTAATACATCATGCACTTAATTATGGCTCCCATCGGAAGACGTTGAATTAGTTGGTTTCTTTCTGATGGAAGCTCAGGCCTGAAGTGGATCTTGGCAGTCAGAGTTGGTGGGATGGCACTAATTACGTATCCACACTAAAAGACATAGACATAAAACACCACCTCAAATGTGTGAGTCTTGGTCTTTACAGAAGGGTTGAAACATCTTATTTGTCATTTAGAATGACACCGAGTGGTAACCACATACAAAATAAGGCCCCTGAGAGGCAGCACAACAGAACAAGGTAGGTCAACTAAAAATGGTAATTTGGAAAACAGAGTTGGAGACATATCAATATTTATGACACCACTGCTTGTATTGTATTTGGTTAGAAGCTGCAGAAAACATGAGGCCTATTTAATATATGCTCCTTGGGACTAGGCTGAATTACCTCATAAACTTCATGATTCAATGTCTCGACGATGATGTTGTCACCTGACTGATCCACAAAGGTGACAGGGCGCCTGAGCTTCACTCTGTCCCCAAGGCGGTCCATTATCCGTTCACTCACTTGACCCGATCCACCCACAAATTTCCGTTCCTATTGGAGAAGGGAGGCAACGAGGACTATAAGCATCAAATATTGATCACGATAGCTTAGAAAGTAGAATACAGGTCAAAAGAAGGAATGTGGAATTTCTAAGTATAAAGATACTTCAAAGATGCAACAACTGTCCTGCATTTGCTAAAGCAAAGGGTCAAATGGCTAATACCTTTTGGGGCCACAAGAACAACGTAGGGTGTTCCGAAGATCTTCTGAGCAGAAGAATTATTCACTTAATGGAGAAAGATGCTACACCTTGCACTATTGGACAGAGCCTGTCTGGAACATGGATGACTTTAAGTACCAGTTCTAGAAGTTTCTGAAAATTCAGCTTCTCCCACAGAGCTAGACTAATTTTACCTACCTCCCCCCCAAAAAAGTGCGGACCCGAATTCCCAAAACCGAATTAGTTCAAAATGAAACATTCTTTAGCTGTGAACGCATCATCAGGAATGAGAAAAGGAAAGGAGAACTTTTGGTTTTGGGCACGTTCGTTGAAATGTTTTCAAAAATTCGCGTCTCAGATCCACTCATGTTTCCAGACATGGGAGTGGCTATTAAGATGGTGCACTGGGTGAGGGCAGAACCACAAATGAAGTTACAGGCTGAGAACAGACACTCCATACCTGGCCCCCGTTGGTGACTGAGAATATCCGAGTGGTGCCTCCGCACTGCTTCACGTACCACAGAAACCACAGCGCAGACACCTCGTGGGGCTCAGATGTCACGTTGATGTTCACAAAGAGCGATGCAAACCGCCTAGCAGTCCTGGTCACATGACAAAGGCGACAGTCAAATGTAAATACATACATGCTTCATAGGACAGAAGCTTTTTTTAAAAGAGTTTATTTATTTATTTGAAGAGAGAGAGAGAGAGAGAGAGAGAGAGAGAGAGAGAGAGAGAGAGAGAGAGGGGGGGGGGGGNAGAATGGCAGGCAGAAGCACACTCACTGCTGAGCAGGGAGCCCGACACAGGGCTTGATCCCTGGACCCTGGGATCATGACCCAAGCCGAAGGCAGACACTTAACAACTCAGCCACCCAGGCACCCCAAGCACAGCAGCTTTTTAAAACACAATTCAGTATGGTTCAAAGGTATTTGCACTGTTTTTTTGGGGAAAAAAAAAACATGGGCCCAACTTCTGCAGAAATGCATATTTTAACTCCTGGCGAAAAATAACCTTTTCCTTTGTTTGGAGGCAATTATGGGTTTGCTCCAAATATATTAATTCTGCTACCGTCTAAAAGGGTCAAGATGCTGGTGAGGGATCGTTAAGGATACAGTCCTCACTTATTTGAACAACTGTCCTCTCTTCCTCCCCAGCACGGCTCCCACTCACATCCCTCACCTGGGTCACAATGGTGGTGGCTTCCTCCTGGTCATCCCTACCTGGTTTATGACTACAGCCCCTTTCAGTCCTTTGCCACATTATCGCCAATGAAGTCTTTTGAAAATGCAAAACAAAACCAAAAAAGCCCACTCTTACAAAACCCATCAACGGCATTCATGGCAAAAGGCGAAAATGTTGACTGTGGCCACTCTATCTTCCACCATCAGCCATCTCTCTGACCTCTAATTACATCACTTTCTCGTGGCATCCTTAGAGTCTAGGCATACTGTCATATCATGGCAGAAACATGTCAATCTCCCCATCTTGGGGCCCTCAAGAGTTGTTTCCTGTTTTCTCTACATGGAAAATGACATTCCCTACACCATCCACCCTTCATATATCCCAGCATTCATGGTGGCTCATTCCTGGAAGATACCACCCATCACACTATCCATCCCTCCGGTCTCCCCCATCCACAGTGGCTCACTCCTGGAACATACCATTCCCCTAACAACATTCACTCTCTGTATCTCCCCTAAACCTTGCTCGTTCCTGTGATACCATCCACCAACATCACTCCCCTATACTGTCTACGCTCATCCACTGGCCTCCTGTAAGTTACCTGTCACATCATTTACCATTCCTGTCTCCTCCCACCGTCACTGTAGCTCATTCCTGGATGGTACCATCCCCTTCACATCATCCACTTTTCCTGTCTCCTCCATCCACTATGGCTTATTCCTGGAAGATACCATGCCGCAATATCATCCTTATTCCTGTCTCCTATCTACTGTCATTGTAGCTCATTGCCAGAAAACACCATCTCCTATACTATGTATCCATCCTGTAACTCCCCCCACCCCCACATACCTGAGTTACTGTGGTTCCTTCCTGGAAGATACCATCAGGCAACAGGTCATCTACCCTTCCTATTCCCCAACATCTACTATGGTTCATTCCTGGAAGATACCACCCCACCAAACCACATATCCTTACTGTCTCTCCCCATACACTGTGGTTCATTCCTGGAAAATGCTATCCTCCCACACCGTCTGCCCTCCCCCATCTATCCTCACCCATGTAGCTCATTTGTGGAAGCAGCCTTCCCCACATACCAACCACACCTCTAGTCTCCTCCCATTCTACTATGGCTCATTCCTGGAACATTCCATCTTCCCCTACCATCCAACTTTCTTGCCTCCCCCATCTATAGTGGTTCATTCCTAGAAGATACCATCTCACCACATCATCCATTCATCCTCTTCCCTGCCCTCCATTATTGTTTACTTCTGAAAGATATCATCCCCAACACCATCCATCCTTCCTGTCTCTCCTACCCACTGACACTCATTTCTGGAAGATAATAAGCTCCTGCATGATCTACCCTTCCTTTCACCCCCTGAGGTCACCTCATTCCTGGGTGATTCCATTTCCTCCTCCTCTTCCTCTCTCCTCTCCATCCACCAAGGCTCATTCCTGGTAGATACCATTCTCCCATACCATCCAGTTTTCCCATCTTCCCCATTTACTATGGTTCATTCCTGGAAGATATCACTGCCCCCTCCCCCACTCCCCCACACACATGCCTACACCCTTCCTATCTAACTCCATGGACTATGGCTCATTCCTGGAAGGTAACATGTCCCACCATATCCATCTTTGCTGACTCCCCCTATCCATGTGGTTCATTCCTGATGGATATCATCTACACTCACTACCCAGTTTTCCTGTCTCCCCCCATCTATATGGTTCATTCCTAGAAGGTACCAATCCAACCTTCATGTCTCCCCCTATAACCTTCATGTCTACCCCTATAACCTGTGGCTCATTCCTGGAAAATACCATCCCCTCAGCCACCATCAACCATCCTGCCCACCCCCCTCCCACACACTATGGCTCATTCCTGGAAGATACCATCCCCGAACCTCCACCTACCCTCAGGCCTCCCACATCCACTGTGTTGTTTCCTGGTTGTCACCACATCATCCAGTCTCCCAGTATCCCTCTCCCACCTCCATCACTACTGTTCCTTCCTGGAAGATAAATTTCCCCTCCAGCCATCCACCCTTCCTCTGTTCCCCTACAGTGGTTCATTCCTAAGATACCATTCCCTCACCCCTCAACTATGTCTACTCTTCTTATATCCCCCTCCACCAATTGGTGCATTCCTGGAAGATACTATCCACAGCATCAACTGTCCTTTCAGTCTCTCCAGTCAACTGGCTCCTTCCTGGAAAATACCGTTCCTCCCACACTATATATTCTTCTTGTCTCTCCTATCCACTGAGGCTCATTCCTGAAAGATACCTTGCTTCCACATCATCTACCCTTCCTGAATTCCCCCACCCCATAGTCACTGTAGCTCATTCCTTGATGATACCATCTTTTCATACCATCCTCTCTTCCCTATCTCCCCAAACCACTGTGGTTTATTCCTGGAAGGTACCACCCCCTCAACACCATCCACTCTTCCTGTCTACCTCCATAAGACAATGGATATTCCTGGAAGATGCCATCCCACCACCCATCCATCCTGTCTTCTTCCCCCCACTGACCAGTTACCATGGCTTATTTTTTTTCTTTTTTAAAGATTTTATTTATTTACTTCACAGAGGGAGAGAGATCACAAGTAGGCAGAGAGGCAGGCAGAGAGAGGGGGGGGGGGAAGCAGGCTCCCCGCTGAGCAGAAAGCCCGATGTGGGCCTCGATCCCAGGACCCTGAGATCATGACCTGAGCCGAAAGCAGAGGCTTTAAACCACTGAGCCACCCAGGCGCCCACCATGGCTTATTTCTGGAAGATACCATCCTCCCATACCATCCTCTCTTCCTCCCCCATCCACTGTGGCTCATTCCATCTGGTCACACGATCAACTCTTCCAGCCTACCCACTTCCACTAGCTCCTTCCTAGAAGATACCATCACCCTACACAATCCTCCTTTCCTGTCTCCCCGCATCCATGTCACTCATTCTCAGAAAATAAAATCTACCCACACCACCCATCCTTCCTTTCTCCCCCCATCCATGTGGCTCATTCCTGGAAGTTACCATTGCCTCAAACCATCCAGCCTTCCTATTTCCCCCATCCACTATGGTTCCTTCTTAGGAGATTCCATCCTCCAACACCATCCTCTCTTTCTTTGTCCCCATCCATTTGGCTCCTTCCTGAAAGATAGCATCACCCCCACACAATCCAGCTTTTCTGTCTCCCACCCCCACCAATCCAAGTGGCTCATTCCTGGAAGATACCATCCTCTCACACATTACACTCCTCTTATCTCCCCCATCAAATGGCTCATTCCTGGAAGATACTATTCCTCCACACCATCAACCTTTCCTGTCTCCCTCCATGGATTAAACTCACTCATGGAAGATACCATCCCACCAAACACCCATTCTTGTCTCCCCAAGTCCACTAGACTTTCATACCTAGAAGATAGCATCCCCTCACATATTTCATTCTTACTCTTTCCCCCATCAATTGGGTCATTCTTGGAAGATAAATCCCCCCCCTCCACACACACCATCCAGACTTTTTGTCTACTGGCATACACTGTGGCTCATTCATGGACAATACTATCTGCATACACCATCCAACTTTCATTTCTCCCCCTTCAACTGTGGTTTATTCCTTGAAGATACCATTCCCCCACACCATCCACCCTTTGTCTCTCCCTATCTGCTATGGCTCACTCCTGGAACATGTCATCTCTATATTATCCATCCATCTGGTCTCCCCCCATCCACTGTGGCACATTCCTTATAGATTTCATATTCCCATATCAACCTCCCTTCCTGTCTATCCCCAAATACTATGGCTCATTTCTGGAACACACTTCCTTCCACACCATCCATCTTTCCTCTCTCTCTCCCTCAACCACCTTATGGCATTCCTGGAAGATACCTTGTCCCCCACACCATTTACCTTTTCCTATCTCCTCCCATCCTCTCTATCACTGATTTTTAGTGGATACACTAAGTCCTTGGTTTATGTTTAAAGATGGCTGCATCCAGGAATCTCTTCCTTACCCTCAGGTCAAAATCCCTATTAGTCACTCTAGTACCATTATGGAATTATGTGCATAATATCAATCTCTCCTGCTAGAAAAACACCAATTCTATGAGTTTAGGGGCCATGTCTAACACATTCACCACAATTCCTCACCAATAGCTATAGTGCCTTCACATAGCAGCCTAGGAACGCTGACTAAACAATCTGTAAGAACTCAACTCATTACACAGGTTCTCACTGAAAACATTATCAAATTTATATTTTTCATTAATAAAGACTAGCTTGCCTTCAGTTCCATGTTTTTCTACATCTGTATGGAGTGATTTTAATATCTTTCCAAATTGCTTCTGTAGCTGACTGCTTTATAATTTGAATACACAATTACTTGTTTTATTGCAAATCACACAGCCCTTTCATTAAAAAAATTCTACTTCATTCACCTCCTCTTTTTTTTATGTTTTAGATTCATTTTATATTCAAACCCACTCTGTAGTGTCTAAAGTTCCCTCAAAGATGCTACTGACGGAAAGATCATTAGGTTTCCTCTTAACTTTTTTCCTATAACTTATTAAGAAAAACACTGCAGGGGCCCCTGGCTGGCTCAGTCAATAGAGCATGCAACTCTTGATCCTGGGGTTGTGGATTCAAGCCCCATGTTGGGTGTAGAGATTACTTAAAAAAAGAAAAGGAAAACACTGTAGTTCAAGATAGGACAGAAAGGATCCAAAGGAAAGATGAAAAGTAAACTTTAAATAGTCAAGATCACTTTGTCCAGCAGATTTTATCG
Organism: Ailurus styani; assembly: GCA_002007465.1. Lineage (NCBI taxonomy): Eukaryota > Metazoa > Chordata > Mammalia > Carnivora > Ailuridae > Ailurus > Ailurus styani. Next base: position 992,655 of record LNAC01000455.1, on the reverse strand, counting down.
ATGAGATCTTTCATTGTCATTTTGTCCCACTCCTCAGCATGTGGGGCCTCCCACGGTGCATCCGCTGGAATCTGCGGAGGAAGAAGGGCCCGCATTCAGGTGTGATGGTTACTGCCCACTGCCCCGCCAACAGGCCTTCAGGAGAACCTCTGAAAACCAGTCTCTGGGTCTGTGTTGGAATGTGTGATTGGCACAGACAGCGATGGGGTTGAGATGGATAGGTCTCTGCATTCTATGCCTCAGTGCCTTGCCATCATAACAATGATGATGATGCAAAAAAGGTGGGGGATCACACATACATGTATATATATAAACTAATATGTAATTATGATGATGATCCTTTATTATTGAAAGCCAACACCCATTTTAAGTGTGAGAGAGTGATCTTATGGAGCGTAGGCCTAAGTAAAAAGACTTGGGGGGAATAAATCCCTCTTTCCTTTACTATCTAAAGTGGAATCACACATGGATAAGGCAACTATGAGTAGGATACCTGGTGAGAACACGTCACACAAATGTTCAGTGCCATACAGTTGAAAGCACACAGGCATTACAATCAGAGAGATGTGGGTTTGAATCCTGGTTCCCTTGCTGTGTGGTGTTGGGGAAATTACCATAACCCCTCAGCACTCATTTTCCTTGCAAGTAGAATTACTACTAACTTGGCAGACTAGTTGGATGCATTGGAAATGACATGTATGAATGTCCAGAGCAACGTTCCCTGCACTATTGGAAGGATATTAAACAGTTGCTATTATTATGTTAGTAACAGGTCATGTATAAGCTGAACACACACTTTACCTCCTTCCCCATGTTATCCATTGTCCGCCACAAATTGTTGTAATCCAAATAGGCAATGGGATTCCATACAGGTGGAAAGGCCCCCCGAAATGGATAAGTTCTCCCCTACAACATAAAAGCAAAGGATAATACCTTAAATTAGGATGGCATTCTAAATAACAAAACCCAGCCAACATAAGAGGCATTTTCAAACTGACAGTATGCTCTCCTGTTGCAAAAGCATCACCTTTGATGGGCAGTAACTACATTTTACCTATATAGGCCCCAAATTTCAATTGGATCAGCAAAATCCCCCTGGTGTTGTGCTACCTGTTTTTAATTTACAGGAAATAATGGCTGTGAACTTACTTCTACTTATATAGAGAATATAAATAAAGGTAGTTTGTCCTAATATCTAATGCTGATGCCAGAATATTCTCAACCCTTGAGCTCCTAGCTAGCTAATCTCTTTGGAGGGATGCTCCCACTCAGATGAGAGCAGGATAATGACATGGAAGACTGTCCTGGGACCACACAGAAGATGCAACAACAAAGCAGAATATCTCAGACTGAGTGTTAGGATTCACAAGGGCTAAATAAAGACTGGTTTGACTACCGACCATGCCTGAAGTCAAGAATCAAAATATGGGAAACGGAATAATGGGCAGCATCCATGTTCCTCTCCCAGTATTATCCTGGTTCCATTTTGGGAAACTGACTCTCCTCCTCTGTGGGTAGGTGTGTAGGGAGGATGATCCTGGCAGTCATCTCACATTACAGCAGGCGATGGGCTAGATCTTTCTCCCCCGACTCTGGCTTCTCGTGCAGCCAGGCTGTGAGCCTGTCAGCTAAGCTTGGTCAAACATGCACACTCTCTGACGCTGGAATGAGTCACCCAACAACAGAAGAAAGCTGACTCCAGGTTTTCCTTCTCCATGGTAGCATGCTGCACACATGCTTCCTGCTCTAAAGACCATGGCTATGATACCTGCCCCTAACTGCCAGAGCTCCTTCGTACTCTGCCTGTTCCTAAATGTGGCCCTCCAGCCTCCTGTTGATTCTGTGGGTCCTCTGATATCCTTTCACTCAATCCCCTCTTGTTAGCCAGAGCTGGCTTTCTATTGCTTGGTACCGAGACCACTAACATAAAGACAGCTAATTATTTGTCACCATTGACTTCATTTCCATTGTGTGACAAGTCCTGTGCTATCCAAACACCAGGGGGAGGCAAGCGTGAACCCTGGGGAAGAGAGACCAGGTCTAGGTGTTTTCTAAGGTTTCACTCCTAATTCAGTTCCTCTAAAAATCAAACATTCATAAGATTAAAATATTGCCTACTAATTCAATTTTGCATGAGATTTGTATTTTTTATCAAATAAAAACATAATACTTGCAGAAAGTCTACTGTGTGTACTGCACGATTTTAAGAACTGTGTTGAATTAAGAAGGTAGGGGGAGGGAGCTACGGCAAAACTCCTAATCATCAAGGGACACAAGACCTAACAGCGTTTGCATTCATGTGCACACACACACACACGCATGCGTGCAGAAACTCACTCTTCAACTGAGTAACGATATACGGCAGCCATTAAGTGACAAGTAATTTTGCCTGCCACAGTAGCAGATTCAAATAACCTTGGCAGATTATGTGATCTGATTTCTTATCTGAAAAATGCCATGTTGTAATGCTGCAACACGACTCTCCCAGACTCCAAACCTTTATCATCACCACCACCACTATCGCCACCATTATTACTAACATTTATCGAGATCTTTCTCCATGCCTGGCCCTGGCTAAGCTCTTCATACGCGTTATCTCGCCCTAACCGTGTGGAGGCAAGCACTATTAATATTTCCATCTTATAAATGAGGAAACTAAAGCCCAGGGATATTGGCTGGAAAACAGTAGAACAGAAATTTCCTGTTCCCAAAGCCTTTGCTCATAAACATTAAGCTTTCTGGCCTTCCTATAGGGTTGATAGAATGGGGGGATAGGTTTGTTCTAGAGACATCTTAACCTTCCCAACTGGATGAAGGAGAGTTTGGAAATGTGAAACTTAGAAATCTTCCACACCATCTTTTATGTCTCTAAGGAGTGAAAATGGAGACAAAGAAGTTCTGGGGTATAAGCTGGCTGTTGAGGAAACAGCATTAACCCTGGGAAATGAGGAAGCACATCTGGAGAAAAATGGGCAGATGTTTTACCCAGAATGCTATGCTAGCTACAGAGAGGAGGCTGACGGGCTAACAGCTCATGGGCAGCCTTCAGAACAGCAGGTTCTTCCCTTAATTGAAATCGGGGAAAATCTACATTTTGCTCTGTAAAATGTATTTATACTCAAGCAATAGTCTCATACAAAACTGATCTTTGCTTTGAAAAGAAATTTTTTATAAAAACAAACATGCTCAATCATCTGGGGACATTAAGAAAATTATCATAAATATAATTCAACAAAATGTGTCCCACATTCCTAATAAAGTTCTTCTCAGGATGATGCCAACCAGAGTCTCATTTCACACGCGACCTAAAGACTCCATGAGCTGAGCCTTGATAAACAAAGAGGTGGCAGGAGAAGTACAGAATCCAAGGAGAGAGAAGAGTCCAGTCTGGCAATCTTTTTAGAAACAGGAACCATGGAAATTCCAAAAGAAGATCATAAAGGCCGGCCGACTACAACATTAATTTTTTTAAAGATTTTATTTATTCATTTCACAGAGGGAGAGAGATCACAAGGAGGCAGAGAGGCAGGCAGAGGGGGGGGAAGCAGGCTCCCTGCTGAGCAGGGAGCCCAATGCGGGCCTCGATCCCAGGACCCTGAGATCATGACCTGAGCTGAAAGCAGAGGCTTTAACCCACTGAACCACCCAGGCGCCCTACAACATTAATTTTTATCCTGTTCAGAGATGCACCAAGTTGAAAAGGGGATTTCATTAATTAGTTTCACTCTTCATATCTGGCTTCTCTGCTCTTATTCCATAGAAAACCTAAATCTGGAGCATCTGGGTGGTGTAGTTGGTTAAGCGTCTGACTCTTGGTTTCGGCTCAGGTCGAGATCTCAGGATCGTGAGATCGAATCCCCATGTCGCGCTCGGCACTTGGCACGGGGTCTGCTTGAGATTCTCTCTCCCTCTACCCCTCCCATTCATGCTCTCTTTGCTCTCTCTAAAATGAATAAATAAATCTTAAAAAAAAAAGAAAAGAAAACCTAAGTCTGCTAAAGAAATGCATATATGTGGGAATAGGCACCTACACATGTTACCCCTTCCTTTCTCTGAAATCCCTGGAAGGCTTATTTCCTCCACGGCCCGCTTCTAAACTAGACAACTCAAGACAACTTTTTGCACGTGGGAATCCCTAAAGCAGTGCAGTGGCAGGGTCTGGAGCTGTCTCTTGATCGAGTGAGAACAGCCTGCCAATAGGACCTTCTCAAGCTCATAAATGTGACTGTACAGTCTTCTCACAAAGGCGTCAGTACTTTCTCAGTATTTCCAAATACTTCCAAATGGTTACTGCTTTTGGAAAATAAAAGGAAAAAAAAATCTTGAGTAAAGGTCAAGTTCGTTTTGTATCTATACTCTGGGGCCTTCCAACCCTTGCAAAGTGGCCTTTAATCTCTAAAGCACAGTGTCTCTGAGTTGAGGTCGAGTAGAACACAATGTCCCTGGAACTGTGCCCAAAATACTTAAATCCCTTTGAGAAACCACATCCTCAATGTACCGATGTTCCTAATAACAAGGGACTACTGCCAGGAGATGACAGTTTATGGCTCCCACATCATTCTTTATTGTTGGTCCTATAAAATAAACCAAGTTTAGAGTAAGCAAGTAACATTTACTGACTGTAGTGTTGGAGAGTTTCGGCTCTTTGTACTTTCAGGTTTTCGTTAAACAAAAGGAAGTGGGTGTTATTAAAGAGCATCACAGGTCCCCGAGGAAAGCTGCCAAGCAGTTCTTTAATTATCTTGAAAATAAACAGATCCTCTCTAGATTGGTTTAGGAACAAGTGTGCCCAACTCATATGAATTCCTTGGCATTCTCCTCGTCCCACAGTTTTGACAAGCCTATAAGAGAAATCTTTTTTTTTTTTTAAGATTTTATTTATTCATTTTGACACAGAGAGAGAGATTACAAGTAGGCAGAGAGGCAGGCAGAGAGAGAGGAGAGAGGAGGAAGCAGGCTCCCTGACGAGCAGAGAGCCCGATGTGGGCCTCGATCCCAGGACCCTGGGATCATGACCTGAGCTGAAGGCAGCGGCTTTAACCCACTGAGCCACCCAGGCGCCCGAGAAATCTTTTGGTGGTTTCTTTTCTACAGTACTTAATAATGCTTTAACTAAAGAAATCATCTAAAAATACACACATTAAATAGGATGACAGTACTGTGTTGTATTCATAGTTTAAAAAAATCATTTTCTTCCTCTTTCCAAATGCAGGTTAGCCAAGCTCTCTTCAAACCTACATCATTCTACTCTACTGAAAACAAGCCATCCTAATATGGACACATCTATCCCATTGTACTGAGCTGCTTTGTTTCAAGTCTCCAACCAGTGTCCGTCCTTCTTTGCAAAGCCCTCCCATCCTCCATCCACTGCCTTCCAGGGTCTGATCCTCAGCCTTCCCTCGCACCCCCACCACCCATTTCCCTGGGGAGCTCAGCCAACATCTGGGTCTGTTCTTGTATTTGCACAGTGTTATGGTGCGCATTTTTCCTGCCTCTGCTCCCTCTCTGTTGAAGAGAACTTCCAAACTGTAACCTACAACTTCTCACACAACTTCCAAGGGCTGACAGCACATTCCTGGGTGTTTGCTCATGACCTGATACTTCATCTTATTCTCAGTTTCTCTCTCAGGACTTGGACGGCTATGAGCCAATGCAACGGCCCATGAGCTATGCGGTCCCACCTCAGGGAACAAGACAACTGATAAGCTCAGGTACAAAGGATGCCACGGCATCAAGAATGAAAGGTTTCAAGTGAACAGTTAGGCCGCCTTTCCCAAGGGACTCCAGTTCTATACAGAAATTACAAACAAAGCAACTAAGGGGCGCCTGAAGCGTCTGCCCTCAGCTCAGGTCATGATCCCAGGGTCCTGGGACGGAGCCCCGAGTCAGGCTCCCTGCTCAGCGGGGAGAGTCAGCTTCTCCCTCTCCTCCTGCCCCTCCCCCTGCTTGTGCTCTCTCTCACTCTTGCTTCCCATCAAATGGATAAAAAAATCTTTTAAAAAGTGGGGGGAATACAATTCTTGCATGTATAGCCCATCTGATATCACATCTAGCTCCTCCAGGCTCCGGAAATAGTCCAGCCTCTTTCTACCCTCTTTTCCCACCTTAGACAAGATCTTCTTTTTTTTTTTTTTAAGATTTTATTTATTTGACAGAGAGAGAAATCACAAGTAGGCTGAGAGGCAGGTAGAGAGAGAGGAGGAAGCAGGCTCCCTGCCGAGCATGGAGCCCGATTCGGGCCTCAATCCCAGGACCCTGAGATCATGACCTGAGCCGAAGGAAGAGCCTTTAACCCACTGAGCCACCCAGGCGCCCTAGACAAGATCTTCTAATGAATGCCAATTTAGCACTGGTTTTTAATAATCAACTCCACATACACACCTTTTCTAAAATAGCCATAATCAATACTACCATCAGATTTACGAGAACTCCTTATGTGTATGGTATTGAAGGGAAGAGAAGAAGATGAAAATCTCTAAAACCATTTCCTATGGGAGCATTTCTCACTCTGCTCTTTATGGATGCTATACAAAAATGGGTTCCATGGTCATGAATCTGGGAAATCCTGGCTTATAGTTAAACAGCTTTTCTTTTTAATCAAAACAATTTTTTTTCCTGCTCGTCCTCATAGGACCCCTAATTTGCTAACAGACATCTTGGCACTCAACGATAGGGACAGAACAGGGAGCATTTCCACAATGTATGTGACCAAGAAACTCCCTCTCTAGCCAAGCGCTGTTGAGATTAATGTTGCTCAGAAAATATTCCCTCAGGCATGCTTTCTTCCTCTTGTGGCTGGTGCTCTCAGGGGCCTGAGGGAACACAGAAGAGGGGCTAGAAAGAGGAGCCCTGATAACCAGCGGATTTATTTTCCAAATGCTCCTCATGGGAAAACGGTCTCCTGCAGACGTCATCCCACAACATGGAGTCAACAGGAAAAATAAAATGAAATCACTTGTGCATCTAGCTGAAATCGCAAGTGCTCTGTGCTGAGTCTTGAGACTGGGACTCGCTGCCCCTAGGAATCGGGCAGGACAAAGAGAAAGTATATCAGAGCAGGTAGAGAGAGTCAAAGGCAAACCAGAGCTTCTTTCCAGACTGGCTGCTAACTGAGTGCATTCACCTTGTGCATCCAGTGACGGGGCTGTATCTGTGTGGAGTTACTTCGGCAACAGCTCCTGTGATCATGATGGCGGAGACGTGGGAGGGAGAGGGGACTGGGAGCCATTAGAGCCTTAGCACCATTTTCCCCACATGTGAACATCAGAGAAGGATTTTTTTTTTAAATCTACCAACTGGGAAAAGTCACAGATACTCAGGACTTCTTTGGCCCATATAATTACGTAGATCGGCGACTGTGCCCACATCTGTGCCTCGGAGGCAATGTTTATGATCCCCACTGGGCAGCAAGTGTGGGCCAGTGGTGATTTCTTCCCATCGTCTCTGAAGCCTGAAGTGTTTTTCAGAGACATTTATCTGCTGGAGATGGCTGTGGAAACTAGGCCATTGGGTACTTTGGCAAACACACAAAATTAAATCTCAGCCTGAGGTTCCCAGTGTATCAGTTGAGTCTAACAAATTGCAGAAGCGCTGTCAGAACGAAAGGAAATGGACTAGTAGTTCAGGAATCGATCCCTCTGTTTGAAAAACCTGACATGAGAAAAGTCCTTTAAATGGAAAGGACTCACGTCTACAGTTTTTGGATCAGAGTGTTCATTACATTTAACGACAATTAACATTCACATTTTCTGCCATTCACCTAGAATTTTCTTCTTTTGGTTGCATGAGACCCCAACACAAAGCAAACAACAAAATAAAGTGTTATGAAAACAATACTGGGCTGCTCAAATAGAAGGTATCCACATTAGGATCATAAGTTGTCTCTTTGGTTTCAAGGTCTGTGTTTGCTAAGGTTAGTTGTCAACTAGGCTTTCACATCTGTCTGTCTTTCACTTACTTCTGTTAAGACCCTGAACCAAACATTTGGATTCTTACAATTTTCTCCCATCTCTAAAGTAAGAAAAACTGCCACTTACTAAAACTCTGTGGTCCACCAGGTTTTCAAAAGGTATTTGTTCAATGAGCTTGACACAGAAGTGAAAAACCTTAGAGTCCAGGCCTGAAATAGAGGGCTACACATGCTGGCATCGATCCCATTAAATGGCAGGACACGGCAATGACTGCAAAGATTTCTGGTTGGATCAGTGTGTGCTCATGGGACACTGGCACTTCTCTTCTTCAGAAGTGTCCAGAATGCACCAGGTATGGGATTTATAAGGATGTTCAATGGTGTTTTACTTTCAGCTGTTAGAAGGCTACTCTACAAAAGTTTGAAACTTCAGGAGCAATGATTAAGTCTTTGGGCTAGGATAGTGGGTGCATGCTCTGCGGTAAAGCAGGGCCTGCAGACAGGGGAGTAGGGAGAAAGTAGAAATAGGGATGAAGTAGAAAGTCGGTGGGGGGTTGGAGATTTTGACCTCAAACTGGCAACATTTAACCTGAAAGCTCAGAACCTCTCTAGCAGCTGGGCTATCATGGAGAAGAGCAATTTCTGTTGAGGAAGTTGCTTATGTAATGAATGCTTCATTCCACTGACAAGGTTCTTTTTGCCAATAACCACAACACCGAGGCCCCACTGGAGGAGGTGACTGCAAAGTTACACAGCCTTAGAGAAGTCCTTCGTGTCTGACCGAATCCCCTTTCAGCGCTGCCACTGAAAGCCAGTTCGCTGACTCGCAGAGGCCGACTCTAGACCACTTCTCAGTGAATGCTTAGAAAAGGACTGCCGTAATGAACTGGCCTTTATTAAAAATGAATAGCAAGAAGATGAAACGAGTTCTGTGACAGATGATGGGTGCACAGTCATGCGAATGTACCTAATATCGCTGAATTGTACAACTAATGGTTAAGAAGATAAATTTTTATGTTATGTTATGTGTATTTTACCACAATTTTTGGTAAAAAAAGAGTGAGAGAGAGTGCGCAGATGTACGTGGGGTGGGGAGGGGCAGAGGGAAAGGGAGAGAGAGAATCTTGAGCAGGCTCCGTGCTCAGCATGGTGCATGATGCAGGGCTCCATCCCACGACCCCAAGATAATGACCTGAGCCAAAATTAAGAGTCAGACGTCTAACCAAATGAGCCACCCAGGCACCCCCACAATTTTTTTAAAAAAAGAAAAAAAAAGGAAGGGAGAAAATCTAACAATTCACCTGACTTTTCTATTTATTGGGCTGTCACGTCAACCAAGTAGAAGCTTTATGCTCTATAAACTAAATGGGAGATTTCTCCCTGAAAGTTTACGGGAAAAAAGAAAGGAGGCTTCGAGAGAAAATGGTTAATGCTGACCTAGCTTTCTAAACAGTACAAGGCTTTAAGAGTAATTTCTATCATTACACTTTCCTGTAAATACAAGAAATAAATGAAAAAAAGAGAGAGAAAGAAATGAAGTCTTTTTAAAATGGAGGGTGGAAAAGAATGGAAGTTACTAAAAACTATGTCTTACAAGTGACGTCCATATATCTTTGTACTAAATACTGGACAGATCAAGGTGAGAATATATGAACATGTTTAGTCTCTCTGCTTTTAAAGACCCATGTATAACTGTAATTTAGAGAAAAAAGCAAATAATCCCTCTCGTATTACATCATTTCTATGATCAAACAGAATTTCTTAGCATGAGCACCTGCCCATTTACCATGTGCCTGTTCTTAGTTTTTTCATCTCTACCCTAAATAATTATCCTAAAATAATATCTGTAATAAATGATTAGATAATATAAAAATTATTTTAAATCCTCTCTCTCTTTTTCTTTTTCTTTAAAGCCTCATTTATTTTTAGAGGGCAGAGCAGGGCAGAGGGAGAAGGAAACAAGAGGATCTACACGCAGACTCCCCACTGAGCGCAGAGCCCAAGGTGGGGCTTGATCCCACGACCTATGAGATCGTGCCCTGAGCCAAAATCAAGAATCAGACACTCGGGCGCCTGGGTGGCTCAGTGGGTTAAGGCTGCTGCCTTCGGCTCAGGTCATGATCCCAGGGTCCTGGGATCGAGGCCCACATCCGGCTCTCTGCTCAGCAGGGAGCCTGCTTCCTCCTCTCTCCTCTCTCTGCCTGCCTCTCTGCCTCCTTGTGATCTCTCTCTGTGTCAAATGAATAGATAAAATCTTTAAAAAAAAAAAAAAAAGAATCAGACACTCAACTGACTGAGCAACCCAGGTGCCCCACTCTTTTTTATTCTTCTTCTTTTTTTTTCTTTTTAAGCCAGGGAGGATATAGTGGCATAAAATAAGGTGCTCTTATCTTGATCATACTTTGACTAATGAATTCACATAAATCACTTAACAGAAAGAATATATAGCCAACAATTCCAAAGCATGTCCTAGACCTGTAGACTTAGTAGTCCAACACAGTAATAGAAACCATCTGTAATCTTCAGCCTGCTGTGCCTAACTGGGGTGCCCTGGGGGTCCTCAGGAGTCAGGTGCTCACTGAAGGCCCGAGAGGTTCCAGATTTATGGTTCAGGTGCAAGAGAAGAAGCCATGCTGATAAATGGCACCACATATGGCTCCCAGTGCCTGTGTCCACAGGAGGCCGGGTCTACAGGAGCTCCTACTGCCTGCGTAGCATCTTAGGAATCCAGAACCCTTCGGGGTAAGGTGATTTTTGTCATACCACAGAGCGGTTTCTTAAAGGGATTTACAAGGGGCACCTGGGTGGCTCAGTGGGTTAAGCCTCTGTCTTCAGCTCAGGTCATGATCTCAGGGTCCTTAGATCGAGCCCCACATCGGGCTCTCTGCTCAGCAGGGAGCCTGCTTCCCCCTCTCTCTCTGCCTGCCTCTCTGCCTACTTGTGATCTCTCTCTGTCAAATAAATAAAATCTTTTAAAAAAAGGGATTTACAAGTTGACCTTCTGTCTGTGGAATAAGGAATGATGTGACATAACCCACAGAACCCTGGGCTCAAGACATGGAAAGCCTGACTGTGGCGCCTAAGCTACCTGAGCCTCAGTTTTAGCATCTGTAAGATGGGGGGAAAGGCTTATTACCTCACAGGATCACTAGGCAACTCACATGAGGCAACACAACAATAGGCACATTGCAGATGGAAGGCAATAGTGAGGAAGGATGGATGTAAGTGATTAAAAGAAAGGAGACAAAGACACAACAAGCAACATCCCTATAAGAGTCTTTGATTCCTTGCTTTTCCCACTGAGCAGACTTGAAAGTGAAAGCATAACTTTCTTTGAACACAAAAGATATACCTTCTGTGAGTTGATATGGAAAGGTGTTGAAAGCAGCTTAAAAATATATGTCCCTAATCCCAAAGAAACTCTCTATTATAAAGCAAGGGGTCAAAGATGCAGTTATTTCTGGCAAGCATTAAGACAAACTAAGAAAAAATAAATCCCCTTTCAACACGGCCTCTGGCTAAAACAGAGTTCACCTCTTAGCAACGACAAAAAAATTTTTACTTAGTATTCCAGAGTACACACATTCTGAAAAGCCTTTGATTTCAGTCGTTGGCATAGAAACCTCAAGTAAACGGCTGTGGGAAGAACAGACCCATACTACGAAAACTTGCATGGTAAGCTGTTACTATCAGGAAAGCCTACATTGTTTTAAATAAATTTTTATCACACCATTCTCTAAAAAGAAATGTATGGTATATATTTAGTCTCCATTTTTATTTAGGGTGTGAAAGCAGGGAGAAAGTGGGAATGCATAAATGTGTCCATTTCTCCTTCAGAGCAATGCCTGCAAAATGCCTTGCTTCATCTCTCTAGAGGCAGTGTTCTCCCTCTCTAGAGCGTACCTGCATTATGAAGATCTGGAAGAACCCATCAAAAGAAAAAAAAAAACAGGGGCACCTGGGTGACTTAGTCAGTTAAGTGTCTGACTTCGGTTCAGGTCATGATCCTGGGGTCCTGGGATCAAGCCCCGAATCGGGCTCCCTGCTCAGTGGGGAGTCTGCTTCTCCCTCTCACTCTGCCTACCTGTGCATGCTCTCTCACTGTCTCTCTCAAATAAAGTCTTAAAAAAAAGAAAAAAGAAATCAAGCATTTATTCCTCCTTCTACAAGACTTAGCACTGCAAAATTTAACAAAAAGTCTCCACAACTCCGTGAAACTTACTCATAAAATAATCATAATGATGGTGCATCTGATTTACTAATGTAAGTAATGGGTCAATCAATCCAAGAAGCACTCAGGTCCATCTGCTTCCCTTACACCATCCAAAGGAAAAGAAATGATAAAGAGAATGTTTTAAACACACCTAGCTGAGGCCACTTAAAATCCACCTTTCAGAGTAAAGACTACACGGTTAATTTAATTTCACAAATGAGATATAATCTCCTAAACAGACCCGTATTAAATCCAACACATTCATAAAATCTGTTCAAAAACCTATTCTGTAAGAATCAGGATCTGCTAGGGCACCTGGCCGGCTCAGTGAGTAGAGTATGTGACTCTCAATCTCGGGGTTGTGAGTTCAAGCCCCACATCGGGTGTAGAGATTGCTAAAAAAATAAATAAATAAACTGAAAAGAATCAGGATCTACTAAACCAAAATTAGAATAGGTATTCTATTTACAAGATTCATGAAGGATATAGGCAGAAATGTTAGCTAATGGTAAGCTCCATGCAAGCAGAAACTTTGATCACGTGTCCACCATTTCCAGCCTAGAACTTGTACAGAGAAGACTCTACAGTAACTATTTATTGAACTAATGAATGAATTTGGCAATGATGACATGAACCCTCTGTGATTAGACGTAGTCTCCCTGGGAAGGGAAAGGGTACAAAATACTATTGGTCTAGCCCCATTGCTCAGCTCAGAGGCTCAGGCTTAGAACTCCACACTGCCATGTCAAAATTTGCACTGTCAATGCAATCTACCAAAGGTCACGAATAACTCTTTGGTGAATACTAAAAATCATCCTAGAACACACTGAAACTCAATGTACTACAGTCTGCTGCCAGAAGAAATAACTGAGGTATTGTTTAAGGCTGCACACAGGGAAAACTTAAAAGCTGACACAACCTGGACCATAACTAATATGGCTTAGTTTTAACTAGACAATGGCAATCTTCTGGTGATTCATCCACCACCATTTTGGTGTTGTTTACTGAAAAGAAACCACTGTGGGAGATTATAGAAGCTCAGGTCGTCACAAGAGCTGATGCACAGAGTGCCACAAAGATAATTTGGATTATTAACGCAATGCACTATGGTGATAGGAAAAGGTCCATTTTCTTCCCCCAGAAGTGGATGGAACAGTGAGGGTTGAGATATTTTTAAATAGGTGGAATTATTTTTTGCCACATGGTTTATTAATAATCTTACCTGGAATATAAGATTTCCCTAATCTGGCCTCCTCACTTTACAGCTTCCTGGTCATTATAAAAACACCAACCCCACCGAGTATTTCTCATTGAAGAAATGATATGGTTTATTAGAAACCCTAGCAGAAAGGGACTCATTCAGGTAAAACAAATTAACCTCCAACTGACCCCCTATCGTTTTACTTTAACATTGCTGTCTAACTTGGGGGGGGGAATACATGTTCTTTAGCAGGTTAAAGTATGTGAAAGGATGGTTTAATAGTACTTCTACAATCATCTTTGCTTGAGATGAGATTATGTCTTAAATGAAAAGAATGGTGTTTAGCTTAGCCCCTTAAATATGTGCTTATTTGTAAGTCAGTCCTAAAATTCATGAGCAGTAGGAACTCAGGGGGTAGGCAGACCATTACTAGTTTCATAGCTTTGTCAAGTTGCTTTACTTTGTGGAACCTCAGCTTTCTCCTCTGTAAAATGGGGACAATCGTGTTCACCTAACAAGGTGGATGTGATGAGTTCATGCATAAAAAGAGCACTTTGTTATTTACTGTGAGCCTCCACGGAAAATAAAAATCTCTCAGCTCCTGAATGTTTGAGAGGAAGAAATTGGAAGCATGAGTTTGCTCAGATTCAGGACAATCATCAGGCTCATTTGCTTCCCAGTTGGACTGGAGAGTGAATTGACGTGACCGTTTGTATAGTTAGTTGTTGAGTGCGAACACATTACATATGCTAACACATGTAAAGTGCTCAGTAAATGTTAGTTGCTATCATTCTCAGTGTTGTTATTATTGACTAGTTCAGGTAAACACCATCCCGTGCAGAAAAGAGAAAGTGGGGAAGCAAAGGAGTTTTTCTCTTCATGATTGTGAAGCCTCTGGAAACCACCACTCATCTACACTTTGCATCTTTTTTTATACTTTTATACTTTCTTCATTCCTCCCGGGATTTCTGAACTTAGTTTTGCCAGACTCTTCCCCCAAGCATCCTAAACCATCCCAAACCAGCTAGAAGAATTTCCCCAAGTTTCCCTGATTGTACATCAGTGTGCATATCCTCACCAGTCCCCTCGACCCCAAGCTCCAGAAGTCCCTGTGGCTGTGGAGCCTGATTGCCTGAGGGGGCGGGGGAAGCTGTCGAAAAGTGATGTGGTTACTTGTGTGGGAATCCTGGCATTAGAATGAATAAATGAGGGGCCCCTGGGTGGTGCGGTGGGTTAAGCCTCCAACTCCTGGTTTTGGCTCAGGTGGTGATCTCAGGGTCGTGGGATCGAGCCCCATGTCGGCCTCCTTGCTTAGCACCGAGTCTGCTTAAGACTCTACTGCTAATTATGTACTATACAGTGGCTAACTGAACATAAAAAAGGAGTCTCTCCTGCTCCCTCTGCCCCTCCCCCCGTACTCTCTCTCTCTTTCTCAAATAAATACATAAATGTTTTTTAAAAAATGAGTAAACGACCCCTGTCCTTGTGATGCTAGTCCCGGGAAGTGGGCTCCAATGACAGATCAGCGAACTTGTGACCTCTCAAGGCACATCTCCAGACTCCAGCTGCTCCATGTCTGGCTTCAGTAAGAAAGAATAACACTGGCAACAGCTGCTGTTTTGTGCGTGGTTGTCAGCAGAGTTTAAATAATCTCATTTCAACAGTACAAAACTGCACAACCCAGCTAGACTTCCCAAGAGTCAAGGCACGACACAGAGGAAATTATCAAAGTGTGCAAAGAAATGTCAGGTAAGAATGAGAATGAATGACCTGTTCAGTCTTAAGAACTGGCCTCAGACTACTGTGTTCCTTGGGGCCTTAGGAATGCCTCATAGGTGCCTGGGGCGCTGCCCGGGGCTGCTGTGTGTGTGTGTGTGCGCACGCGTGCGCGCTCACACCACAGATGACTCCTGCTCCCTCCATCCCCCTGCCCTCACTCTTCATAAAGAGTGAAGAGGAAAAAAAAAAAGCTGAGAGCCTCCTAGCCCTACTCCAGTTGGCCTGGGAGTGAGGGTGGAGACTTCAAGGGTTACAGTGGGTGGTGTGGAAGAGGGCCAAGCTGAAGCCTGACTCCGGCACTGATTCCCAAGGTCCACAGGGATTTTTTAAAAAGAAAAAATAAAAGGAAACACGGGATACTACTGTAAGGCTGACAGCCTACTGGTCCAATGGCTTTGAGAAAAAAAACAACTAAAACCAAAACCAAGTATTTTCCCAAATACAGTGCTCTTCCACTGGTCACTTGAGTAAAATGTCAGACTTACCTTGACATATTGAACAAGACGCTCATTTACGTTCACTTTGTAAGTCTCTATACCCAGCTCCTTAGATAACCTTAAGATTCTGTTCTGGGTTGGTCCCACATAAGCTCCGCCAACATCTACGTAATCAACATGTTCATTCTGTTGAAAGAGAAAGTGGCCAGGAGATTTCAGTTAAAACTCGAAAAAAAAAAAAAGAAAGAAAAAGCTTTTATGTCTTATTTAAAGAGAAAAACATTTATTATTTACAACTCACATGTGCCTTGCTTCTCACACAGTGCAACTGAAAACAGCAACCCTTTCTCCTCCACCCAAGCACTGGGCGCAACCCTGCATGACACTCATCCCGAAGCAATCGCATTTGTATAGTTACTGGTGGGGCCGATTAAACAGTGACAGGTATCTGGAATAAAGAAGGCTGTAGTGGGGCGCCTGGGTGGCTCAGTCGTTAAGCGGCTGCCTTCGGCTCAGGTCATGATCCCAGGGTCCTGGGATCGAGCCTCATGTCGAGCCTCATGTCGAGCCTCATGTCGAGCCTCATGTCGAGCCTCATGTCGAGCCTCATGTCGGGGCTCTCCCTCTCCCCCTTTCCCTCGCCCCTGCCTTTCCCCTGCTCCCCATTTGTGCTCTTTCTCTGTAGAATAAATAAGTCTTTAAAATAAAATAAAATAAAATACTAGCTGGGAAGAATATATCACAGGAAAAGGTACACAAAGCTATAAAAAGATTCATCTACCCAACAAATTATTTTATAACTATACAAACCTTCCTTCGTAAATAGAAATTTACTTTCCCCTCTTATGTGCAGTTCTACATTTTCTCCAACTTTTTTATGAACACATTTCCTGGTAATTTAATTAATAGATTGAATGTTGGTCGCTTACATCTCCTACATGTGTTTATAATAACTTCTTCTGGGTCTGTTTCTATTTTGTTGTTTAAACCCGTTCTCATCCATGTTGCCTTTCCTCATTTGCCTGATTATTTTCTACTGAGTGCCGCTCATTGAATTTGAAAAATACAAACTAACTTGAATCCTAGGAGGATGATATCTTTGTCAGAGAGGATTTCTGTCTCCTTCTGCCCAGCACCTGGGGACCCTTCTAATACCAGATAACTTTATTGCATTTCCTGTGCCTGAGATGATTTGAACCAGGCTGAAATGCACACATGCTCTGGTCTTCTTAGAGTTCACCCTTAGTCCAAGGACACAGGCCAACCCAAAGCATGAGGACTTTACCAATACCTCCCTCCATTTGCACACACTCTGGTGGGCTCTGGACTTGACCCTCAGTTGCTCTAGCTTTGGATGATTTTTGAAGGCCCTACTCAGCCTTTCACTTGCTTCTTCAGTGGTCAGTAAACTCTACCCCCCATCCCCACCTTCCAAAGGAAAACTAGGTCAATCCTTTCCTGATGATGGCCCAGTGATTCCTCACTACATTCTTAGTTCTCTGATTCTTTGAAGATTTGTGTGTGTACAGTGCAATTTGTCCAATCTCTTTGCATTTAGTAGGAGGGTTGGGGCACTTCGCCTAAGTGTTATTTCCAGAAAACTGATTGTCTAGTATTATTCAACTTGCCTTTCTGGCAAAACACAACCTGATATTATCTTTCTATTGCAGAATATGCTTTGCTAACATTTTATTTAAGATTTTTTGTAGCCAAGTCATGAATGAAATTGAGATTCTCCTCTCTTCTACAATCCTTGTCTCTCTGCATTAGAGTATTGCTATGTAATCTCATTAATTAATGATCATACTTTCTTCTATTCTTTGGAAGTGTTTGTATATAAATAGAATTATTTATTCTTTAAACACTGGCAGAATATAACTCTAGAGCTATCTAGGCTTGCTGTTTTCATTGTGGAAAAATCTTAAACTATGAGATGCGGTTTACTTTGAGGCTAAAGCATGACCCACATTTTCTATTTCTTTTTAAATCAGTGTTAATTTAGAAACATATTTTTCCTTATACATTTTGTGTATGTTTTGAACTATTGGTTTAAAGTTCATGACATCTTTTTTTCATTTATTCTTTACTGAATCACTAATTATATCTACATTTTCATCCCTTTTATTGCTTATTTGAGATATACCTTTTTTCTTTTTCTTGAAAAATCTCACCAGACACTTCTCTATTTTGTCTCTTCAAAGAATCAACCTTTGTCTCATTGATCCTTTTCATTGAATATTTATTTCCTATATCACGGATTTATACTATTTCCCCCTCTCTTTTAGATTTATTATATTCTTAATTTTCTAACTCCTCACATGCTTCGTTCATTCATACTGAGCCTTTTTTTCTTTCCTTTTTTTTTTTTTAAAGATTTTATTTATTCATTTGACACAGAGAGAGAGATTACAGGTAGGCAGAGAGGCAGGCAGAGAGAGAGGAGAGAGGAGGAAGCAGGCTCCCCGCCGAGCAGAGAGCCCGATGTGGGCCTCGATCCCAGGACCCTGGGATCATGACCTGAGCCGAAGGCAGCGGCTTTAACCCACTGAGCCACCCAGGCGCCCCTTTTTTTCTTTCCTAATGGAAGTTCAAGCAGGTAATGAATTCAGTTTAGTTCCTCTTTCTCTCTGTCTCAGAACATTAAAGATATCTTCTGGCATCTCTTTTTGCTGTCCAAGAGTCACTCATAAATTAAATTACTGATTTTTTTTTTTAATTTTATTTATTTATTTGACACAGAGAGAGAGATCACAAGTAGGCAGAGAGGCAGGCAGAGAGACAGGGAGAGGAGGAAGCAGGCTCCCTGCTGAGCAGAGAGCCCGATGCGGGCGCTGAGATCATGACCTGAGCCGAAAGCAGAGGCATTAACCCACTGAGCCACCCAGGCGCCCAAATTACTGATTTTTTAAAGAGTATGTATGAGTTGACTTTTTTGCTTTTTAAAAAGTAATTGCTTGTGAGATCTCTTTTCTTTGGTATACTGCAGCTTCTCTATGCCTGGGTGAGAATTTCTTTTCATTTATCATGTGTTGGACCTGATAGGTTTCGTCGTGTCTTCCAACAATGCTGGGAAACATCAGCTATTCTTTTTTTATACCATCATGACTCTTTCATGTCTTAGCTGCCTGCCACGCCTGAAAACATATTTTCCAATCTTTGCTTCGGAATTGCATGCTAGACAGTTTTTCCAGATCTAGCGGTTCATTCACTGTCTTCAGCTGTGTCCAATACACTGTTAAATCTGCCTGGTGAAGTTTTTCATTTTAATTAGTATATTTTCATTTCTAGAAAATTTTTAAAATTTACTTGATCATTTTTTAGTTTATTTACCTTGCTCCTAGTTTTAAAAGCACTTCTTTTCTTTAAAGCATGCTGAACAGAAAAACCAAAGATTAAAAAATAAATGAATTTTAAAATTTAAAAATAAAACAAAAACATACTTAACAATAATTTTTTACCCTTTGCATAATATGACTGTTAAGAAATCTTTCTGGATCTTTTTTTATGCTTATCCTTTTTTGGTGCCTCATTTCCTTGTGCGCTTTTTCATTTTTAACTATGAGTTACTTATTTTCTTTGGAACATTTCCTGTGTAAATGATTTAAGGCCTGGGTGGAAAGGATTTGAGTTTATTTCTGCTTTGGGGATTCATTTGTTTATTCAACAAATAGACTGTGCTCTCCTATAAGATGCCAGGTACTCTTCAAAGAGCTTCTGTTACATCAGTAAACAAAACAAAGATCCTTGCTCTGAAGGAACTTACATCCAATGGGAAGAGACCCATTGGGAATGAACACCAAACATAATAACCAAGTATCTCAGAAGTTGATAAGAACGATGAAAAACAAAAAATTACAGTAGGACAAGGGGACTAAAATGGCAGAGGAGAAAAGGAAAGATTGCAATTCAAAATACAATGGATATGTCAGCCTCCTTGAAGAGGTAATATTTGCATAAAGATTTAAAGGAAATGAAGGAATTCTCCGCACACCAGGAGAAGAGTATTCCTGGCAGAAATTAACAAGACAGGGAAAAAAAAGTGTTGGTGAGGATGTGGAGAAAAGGGAACCCTCTTTACACTGTTGGTGGGAATGCAAGCCACTCTGGAAAACAGCATGGAGGTTCCTCAATATATTAAAAATAGAGCTACCCTATGACCCAGCAATTGCACTACTAGATATTTACCCCAAAAATACAGATGCAGTGAAAAGAAGGGGAACACGCACCCCAATGTTCATAGCAGCAATGTCCACAATAGCCAAACCGTGGAAGGAGCCGAGATGTTCTTCAACAGATGAATGGATAAAGAAGATGTGGTTCATATATACAATGGAATATTATTCAGCCATCAGAAAGGATGAATACCCACCATTTGCATTGACATGGATGGAACTGGAGGGGATTATGCTAAGTGAAATAAGTCAAGCAGAGAAAGACAATTATCCTATGGTTTCACTCATATGTAGAATATAAGCAATAGCACAGAGGACCACCATAGGGGAAGGGAGGAAAAACTGATGGGGAAGAAATCAGAGTAAGAGATGAACCATGAGAGACTATGGACTCTGGGAAACAAACTGAGGGTTTCAGAGGGGTGGGGGGATGGGGTAACCAGGTGATGGGTATTAAGGAGGGCACATGTTGGGAAGAGCACTGGGTGTTATACGCAACTAATGAATTGTTGAACACTACGACAAAAACTTATGATGTACTATATGCTAACGGAACGTAATAATTAAAAAAACCTACAGACCAATCAAATGACATGCAAATTCTTATTAAATGTCTACTCTGAAACAAAAAGGAAAAGAAAAGAAAAGAAAAGAAAATATAGCCAGTGCAAACTCTTAAGCAGAGGGAGACTAGTGTATTCAAGAAATAGGAGGCCAGCGTGGCTAGAACAGAGTGAGCAAGGAAAAGAGAACCGGAAGGGCGCCTGGGTGACTCATTTGGTCCAACTCTTGATTTCTGTTCGGCTCGTGGTCTCAGGATTGTGAGAGCAAAGCCCACACTGGGTTCTGCACTGATGTGGAGCCTTCTTGAGATTCTCTTTCCCTCGCTCTCCCTCTGTCCCTCCCTCCCCTTAAAAAAAAAAAGGAAAAGAGAACTGGAGATGAGGTTAGAGAGGTTACTGGGGGCAGGTCACAGAAAGCTTCACAGGGCACTCACTGTAAGGACCCCAGCTTGGCTTCTGAGAAGGAAAGCCTCTGGAAGCTTTCGAGCAGAGACGTGCCAAGACCTGACTTAGGTCTGAAAGGCTCACTCTGGCTGCTGCACTAAGAGTAGATTCCAGGAGGCAAGGGTAAGGCAGGGAAGTCAGTTTCAGGAGGCCATCACCGCAATCTGGCCTAGAGATGCTGGTGGCTCCCACCAGGTGGTAGCCATGGACGCGGTGTAGAGTGTTGAATTCTGGAGGTATTTTGAAGGCAGAGCCAACAGAATGAATGTGGGGCCTGAGAGTGTTGAGCATGATGCTTGAGTTTTTTTGGAGTTGCCATCCTTTGATACAGGGAAGGCTGCTGGAATGGTGGTCTTGATGAAGAAGATCAGAAGTTCAGATTAGGTGTGTGAAATCTGAGATGTCTGTTCAACTCTAGGAGATCTGCAAATTTCTGATTTCCATGTCAAGACAGCAGTGTATATTTTATTCAGCATTGTACGTATTGCCATGGGGAGCGTTAATCAGGGCTTCCCATTCTGCCCTAATACCAGAAATGAGGTATGTATGCCTTTGGCTTCTTTCGCTTGTCCCTTACATAATCCTTATGTTCTCTTTTGCTAACCCTTGGCACCTTCTCCAGCACCCTTTTTAAATATAAAACAGAACTGGCGTCAGTACTCCAGTAAATTTCTAGGCTTTAACAAAGACAGCAAGAGGACTCATGGGAACTTCCACATATGATGTCTTTAGAATACTGACACTATCTTTAAAGCAAATAATCCTAAGTAAAGTAGTAAAAAGTGTGAGGCATTTTGCAGAATATTTCCTATTTTTACCACACAAATTATTATCATATTATCGACTATACTCCCTAGGCTGTACTTTTCTTTTCTTTTTTTAAAGATTTATTTATTTATTTATTTGACAGAGAGAGAGAGAGTGAGAAAGAGAGAAGCAAGAGAGGGAACACAAGCAGGGGGAGTGGGAGAGGAAGAAGCAGGCTCCTCTCTGAGCAGGGAGCCTGATGCAGGGCTCGATCCCAGGACCCTGGGATCACCTGAGCTGAAGGTAGACGCTTAACAACTGAGCTACCCAGGCGCCCCTAGGCTGTACTTTTCAACCCTTTCAACTGACTTACTTATTTTATAACTGGAAATTTGTACCTCTTAATCCCCTTTACCTATTTTGTCCACCCCTCCCCCCAAGTACCTCCCCTCTTGGCAACTACCAGTTTGTTCTCTGTACTTAGTCTGCTTCTGGTTTTGTTTGTTGTCTTTGTGTTCCTTTGTTTTCTTCTACAGGCTGTTTCTTTACAAAGGTGAAAGATTCTAAAGTAGGTGCCTCAGGTTCAGCATGAAGCACTATTGGAAATGTAATACCATATTCTGCTACATTGTGCCTCCATCTTGAAGGTCTTGATTTTGATCTTATTTCTCAGCCTCTGAAGATGCCACAAATATGCAACTATATTAAGAAACAAATACACAAGCCCTGTGATAGCCCCACAGGCATTTTGACTTCATAAATTTGGTCCTGAAGAACAATAAAGGAACCACACTAAGGAAAAATTGGGAAGTTCTTTTTTTTTTTATTTATTTTAGGTAGCCTCCACACCCAACATGGGGCTTGAACTCATGACCCTGTGATCAAGAGTCACATGCTTTACTGACTGAGCCAGCCAGGTGTCCCTAAAGATTTTATTTTTAAGAATCTCTACACCCAATGTGCGGCTCAAACCCACAACCCCGAGATCAAGAGTTGCACCCTCCACCAACTGAGCCAGCCAGGTGCCCCCAAAAATTGGGAAGTTCTGAACTCAAAGGAGATCTCTCTGAACAGCTGCCACTGCAATACCAAATTTAACATTTCGATCCTTAAAGGATCCAGAGTAACTGTTAGGGCATCTCTACCCCAAATTATCCTAATTGACTATGCTCTTAGAAGCAATTCTAACAATATTCAATTCAGTTTCTTTTTTTTTTAAAGATTTTATTTATTTATTTGACAGTGAGAGAGAGATCAGATCACAAGTAGGCAGAGAGGTAGACAGAGAGGAGGAAGCAGGCTCCCCGCTGAGCAGAGAGCCTGATGTGGGCCTCGATCCCAGGACCCTGAGATCATGACCTGAGCCGATGGCAGAGGCTTTAACCCACTGAGCCACCCAGGCGCCCTCAATTCAGTTTCTTATGAAATAGCATTTCTGTCCCTTTTTCACAAAGCCCTTTTTTCTCCTTCTACTCATCTGAAATCTTATAAATGTTAAGTCCTAGTCTATAAGCACTGTAAAGTGCATTTCAAAGTTCCTTCCTCATATACCTAAGGAATTACAATATCATGGTCAATACACACTAGTTCCTGTATGGGGCTGACATATATAAATGATGCAGCGTGAAAAATCAGCCTGGGGCAATAACACAGCCAGGGACAGGTATGTTGGAATTCTCATTTCCCTTGTATCAAGAAACCTGTTCTTAACTGAGAATCTGCAACAAGACTGATGCTCCTATTTAATAACCAAAAGGTTTTAGAGATAAGAAACGTGGGGCTAAGGAACAACTTAATAACTATTTCCAAAGTGAAGGAATAATTTTCAGAAAATGACAGGAGAATTGTATCCGACAAGGTCAGACACGCAGGACAGAGGATACGCAATCCTTCTTTTGTATTCCGACACACCGTCTTCAACTAGAACTCGAAGCTACATGGGAGCTTCGAGTACATTTCAATTGTATCTTCACTGCCCAGATGAGCAAACTGAGATGTAAAGTGCTAATAGGACTTGCCTAAGGTTAAGACAGTATGTCAGGCAGTACAGGGGCCAAAATCCCAGGGTCCTCGCTTCCAGACCAACAGCCTCCCAGTAGAAGCAGTCAGAAATTCTCCAGATACAATTAATCTGGATTTTCATTAATTTCAAGCCAGCAAGCAAACACACACCACAGGGCACCACTTCCGTGGCATCCCCTGGGGAGCCTGTTGAAACTCAGATTTGGATTCAGTGGGTCTGGGACAGGGCCTGAGACTTTGCATTTCTCTCAAGCTCCTGGGGACTCTAAGGCTGCTGGGCCATGGACCACACTTTGAGTAGCGAGGCTGGAGAGCACTCTCAGAGCTGAGCCGAGTGAAAACAAACCTATGGTACTTCCCTGTACATCTAAAATGGTAGGAAGCAAATGACAGGGGGAGCATGGCGTGGTATGACTGAAAGAGCTGGAACAATATTCTAGTTCAGATGTTGATTGGCCCTTCCATATCCATTCACATGGCCTTGCCCACACCTGCTTCTGTGATGCACCCTGGAAATGTTAAACACTTGCTTTCCCAGGCTCCCTAGTGGCTACAGGTAGCTATGTGCTCCAACTCTGGCCAAGGAGACTAGCAAATGTCTGCCAGCGTTTTCTTGTAAAGGAAAAGCTTGGTTGCAGATAAAACTGGGGCTGCCTCACCAAGAACCAGACTCTTAACTCTAGAGAACAGACAGATGGTCACCAGAGGGGAACGGGGGATGGGTGAAACAGGAGATGGGGGGCATTAAAGGTGGGCACTTGTTGGGAAGAGCGCCAGGTGTCGTTCGGAAGTGTTGAATCACTGTATTGTGCACCGGAAATGAATAGTACACTGTATGTTAACTAACGGGAATTTAAATACAACCTTAAAAGGAAAACTGGGACTGCCATTTCATACTCTTTCTTGTCTTAAATGAGGACTCGATGCCTAGAGTTGCAGCAACCATCTGGTTACCACCAGGCAATAAGCCAACATGCCAAGAACGGCTGAGCAGGAAAGACAGGAAGAGCCGAGAGCCTTGAGATGAAGCTGAACGCCTGCACGAGCGTGGACTCCCTGCCACCAGACTTCTTCCATGCAAAATAACCAAATGTTTGTAATGCTCGAGCCGTTGTAATGAGCACCGCCTAAGCCATTTTGCTGTAAGTCTGATACATCTTCTAATTAGATAGATGCTTGGCCTCTTGCCAGTCATTGCAACTGTCTGGTTTTGTCTTGCCTGTCCCCCGCCTTTAGAATAGTCTATTTGTGTGCTCTAGAAAAGGCTCTCATTCATGACCTAACTGCCAAACATGAGGGCCTCTTTGCAGCTCTCATCCTGTGTCAGATGCCCTTGGTGTCTGGCTCTGTGCGGCCTCCCTTCCTCTTTCCTCCATGGATTTGCGCGGCACCGCTCGGCCCCAGCCACTTCTCTCGGGCTCCTCGGCGCTGCCCCCATGAAAGCTGCATGCTCCCCAAACTCCCATGCTTGGTCCTCTCCTCCCCACCCCATGTCGACCCCCTGTGCACTTTCATTAGCTCCCACCAGCTTGACCACCTGCAACCGTGTCCTTGAATAACAGTAAACCATAGTTAGCAGGCATTTTTTCTAGAATGGTGACATGAGCCCAAGTATAAAAAGAACTGAGCTTCCTCCTCGTGTCTAGCAGGCCTTACCTGAGCGAAGAGTGTCTCTGGCAGCCGCACTCCTCTTAGGGAACAAGGACCAAGGACAAAGTTGCACAGAAATATGTTATATTTGCTGCTGCTTCCTGTGGCCACCCGTCTTTTAAGTTGTGCGTCCTTGGATAAACAAACAAGGTCCCTATTCTCTGTGTGAGTGCGAAGGTACACCTGTTGTGAGTGTATAGTCACTTCAAGTCCAGCCAAACAGTAACCCCATCTTAGACACAACATACTCTATTTAGGTCTCCAGTGTGGAAATTATGAGAGTGCATTGAAGTTATTTGTTCACGTTTGTTTTCATCACTAGAATACAAGCTACTGAAGGTCAGAGGCCATCACTCCTCAGCGAGTGCTTGTTGAAAAGCGTGGACCCTTATTTGTTGGAGCAGTTTAGGGCTCTGGAGGATGAATGGCTTCACTGCACAAATCCCTGAGATCACCTTCTAGTGGGAGTGAGATATTACATTTAAGTGTTAAAATCACTTACCCTCACGGTGTATGTTCTACCTCCAACTCTGTCCCGTGCTTCTAAAACTAAAACGTTAACTTCATGTTCAGCTAAGAGTTTGGCAGCAGACAATCCTACAAGGAAAAAAACAAAAACAAAAATGGAATCAAGGAACATATTAAGACCTAAACATGAAACAGCTAGGAGTTAGCCAGATCCACACATAAAATGAAAGCAGGGGATCATGTGTAATCCCTTCATTTTGCTATCTTTCTAATAAATTCTGACCATACTGTGATCAATTGAGCCACCAATTTGATAATCTATCCTATATTACATTATCATAATTTTATCATCTTTCATAAGGCTGGTTGACAAAATGTAATTATTTTTAAAATATATGTATTTTGGTGATAATGAAATCCTATTTAAGAGACTGTGTTGAACCCCTAAATCAATCCTTATTATGCCCGTCTTCCAGAAAGCCTGATTGCATAAACAGAAGAGTATGTTTTCCTGGAAACTTCCCCTAGCTACACCAGCCCGTAGTATATCTGTGTTTTTCTCAACCTAAAAACCCCTTATAGGGGTGCCTGAGTGGCTCAGTCAGGTAAGCATCTGACTCTTGACTTCAGTTCAGGTCTTGATTTCAGGGTTGTGGGTTCGAGCCCCACATTGGACTGCACGTCGGGGGTGGCGCCTACTTAAAACAAAACAAAACCCTTATAATCACATTGTATGACTTATATCTGGATTACATGCTTGCTAGGGCTTGTTTTTTCCACTAGATTCAAAGTTACCAAAGGTGGGAACCATGAATCACACTTTATTCATTGGCTCAAAGCTGAGAACAGGTTTTTTTACATATAAATAAAAACTGTCATAAAAGATGGATTTAAAACCCAATATAGTAATACCAGAAAAGTAAGGAAAATGTTGTGGATCAACATTTTATCAAGGATGCATGCTATCAGGCTGACTTGTCACTGATGTTAATGCTGACCATCTGGCTAAAGTGGTGTTTGCCAAGTTTCTTCACTATAAAGCTCCTAGTCTCTCTTCTCCCTTACCATCCCCTACGCTTTGGAAGAAGTTTACACACAGCCCACAATTAAGGAGCAGAGAGCTGTGTTCCACTTCCAGGAGGGTAAAGTACCTACATAAATTATTAGGACTCCTCCCACAAAGAGATTTCTCTCTTCTCCCCTGTTTATTTATTCAATCATTTTATTTATATCAGTGTGGACCCACAGATAGTTGTTTTATACTTGGGGTTCTAATCCGATATTACGTTATTTTGTTGCTTAAGTTATTCCGGCTTTGGTCACTGAGAGTTCTTTCAGTTGGCCCCTGTGTCCCTCTGACATGTCCCCATTGTTGTGTGTGTGTGTGCTCATGTGCGAGCTTGGGTACTTCCTTACTTTCTGGTATCACAAGATGTTCCAGGTTCAGTTTGTCTTTCACTACCCAACCCCAGAATCAGCCATGTCTCTAATGAGCCTTGTTTCCTTTTACTGGAGAACAGTGCTTTTTAAAGATTTATTTATTTATTTGAGAGAGAGACAGAGGGGGAGGGAGAGAGACATGCAGACCCACACTGAGTGCAGAGCCGGACGCAGGGCTCGATCTCAGGACCCTAGATCATGACCTGAGACCTGAGTGGAAACACTTAACCGACTGAACATCCAGGCAGCCCTGGAAGACAGTATTAGAAACGAAGATCTGGGCTCTAGGTGCACTCCTTGCTACTGGGGTGTCATTGCTTCTGGAATCTCTCAGCTCACAGAGTAAGGAAATATATGTGCATCCACATTTATTGTTAAATCTACATTTATTTGTACTTCCAGTGCTATCTTAAACGTAGGTATCTTCAAACTCCCATTACAAACAGCATGAACATCAGGTCATACCAGAAAGCAAGGAGGCTATCAGAGACTGTCAGGATTGTGACACAAAGGCTCAGGAACCCACCTATAGAAACTCCCACTGGCCAAAGATGGAACAATCTGAGCATCAAATCAAAATAACAACTGCAGGAGGGAGATGGGGGGGGGAATACAAAATAACAACTGCAATGGCTTAAATCCGTGAATTCATAATAATATTAAACCAATAAAAAAACTCTCATTGGTTCTTTGGAGAATGCTAAGGAACCACCTTACCAGTTTGGAAATGCCTAAAGGAAAAGCAAAGCATCTGGCATTCATCCTACCTCTCCTACTTGCAGTGAACTGCAAAGCAACCAAAAAGCTAACAAAGGGAGGTTTTGCTGTATAAAAGTATGCTAGCTAATCAGTGAAGACAAAATTAGAATATCAGCATGCTGCAGTGCCTAATCAATTGATGGATCTAGAGGATTAAGCATCAACATCTGCTAACATCACACAAAAAAAGAGAGATAACCAGATGTTATCTGCCTCCTGATGGAAGAACACAGGAGCATCTATGAAGTCATTAGGCAGGAAGAAAGGGGAGGGAGACAAGGAGCAAATACTAAATTCTAATGTGATCAAGCTTCTAGATCTTCTACTTAAGGGCCAGAGGAACGTGTTTAAATAGTACTACTGGGATGCAATCAACAAAAGCCAGATTGTAGGAAATCATACAGGACTACCCTGGTTTTTGGTGTTTTTTTGTTTGTTTGTTTGTTTGTTTGTTTTTTAACGACTTGCCTGCTCCTGTTCTTTCTCCTCTTTATCTGTTGCAGACTTTTCCTACAATCAGTCTCTTACATGGCTAGTTCTGTTTTGATGTCTGCTCTCAGAGGACCCAGACCAACGCAGCATTTTGTCCATACAGAATCAAGGATGAATCTGGGTCTAGAAGATCTCGAATGTGGGGAGGCTAAACCATAATATCCAGCACTGCTATCTGCTAATACTTGTCCGAAGTTTTGACTCCTTTGAGTACAATGTAACCTTACGCTGCTGACATTCATGAAAGATTTAGGTATGCAATGAATCTTTGGAATCTGCTCATAAAGAAAGCATCCATCCCGTGACATTTAAATAAATTCAAACCAATGTCTGCAAACCTTGGTGCAATGCATTCTCAGGGATGGAGCCAAAGGCTTCTTCTGCTGAGGGTCATTAAAAAAAAGGACGAAGTTGTTATTAAAAGCCTCTTTACGCCCAAATCTTCTAATGTCAAAGTACCACTCTATATTTAGAAGCAGAGAAACTCAGATACAAAAAGGTTACTTTCTTCCCAGTTCATCTTAATCAATCAAACTAAAAACCAATCAGAAAAATACAGTCAAGGGTTTACTAGAATTGGTAGCTCCTCTTCTAAAGGAGGAGAAAGTCACCCTCTACATGCTGCCTATGAAGCAGCAGAGGTGGCTTTGACCTTCAGCAGCCGTGGGTCCCGCAGAGTCCAGCTCCTGGCTCCCAAGGGAGCCTAGAAGTTGGTTCAGGGCTACATATACAGATCAGGTTCATGTGCCTTTCCTGTTACCATCCCTTGGAGTCGATTTCATTATCCCCATATTCCAGATGAGAAAGCCAAGCACCCAATATGACCACAACAAAGTCTCCAGAAAAGTGAATGATTTCACTTATCACACCCTCCCCTGGAGCCTGAGGAAAATCAAATCTAACAAGTAACTCCAA
The DNA here is from genome assembly GCA_002007465.1 of Ailurus styani. Classification (NCBI taxonomy): domain Eukaryota; kingdom Metazoa; phylum Chordata; class Mammalia; order Carnivora; family Ailuridae; genus Ailurus; species Ailurus styani. Next base: position 963,444 of record LNAC01000455.1, on the reverse strand, counting down.
ACAAGTTTGGTGAGTGGCATTCAGTGCCAATAAAGAATAAGCACCACTGGGGAAGCTAGAGGAGGTGGGGGGGAGCAGGGTGAGCTGAGTAGGGACAATGACCACACCAGGGACAAAGTTATTTTTGGATATAAACAAAACTAAATAGCTGACCACAAGGGTTGTTTCTGCATTCCAGGAAAATGATTGGCCCTATCTCAGCAAGGAAAGTTTCAACTCTTAGTTTAAGAAATAAAGAAAATGTTTAAAACATTTTAAAAGCATTTCAGAAAAAAATGCTTTTAAAAAGGTCTTGGGGGTACATGGGTGGCTCAGTTGGTTGGGCATCTGACTCTTGATTTCAGCTCAGGTCGTGATCTTGGGGCTGTGATTTTGCACCCGTGTACGGCTCTGAGCTCAGTGTCTCATGCACGTACTCTCTCTCTCTCTCAAATAAATAAAGAAAATCTTTAAAAATGTCTTGGAATTTGAAGAGGGAAGATGTAAGTTATTTAGAAAAAATATTTCTTCTACAACACTGAATAAATGGGGTTCTGATGTTTCAGTCTGTGTGTTTATTATGAACAAGAATCTGCTAAGGAACTTCCACAATAATTGAAAGATTAGAAATTACCGAATATGGAAGTAAAAGCAAGGGCCATTTTTTAAAAAAGTTATTTAAAGATTTATTTATTTAACAGAGAGAGAGAGAGCGTGCATGCAAGGGGTTGTAGCAGAGGGAGGAGAGAGAATCTCTAGTAGGCTCCCTGCTGAGCAGGGAGTCCCACTGGCTAGACCCTGAGATCATGACCTGAGCCAAATACTTACAAATACAGGCAAATACTTACAGTCCAGGAAAATTTTTCTACTATTACGACTGTGGCTGTTGATTTGAATGAAACAAATGAAGCCAATGCCTGCTTCAAAGCAGAAGTCTTGGACACTCCTTAACTCTATTTTGTTCTTGTTCTGTGCATCACTATGCATCACCTCCCCTCACCACCACAAAACTCAATAATCATCTACAGAAAAAAGTCTTATCTCGATTGTCAACTCCACAGATTAGTTTAAGGGCTTCTGCCTTTATCTTTCAAAATATTTACTTAGCTTATTTTTTTTGTAAATGGGATAAAACTGTTAGAAAAGAAAAGGCTTTAAAGGGCGCCTGGGTGGCTCAGTGGGTTAAAGCCGCTGCCTTCGGCTCAGGTCATGATCCCAGGGTCCTGGGATCGAGGCCCACATCGGGCTCTCTGCTCAGCAGGGAGCCTGCTTCCTCCTCTCTCCTCTCTCTGCCTGCCTCTCTGCCTACTTGTAATCTCTCTCTGTGTCAAATGAATAAATAAAATCTTTAAAAAAAAAAAGAAAAGGCTTTTAAGTCTGAAGGCAAGTCACCAAATATAATGTAGCTACTACAAAATGAATTTTATTGTTTTTTTTAATATAGGGCTCCACACAAGGGTAGCTACCATCTGTCACCATACAATGCTATTACAATACCATAGACTATATTCCCTATGCTGGACCTTTCCTCTCCGTGACTGATTCCATCCATAAAAAGATTTTACACTCAAATTTTTTATTTTCATATTTGTTATGAACAGAAAAATAAATCTCATATAGATTTAATGTTCATCTTGTTTAAAGAAATATAGATTAGCCAAAGCTAAGAGTACCGAACACCATAGCTCCTCCTTTCATTCATTTTCCATCATTTCATTGCCACGTGGAATCCTAAGTGATAGAAGAGACCTGGCCCCACCCAGCCCTCCCCTGCCAAAATAAGGAAAGGGTCTGATATAGCGGTATGTTGCTAAATGGTTAACAACCATCTCTGGGCTGCGGGGAGGGAGAGGCCACCTGATTTATACCATTTAGGTTTCTGGGTGTATAGACACTCCCATCATGTCTGATTTCAAACTACTTATCTCAAGCTACCAACGTGGTATCACTGAATGTGGAATTGGAAAGAAGCCTTTCCAGCCAGTGGAAGCCGGTTCCCCCATACTCTGTTAGAGGTATAAACTCTTGCCCTCAGATCTGTGAGAAGAGGGATAAAGTCAGGGAGGGCAGAGTGTGTATTAAATCAGCAGGTGTATGAGATTCATTGGCTTGTGAGGGACGAAGGGCCACCCTGGAAAGGTGTCCTAGACACTCAAGTGTCCTCGTGTCTAAAGTCTCTGGTTCTCCCATGGGTCCTTTGGAGGGAAGAGGTCTAAATGGGCACTGGTAAAATCTACCATTCGTTGCACCTGTACCAAGAGCTGTTCCTCTCCCAAATCATGGCAAACCAAACTCCTTAGGAGGAAAAGAACTCGGGACTCCCAAATGTCCTGTGGTTTTCTATGAGAGTAGAGAGCCCGAAGAAGCCAAGTTCACAAAGAGTTCAATAAGGACTTATTGTGTAAGTCAGGATCTGATCACTTTTAAAATGTAAAAAATATCTGAAAAACAGGAAAATCAGAGGAGGAGGGCATGAGCAAATCTGGAATCACTTTGCAATTAAGTAAATAGGAATAAGGAGTTTAAAACAATACAATTCCTCTAACGATATTTCTTCCATCATTTGGGTTTCACATAAACCAAAGTAAAAGCAGGTGAAAGGATGTATTAGACAGGCTTTAAAAAAAAAAAAAGCAAGGCTGCTTTTAAAAGCACACGTCATCTGAGAGTTCAGGCAACTGTTTTGTTTTGTTTTATATAACAATACTGAAAAATTGTGTTGGATCCGAGATACCATTATTTTTCTTTCTTTTTATCATTTTAAGTCATTAATTAATTTAATTGTTGTTACTGCTGGTTATTGGACCAGGAGGGCGTGGAGGAGATGAAGGAGGCAGGCGGCAGCGGTGCTGCTATGGCAACCTCAGACCAAGTTCCAGATTCTTAAAGCCACTGCCCGTGGAAATGTTCCCGCAGATTCTACACTGCCTCCCCATGTCCCGCCATGCCTAACCTCCCCCTAGAAACGGTACAGGGAATGATTGCACCCACACAGTGCACCTGGCAAAGGAATTACTCAGAGCCCGCAGTGAAGCCTTCGAAGAAATGGTCCTCTGCTTCCTGGGATAGAAATCTGTTACTGTGGGGGCACCTGGGTGGCTCAGTGGGTAAAGCCTCTGCCTTCGGCTCAGGTCATGATCCCAGGGTCCTGGGATCGAGCCCCACATCGGACTCTCTGCTCAGCAGGGAGACTGCTTCCCCCTCTCTCTCTGCCTGCCTCTCTGCCTGCTTGTGATATCTCTCTCTCCCTCTCTCTCTCTCTCTCTCTCTCTCTGTCAAATAAATAAATAAAATCTTGAAAAAAAAAAAAAAGAAAGAAATCTGTTACTGTGGAATCTGGCCTCACACGTAGCCCTGCCTCCTCTAGCTCGCCCAGGGCCTCGCCCTTCACCTTCTTTCCTCAAGTACCTATTACTCTGAGGGGAAAGAAGCAATTCGGCCATTTGACTCGTACGACCCTTTCCAGTTCAATTTCTGGTTTTGCTTCCACAACAGATGATCTGGTGTCTCCACTCCTTTACTAGAACCTTGAAACGGAGCCTATGCCTCATGACAAGTGTCCGGTGACCGCACTTTCAATACAGGCAGGTGTTTTAATCATCTGTCACACTCTGTCCCTGTCACCCTGTTTTATTTTTCATCTTCACGCCCGGCGCCACCTGGCACCAGACACAGAGCGTTTATGTCACCTGCACTAAAATGAAGCCCCCAGGAAAAGAGGGTCCCTGAGGCATCTCAAGCTCAATATGTCTCAAGCAGGACACTTGCTATTTCCCTAGAACTCAGTCCTCCCCCGGCCCTCTGCAACTCAGTAAATGGCCGCACCGTTAGTCAGATGCTCGGGTCAAAACTCTCGAATCTATTCCTGACTCTTCTCCTTTCGTCACATACTTCATCCATTGGAGGGGCAGGTCCTCTTGGTTGTGGCCTCGGAGTATGTTCTGAATCTGCCTGCTTCCCACTGCAACCGCAGACACTCTGGTCCAAGCCACGGTGGCCTTTTGCCCTCACCCCAGGCACCATGATCCCTTGTCCAGAGATCTGACTCGTAACTAGTGTGTCAGGACTTTTTTGAGAATGAACAGAAATGTGTTATATGTCTTTACATCCCTAGAATAGACCCTGCCATGTTGCAGGTGCTTACTCGTTGCAGTGAACAGAATAACCGCATACTGAGAAAACAAAACTGTACTCACCTGGATGAGGGCAACAGGGAAGGTTCTAATGCTTAGATTGTGTTTATCTCAAGCAACTAAAAAAGACTGACAAGGACAGGGTGCCACATCATTTTAACCTTTGTGCCTAAGTAAGCCAGGAGAGTCTATACCACTAGTACATTTTCTGGTCTCTGATCCAATATTGTACTTTTTAGCAAAAGAGAACAGAGAGTATCAGTGCAGACACGAACTTGTCTCAGACACATATAACCATTCCCATCTATGTATCCATCCCTACATCCATCTGCGGTTTGTCCTGCCTTTCAGAGCAATAATTCTCTTTTCTGCTTTTGAAAATGCCAAATCTTTTAATCCCTTTGATAAGCCAAAAAGACAGCGCTGTCTCAAATGATAAATAGATGAAAACTAACAATTACCTTCAATTTGCCCAGAATTCAACAGACTGGTTGTCTAGACAGTCCTAATTTATTTGATTACTGTTCAGCATTCATCTTCACTTTAGATAAATGGATCTCATCCGAGTTGGGGAATGCAATTATCCCTTAATTCATGATCCACCCCCATTCTTTCACTGAAACTTTAAAAATATAAAAAATATACCAAGGGTTGGGGGGGGAATGCCTGGGTGGCTCAGTCGGTGAAGTGTCTGCCTTTGGCTCAGGTCATGATCCCGGGGTCCTGGGGTTGAGCCCCGCACTGGGCTCCCTGCTCAGTGGAGAGTCTGCTTTTCCCTCTCTCTCTTCCCCCCCACCCTGCTCATGTTCTCTCTCTCAAATAAATAAATTTTTTAAAAAATACACCGAGGGCCCTCCACACTTCTGTCCTAGATTCTGCACCCTAAGATGCACTATGTGGTTTAAAGCGATAGTTTCCAAAATCTTTTATGGGAACACTAGTCCTCAAGATGCTCAAGGGAAAAGTATCAATGTTCATGGATGTTGCAGCATACGCCATTTCTCCTTCTGGGAAATGCGTGGTACACGCTGGCGTATTAAAGGGCCCTAATAAGTCCTACAGTAAAGAGACCCATTCAACTCAGCATTCCTCCATCTTCTGCCTTTTCAAAAAAACTACTCCTCAAAACACACTTTGTGAAAGCTGGTTCCATCACTTATAAGAGTGTCCAAAGATTGACAGTAATAAACTCCTCTGGACAGGGACCCAGGTGAATAATGCCTAGAGCACAAGCTAAGAGTTCTGAAGCAAAAACTTGAGGGCAGCTACGGCTGATGCTCTGCTGGCTCTCCTAGTTCTTCCTCTTAATTCCTAAAAGTGACATTTTTCTTCAACTTTCACATTCATCACCACCTAGGAATGTGTAGGGTGTGTATCACATATTAAGTTTTTTTTAAAGATTTTATTTATTTATTTGACACAGAGAGCAATCACAAGTAGACAGAGAGGCAGGCAGAGAGAGAGGAGGAAGCAGGCTCCCCGCTGAGCAGGCAGCCCAATGCGGGGCTCGATCCCAGGACCCTGAGATCATGACCTGAGCCGAAGGCAGAGACTTTAACCCACTGAGCCACCCATGCGCCCCACATATTAAGTTTTTAAAGTTAACTTTCTATTATTCAGCAACATGATCTCTGGCCAACAGAATTCTTACATAACTGCACGTTTGGACTCTTGGACTCTAGACTCCAAGGACAATAAAGACTATAGTCAAACATCAGCTCATACTAAAGGTGAGAAGCAATGTTCCCAAAGCAGGAAAACAGAAATTTTGCTCACAGTGCGCAGTGAGTGCTCAATCAACAGATATTTATCGAATGAATGGATGAATGAGCGAATGAATGAGCAAACACGGGCAAGCGTGCAAGAAAAAGGTCTGGACTTTAAGCCAGGGCTCAAAGCAAACCCATTTATTTATTTAGTTTTTTAAAGATTTTATTTATTTATTTCACAGAGGGAGAGAGATCACAAGGAGGCAGAGAGGCAGGCAGAGAGAGAGAGAGGGAGAAGCAGGCTCCCCGCTGAGCAGGGATCCCGATGCGGGCCTCGATCCCAGGACCCTGAGATCATGACCTGAGCCGAAAGCAGAGGCATTAACCCACTGAGCCACCCAGGCGCCCAAAGCAAACCCATTTAATCTGGAAACGGTCACCTTAAAGGTCATCTTAATGTGTCAACTATACCTCAATTCAAAAAAGAAGTTTCTAATTTTAAAAACAAAAGAAATGACTTACCAGTAAGAAAAAAGAAAAAAAGAAAAGAAAAGATTGTTTTTGTTGCATTTCAGAATTTACCCAAAACCCACAACACTTCTGTCAAGTATTAGTTCCTCCATGAAATCCTTTCCTTGTCTGTCATTTCCTGCTTCCCTTGTCTGTACCACCACTGAAGCCCCGAACCAACCTCAAACGCCAACAGCATTTCAGGTTTCTAGCTGGAATGGTGCAGAAGGTTCTTGGGAGTCACCCGGTCACTGGAGAGACAAGTGGATCTCAGACAGACTAGAAAATTTCACTTTTCTACTTGGGTCCGAATTTTGCCAAATGCTTCCAATGACTGAGGAGCATAAGCTATGACAAATGCATGTTAAATAACAAACGTATATTTAATATCAGTGGCTTAATTTCAATACCTAAAATCTGTAAATACCAATCTTGGAAAACTATTTTTAAAAATCACATCAACCACCACAGCCTTCCATTTTCTTCACCTGCGTTGTCTCCCCAAATTCTTTTTTTCCAAAACATGTCAGATTTACTGCTTGATTTATTGTGGACTTAATTAATATAGGAGATGCACGTGCCTTATTTTTCAGCCTAGATGTCTTAAATGTTTTTATCAGTGTCTGTTTACATAGTCATTACTTGTAACTGTCTAATGACTTAGTGAATCTTTTGAATTCTCATGTTTCCACCACCACTGTGAAGTCTCAGTCTCAGCCCCAAATAGTTACACTACAGGGACAGTGACGCTGAAGACGTTTCCATAACATCTCATGTTGGTTGGCCCGGGGCAGGAGGAAAAAGTCTATGAGTAAAAATACACATTTTTTTGGTGGAAAGGTTCAATAGTTTTCATCAGATATTCAAAGGGAGATATGATCCAAAAGGTTAAGAACCACTGAAGGAAACTAGTCAAACAACTGCTATACAATATCCTAAACACACCAGGTATGGGCCTTTCAAAAAGGAAATAAATTCTTCATATGAAAGTTATCTGACCTTAATAGGGTGTCCCATCTTCTTAAGTGTAAATGTTTGTGAAGCAGTAACAGGCCATGTAACATATTCTAAAATATAAGTTACTATGAAACAACAGTCACTAGGTTTTAGAGCATTAAGAGTCAAAGTAAAGCAAAAATAAAAGTTTACTGCAGTTCTAGGAATGGGCCTATATAGGGCAAGCCCAGCGAGGCAGGGTATAGAAGCTGCACTGTCCTCGTGGTCAACGTTTTAGGGGTCCAAAGTCAAGTTACGCTGCCAAGAATTTTGTGGCATTTGGTAATTCACTTGATCCCTCCGAGCCTTTGTGCTGGTCCCTGTGAGCCCTTATAGGTTGTAATTCTGTGACCTTTGAACAGGGTTAATATGTAATAAACTCAACTCTCAAAGCTTATCATCTGATGTTTATGTTTTTATTGACACTTTTACTTAATCGATTGATTAATTATTGCTATAAAGTGGGGTTTTGTTTACTTTGGCTTAGCAACAACTACAAAAGGGCTTTGAAACTAAGGCTCAGAGAAGTCAAGAAGAAGGTGTGAATGAGCATGTGTTAGAGAGCCCCAGATTCGGATTTAAGTTAGTGTAGGATGTCAATATGAAAGATCATGCAAACTGTTTCCAGAACACAACATGGAAGGAAAAATGTGTTGAGGAGGGGATTCAAAAGAGAAAGCTGAAGAGACCAACAGTAGGACAACTACTAATTACTAAAAGAGATGCTGGAAGATATATCACATATAACATAATCCAACTTCATCCAACCTCTAATTGTACAGATGATAAAACCCACAGTTTAAAGATTTTTAACTGCCTTGGGGGCACCTTGCTGGCTCAGTTGGTAGAGTGTGCAACTCTTGATCTTGGGGGTTGTAAGTTTGAGCCCCACACTGGGTATAGAGATGACTTAAAAAATTGTTTTTAGATGTGAAAAAAAAAGATTTTAAGCTGCCCTAATTCATAATGCCAAATGACAACATAATAAGGAACAGATCATCCAGAAGAAAAAACAAAACTCCTGGCAAAACTATAAAATACTTTTCACCATAAAGGCAAAAACAGTCCTAACGATCAACTTGTCTCAAACCTTACAATAGTAAAAAATGTAACTAAACTTCTTTTGGATCATTTTGTGCAGTTATGATCACTCAAACCTAACATGAAAAGGAGCTGTCATTATGAAATCTACCCATCTCGTACATGCAAGCACAGTCTTCAAACAAGTGCTGACTGTCTGTGCTCTTGCAAACCCTTGCATGTGATATAAAACGACAACAGGGGGCGCCGGGGTGGCTCAGTAGGGTAAGCATCTGCCTTCAGCTCTGGGCACGGTCCCAGAGTCTGGGAATCCAGCCCCGTATCCAGCTCCCTGTTCAGAGGGAAGCCTGCTTCTCCCTCTGCCCCTTCCCCTGTTGGTGCAATAAATAAAAATCTTTTTAGAAAATTAAAAAAATAAGTAAAACTACAACAGAACCTCAGTCTTTTTTTTTAAAGATTTTATTTATTTATTTGACACAGAGAGAGAGATTACAAGTAGGCAGAGAGGCAGGCAGAGAGACAGGGAGAGGAGGAAGCAGGTTCCCTGCTGAGCAGAGAGCCCGATGCGGGCCTCGATCCCAGGACGCTGAGATCATGACCTGAGCCGAAAGCAGAGGCTTTAACCCACTGAGCCACCCAGGCGCCCCAGAACCTCAGTCTTTCTGGATACATCTGAATCCAAAAACTGGCAAGATCAGTTATATATAAAATATGTGTATGTCACACCTGCACAAATATTGTACAACCCATAGTCGCCAATAACAAGCTTCCACCTTTCTCTTCTCAATCATGGATGTCTGTGATGTAATTACACTATAGTTATACTATACTTATATAATTACACTGTACTTAGATCTATTGTTAAATATATTTTTTACATTAGCTAAGGATTACGTACCGGGTCAAGCCAATTAGTATTGGCTAAATGTGAAAATGGCCCATTAAATATCAGCTAAACCCCACATCTCATTTAACCATGAAGATTTCAAAAAAAAATCAGAACCCAAGTATTTTTGCATTCTTTGTTCAACATCAAAAACGTTTCTAAAGTGAAAGGAAGCTAGTTCCAGAAAAAAATACAAAATAGAGGTGTCCTAAAAGGCAGAACATTAATGCCCCATCTGCACTGAACCTCAGAGTATCTAAATAACTAAGGTTCCCCCAAAAAGCAGCATTTTTAAAATGCTTTTCTTGATCACTACAAAACCACAACTGTCTGCTGCCAAGTTCTGGGTTAGAATGCCAAAAATGCTCTCAGCAAAAATTCTTCAGGGTGATGTATTTCAGCAAAAAGGGAAATTGTGGTATATTGTGGACTCAGTTCGGAATTCAGAGGATTAGTCAACCTCCTTGCAAAATGGCTTTTCTGTCTCAGAGGATGAAAAGGATTCAATCCCCGCTGATTTTATACAGTCCCAACTTCTGGGTGGCTAGCATGCTCACTTCTTTAAGTAGAGCTCGGCTCATGGATAAAAATATGGGGGAATTCCACTACTTAGACACTAGTTGGAAATAATCTCTTTCCACATGACACTTCAAAATTTCCAAAACCATGGAAAAACTCTTTCACTACCCAGCATTAGGCTGAAGCGTTTTCACTTAGAAACTTATCTTTCAAGGTCCCAGCATTTTGTTCATACTCATGACAATAATATTTTTTCCACTGTACGAAGGTCGATTATTCTTTTTTTTAAAAGATTTTATTTATTCATTTGACACAGAGAGAGAGAGATTACAAGTAGGCAGAGAGGCAGGCAGAGAGAGAGGAGAGAGGAGAGAGGAGGAAGCAGGCTCCCTTCTGAGCAGAGAGCCTGATGTGGGCCTCGATCCCAGGACCCTGAGATCATGACCTGAGCCGAAGGCAGAGGCTTTAACCCACTGAGCCACCCAGGCACCCCAAAGGTCGATTATTCTCTTACTTGATTCCTTCTTGCATGAGGATGAAGCAACTATGGGCAAGGAAACTACTTACTCATCATCAGACCTTTTCCTCCGAGATCTAGCCACTGCCTGGCATACAGTAGAGGCCCCCAAACGGCTTGAATGAGTCCAGGCAGCGGAGCCGTCTCTGCTCATGAGTTGCTTTGAGGGGCAGAGCATTCCCCTTCCCTAGATGTGTTCAAAGCTACAGCCAGATCATCACCAAGGACATGCCATAGAAAGGATTAAAATCTTAGGTGATTGGACCGGACTGCCTGGCAAAAACCCCTTGGGCCCAAAGACTCTGAAGTATACACTGATCCCTGGAGGTGAGCTTTTTTTTTTCTTTTTTATCCCCTTTTTTTCCCTCCCCCTACAGAGAGCCAATTCAGAAATTCTCGGTTCGGGGCAGATTTTAAAAATCATACCTTACTGGGTTTCTGTAATTTGTATCTGTGTCAGCTCCTGAGTAAGAACTAGAATCAACGATCAGTGACTGAAGTGCTATAGTTAAAATAACATCAAGAAATAGACACAGAAAACAAGTGTGCATTGTTAGATACAGATGACAAACACTAATAGGGAAAAATCAAGGGCAGCCAGAGTGATTAAGGAAAGGGTCATTAGGGGCGCCTGGGTGGCTCAGATGGTTAGGCGTCTGCCTTTGGCTCAGGTCATGGTCTCAGGGTCCTGGGATTGAGCCCTGTGTCGGGCTCCCTGCTCAGCGGGAAGTCTGTTTCTCCCTCTGCTTTCTTCCCACCCCACTCCCCCACCCCGGCTCTTGTGTGCACTTACTCTCTCTCTCTCTCTCTCAAATGAATAAATAAAATCTTTTAAAAAGTGGGTTGAAGAATGGATAAGATGTAAACAGTAAGAGAAAAGCACTCCCATGTTAAGACAGACAAAAACAAGGAAGGGTGAAGGGACAAAATAAACATGGTGTAGCACTGATGACAAGACAGCAGTTTGACTCCATGTCGGGGACAGCGGGGGTTGCTACTTGTCTAACAAAGTGGGGCTAGATAATTGAGTGTGTGGAGGGAAGCTTGAGGGGCTGGTAATAGACCAGTGAAGGAAAGTCTTGAGCAGAAGAGCAAGGTGATGAAAGAAGTGTTTAAAAATTCAAGACTGGTGATGGAATGAATAAGTCACATGAAAGGTTCAGCATAGGGAATATAATCAAAAGTACTGTACTAGCAGTGTAATGGGACACATGGTAGCTACACTTCTGATGAGCCTAGAATAACATACAGACTTATCCAATCAGTATGTTGCATATCTGAAATGAATGTAACATTGTGTCACCTATGTGCAAACTGAAAAAAACCCATCAGCTCTGGGAGAACACTGCAGGATGGACATGAAGGGAGAGTGCAAAGTAAAGGGTGGCCACTGGAAAGACGGTCATAACCTGGTGAGCCAAAAGGGTCCAGAGTCTGTCCTGGAGATGGGAGAGTCACTGGGAATAGAGAAGAGGAAGAACCCAGACAAGGAATTAGAAGGATCTGTTGACTGGGTGTAAAGGACAGTGATGCCAAAAAACAAGCCAAGGAAGTGAGGAAGACAAGCTGGGTTGGAGGGCAAGGAGGCTTTTGGTCATGGTGAATATGAAGTAAGAACAGGACATTGAAGGGCAAAATATCCAGGAGCAGATAAATTATAAACAGGATCTCAGAGGAAGAAATGGATCCAAACTAGAGACTTAAGAGCTTTCTATATAGATAAGGGAAATCTCAAGTCCTAGAATGAGTAAGAGAGGGGAAAAGTGCATAAGAGCACAACAGTGACCAACAGCTGAACCTCGAGGCTGTTTCAAAACTGGAAGTTCTTTTTTTTTTTTTTTTTTTATTTATTTGACACAGAGAGATCAGATCACAAGTAGGCTGAGAGGCAGGCAGAGAGAGAGAGGAGGAAGCAGGCTCCCTGCTGAGCAGAGAGCCCGATGCGGGCCTCGATCCCAGGACCCTGAGATCATGACCTGAGCCGAAGGCAGAGGCTTTAACCCACTGAGCCACCCAGGCGCCCAAAAACTGGAAGTTCACAAGAATATGAGTGCAATGAAAGGAACAGAAAAGGGGTGATCAGTGTGGAAAAAAAATTCAGGATCCAAGTGTCACAGAATGAAAGGAGTTTCAAGGAAGACTTGGTGATAGATGATGGATGACAGGTAAGGGCCAGAGCATGTTAAAGATACCATTATATTACTTACAAATGAGCAGGGGTTTCCCCTCTCCACTACTGACACAGTGTATACAATTATGTAATTGATTAGTGGACAGAAAAAGGGGTTTTGTGGCTATAAGATGTGTTCTGTTTTATGGAGCTTTTTAAAGATTTATTTTGGAGAGAGCATGCATGTGTGCGCATGACTGAAGGAGGGGCAGACGGAGAGAAACTTCAAGCACACTCCCCACTGAGCCTGGAGCCCCACAGAATTTGATCTCAGGACCCATGAGATCATGACCTGAGCCACCAAGAGTCGTATGCTTAACCCACTGAGCTACCCAGGCGTCCCTGTTTTATGTTTTTGTTTTTGTTTTTAATGACAAGAGAGAGTTATATTAAGATGCTGCCACTCCTGAGGCACCTGGATGTCTGACTCAGTCGGTTAAGCGTCTGCCTTCAGCTCAGGTCATGATCCCAGGGTCCTAGGATCGAGGCCCGCATCAGGCTCCCTGCTTCAGCCCTAGCTGAAGCTCCCTGCTTCTCTTTCTCCCACTCCCCACCGCTGGTGCTCTCTGTCAAATAAATAAGTAAATAAATAAATAAGTAAATAAATAATCTTTAAAATTGATATTAAAAAAAGGATGCTGCCATTCTTTGTACAGCCAAGATAGTTATCAAAAATGAAAGATAGGGGCGCCTGGGTGGCTCAGTGGGTTAAAGCCGCTGCCTTTGGCTCAGGTCATGATCCCAGGGTCTTGCGATCGAGGTCGGGCTCTCTGCTCGGCAGGGAGCCTGCTTCCTCCTCTCTCCTCTCTCTCTGCCTGCCTCTCTGCCTACTTGTAATCTCTCTCTCTGTGTCAAATGAATAAATAAAATCTTTAAAAAAAATGAAAGATGATTGTTACTAAGGACTGATTTTGAGGAATGTCATTTGGAATTTGTACTCTTCTGGGAGGTACATCGTTATATAAAAGTAATGACACTGTAGATGCTGAGAATTGGCCATATATTATAAGTGTGTGGGTAGCATATTAAAGTGTGCAAGTTGTGACAAAAGTTTTAAGAAATATCCCAAAGCATTTAAAACTGATATAGGGATTAAGTCGCTCATGGGACTTTGCTAAGCACATGCAAGGATGATGTGTTTCTGACATCTCAAGAACCCCTTGAGCAATAATGCCTCTCACCTCCTCATGAAATACACAGTCTGTGTGCAGGGTTTAGCCTGAGCCAGGCTAAACCAGCCAGGCTGCATCTACTTTTAATTTTAGCTGTGAACCATCTTGGGGAAAGCACCACAGCCAGAATGCAATGTTTCTGGTCAGTTTTGGTGTTAAAACCACTCCAATCGAGTGACAGAGATGGTATTAGAGGAAGACCCCTTGCCTTTTTCACTGTCACTAATGGGCTGGAAGCTGGCTGCTGGAATAGGTGTGTGAACTACTGTGCAAGAAAGGCCCTCAGCTTTCCCCAGGTGAAACAAATTAATAATTAATAATGATCAGAGACAGATCCAGGTTTTGAGGGTCCTGAAGCTTATATGATTTGGGTGCCCTCCTTAAGAAAAAAGAATGCAAGGTTACCAACACAAGACACAGTATGAAGGTATTTATTCAGAATAAGAAGCAGAAGGCACCTGCAGTTGAAAGGCCATAAAGCCTCCCCTTCCACACCTTCTTCCCAGTAGTTGGAAAGGCCATAAAGCATGAGGGTCACCAGCTCCATGGTAAATCTACCTCAGCTCACGACCAACTACTGGGAAGAAGGTGTGGAAAGGGAGACACAGCAGGTAATCAGGCAGAGGGAAAAGAAAAGACAAAACGCTCCTTAAGGAATATGGGAGCACAGAACAAGAAAAGGACAAAGATAAAATCCCAGAAAGAACACCCAATTGTGAAGTGTGGATAATGGAGATGGGGGAAGAGAGAGAATTAATCACTTTATAAACCACACAATCAGAACATTTATTTCCCAATGATCAACAATCACATTGCCTCTAGGAGGCACGCATGGAAGGACTAGGTTTTTGGAAACACTAGTTCTCTTCACTGCAGGCACTCGGCAAGTGTTCGTTGAATGAATGAATGGAACCAAGAGAAATTTACTTATTTTTCTTACTCTCCACCACGGTCTGCTTTCCTCCGATGTTCCAACATACGTGCATGTTTTTGCCAGCACTGGCTGGAGTGTCAAAGCAACAGCTCAGGCCAACCTCTCCTCTGGCGATTCAGACTGTTGATCCTCAAGAGACCATGTCAAAAGCTATCTCCACTCAAAATTAATTTTTAAGCATGCTCTGAGTCTCACCCCCCAAATTATACATACGAATGGCTACTGTGGGGTCATTCTACTTACTCCCTTCCACCTTCTTTTTCCCTCTTTCTGACCTGAGATGCAGGTATATTTCAGAAATTAGTGGGAATCTGGGCAGATTCAAATGGGATTCTAGCTAGGGCTGAAGCACAACTCCTGAATCTCAAATTTTAGCAATTATGACAGCCTAAGTGACAAATGAATATATCAGTCATGATGAGGTTTCCAGGAATATAGAAGCAAGCCTCACGTACCTGGTCAGCTATAAACCTAAGACAGGACCAGGGGCACCCAGGCTCACCAGCTCACACAGGACAGGATTCAATCACTGGGAGCTCTTATGAAAGGACACAACAGGGCATTCCCTGACCGGCTGTGGGCCTCAGCTTCACAAAGGGATTCCCTTTGGGCAATACATGCCCTACACCTTTCTTCAAGTTCTAAAAAAAACAGCCGGAGTAGGTTAAAACAAAGTGCCCACTCTCTCTCCTTCAAAACAAAACAAACAAACAAAACAAAACAAAACACCTTTTACGAAACGATTCTTCCTTCCTCTTCACTTACCAAATTTTCTAAAGAAAAGTGCTTAGAGAAGGGCAGAACCAGAATAGCACTATTACTACCTCAATACTACAAAAATCCCAACATTGATGTTCTGTTTGGGGCAAAGGACGTGAAATCAGTGAGGCAAAGCAGCCACCTCAGGGATTAGAAGTGAAGGTCTTAAATGGAAAAAAAATCATTCAGCCACTTTCTGGCTAAGTGGTTCGACCTCTGGAAAGTTATTGAAAGTCTCCAGACCTCAGTTACTTGGTTTTGTAAAATGGGGGCGAGTACCTATTTCACAGGACTGCTGAGGACTGAGGAAATGCAAGTCAAGTACCGAATATAACCTCACAGCGAGAGCTAATTAAATGCTAATATTTAATGGTAGCAGTAAAATTATTGTTCTGCTTTCCCCAGTTCACACCACCAGCAAATCTGGCCCAACCCCCGCTCTCGCCTCGCAGGATCCGGGGCCGGGCACTGTTGCACTCCAGCATGCACGAGACAGCCCCCAAATGCTGCTGCGCTACGACAAGCCCCCCACCCGGGCCGGCCAGGGGCCCTCGGGTTACTGCTACGGTCCATACTGACCTGAGATGCCGCCTCCTATCACGACTACGTCGAACATGTGGCCCGCGACACTCGACTTCTCCTGACTCTCCATGCTCTGGCTGCGACTCTCCCAGGGCGTAGGTATAGGAGTGGAGAGGGCCAAGGGCGGGGCGGACCCTTCTACCGATTCTCTGGGGGAGGCCGGGGGCGGAGCCGATTCTTCCACCGACACCCGGGCAGAGGCCGGCACTGAGGGCGGAGCGGCCCCTTGCACTGCTCCCGCAGGGGAGCCCAGGGGCGGAGCCGATCCTTCCGCGGATGTTCGGGGGGCACCCGGCACTGAGGGCTGGGTGGACCCTTGTGCCGACCCTGGGGGTTTGTTCCTGGCTCTAAGATGTCCTCGTATCGAATCCCAGGGGGAGCCGGGCACTGAGAGCTGGGTGGACCCTTGTGCCGACCCTCGGGGGTGGTTCCTGGGCATAAGAGGTCGTAGTACGAAATCCCAGGAGAAGCCGGGCACTGAGGGCGGGGTGGACACTTGGCTCGAGAGCTGGACCGATCCTTGCTGCGAAGCCGGGAGGGAGCTGAGCTCTGAGGGCGGGGCGGACCCTTGCAGTGGCACTCGGGAGAAGTCCGAGAGAGGGACAGATTCCGGCAGCGAACTCAGAGAGGTGCTGAACACTGAGGGCGGGGGCGACCCTCGCACTGAGACTCGGGAGGAGTCTGAGAGCAGAACAGATCGGTCTACTGATAGTCGCGGGGAGCCGGGTCCCGAGAACTGCAAGGACTCTTCCAATGACTCTAGCAGAGAGTTACTGAGTGTGGGAAATCCATGCACCAAACTCCAAGAGGAGCCGATCATTGAGGGCGGGGCGAGCCCGAGTGGTGACACGTTGGGGGTGTCACCGGGTGTAAGAAGTACTGGTACCGGTAGCCTGAGGAAGCCGGGCGACAAGGTCGGGGCAAGCCCTGGCACTGATTCTCGGGTAGAGGTGGTGGATGTAGGAGGTCCTGACGTTGCTTCTCGGGGATAGCGGAGCACTGGGGGCGGGCTGGACTCAGGTCCCGACGCTAGAGGGGGGCCTGAGAGCGGTACAGGTCCTTGTACCGGTACCTGGGGGTGGCCTGCGTCCGGGTTGGAAGCTGGCGCGGCCCCCTCGGCGGTGGTCTGGTGGGTGGCAGACATGGGGACCTGGTGGTTCAGGCCGTGGGCGCCGAAGCCCCCGAGGCCAATCCTAGAGTCTGTGCTGGTCCTCGGGCCAGGAGTGGAGCCGAGTTGGCCAGGCGCGCCGGAACTGTTCTCGTATCCGGGGTCCGGTGCGGACGCGTTCGACAAGAAGCTGGAAAATGGACCGGAGCAGGTCCGCCACTCAGAACGACTGCTCAACCCGGAGGCGGAGGATGTGACCGCGCCCAAGCTGGAGTCCGGGTCCAAGATCTGGGCAGTTGTGCCCTCGGCTCCGGGTGCGCGCTCCGCCTCGCTGCCCCCCCCCGCCGCCACTGCCTCTGGAGGCGGCTGAGCTGTGTTCACTCATGGTTCTGGAGCGCGCGGGGCGGGTGGCGACCTTCTGCTCCCCGCCCCTCTCCCACCGGCGCGCGCCTCGCCAGCTCCGCGGGTCCGGGATCCGCGCGCTCCCGAGGCCACCCCGGCTGGCCGGCCCGCGGGGCTACCGCAGCTTGGCTCCGCCTACCTCGCCGGCCCGGAGGGGCGGGCGACACCACCCAGGGGCACAGTGGCAGCCCCGTGGGGGCTTTGGCCTACTGCGAGGACTGAGCCAGGTGGGCTGAGGGACGCGGGTACTTAAGGGCGGGGACCTGGACTGCAGGGTCAGGGCGCTGCGCCACACTGGGGGGGCTCCTTTGTGACGTCACAAGGGGCTGAGTGAGGTCTGCGCAGCCGCGGGCCCCTCCCTAGGGAGGGGGCGGGGTAAAGTGGGAACTGGCATTTGGGGGTAACGGGCGATTATTAATTTTCTTTGGGGTTGTCCAAGCTGAGGTACTTGACCCAAATCAAAGCAAGTAGGCAAGAAAATTAAGAACTCAGCTATCAGGGGCGCCTGGGTGGCTCAGTCGGTTCAGCGTCTGCCTTGCGTTCATGTCATGATCCCAGGATCTTGGGATGGAGCCCCCATCAGGCTCCCTGCTCAGTGGGGAGCCAGCTTCTCCCTCTTCCTCTGCCTCCCCACCCCTTATGTGTGAGCTCTCTCTCAAGTAAATGAAGTCTTTGAAAAAAAGAAAAGAAAACAAATACACAGACACACACAGACACACACAGACACACACACAGACACACACACAGACACACACACACACACACACACACACACACACACATCCCTGGGCTATCACAGATTAAGTGGGACCAGCACTTTAAAAGTAAAGATTGAGGGCTGGTTAAGGAGCAGAAACAAAAGGAAAAAACACGTGTTTCCCCATCCTACCAGATATTTAGTGAACGTATTTTACTGTACAACCAATCTCTTGCTAGTCTTAGCCCTTCTTTAAATTTCCACTTTATCTGGCTACAGCTGATTTTGTCATCACTAGAACCAAATATACCACCAAGAGTAAGTGATGAAAACTCCAGGAAGTTAACTAGATTCGATGCCCACCTATAAATATTTCTCCTGATCCCCCAATTGTGTATCAAATAATCTTGTTGAAGAAACTGTAAGGGAATATATGGTCTTTTTTATCCAGGTTTTTTTTTTAATTAATTTATTTGACAGAGAGAGATTACAAGTAGGCAGAGAGGCAGGCAGAGAGAGAGAGAGGAGGAAGCAGGCTCCCTGCTGAGCAGAGAGCACGATGCGGGGCTCGATCCCAGGACCCTGAGATCATGACCTGAGCCAAAGGCAGAGGCTTTAACCTACTGAGCCACCCAGGCGCCCTTATCCAGGTTTTTAAAAGATTTTTTTAAATGTATTTGAGAGAGAGAGCATGAGGGGGGCAGAGAGAGAAGCAGACTCCCCGGTGAGCAGGGAGCCTGAGGTGGGACTCCATCACAGGCCCCTGAGATGATGACCTGAGCTGAAGGCAGACGCTTAACTGACTGAACCACCCAGGTACCCCTATTTATCCACTTTTAATAGCTTTTACTTTCTATAAAAGTAGTTGAGACATGACTAAATCGGTATCATTTTTATCTTGTTAGACTCTGAAGCGAAGAAAGAGGAAATAATAGATATAAAGAATTCAGACCTTTCTAATATGATTCGTCCAACTTTGTTCTTATCCCTGTTGCGTTTCTTTCTTTTCATTCAAATATTGATTTCATACTATGTGTTAGGCACAGGGCAAAGTACTGGGGATGCGCAGACAACACAAGACAGCCAGAGAGGCCTTCATCCTTCCATCTGCTTCTGCTAGGCTAGCTGGTAAAGGAGACAGGCAACCACATGCTTGATGTGTTCACGTAAGCTCTGATAAATGTTATGTTGGAAAGGCTCCTAGTGATAAGAAGGTGTTAGGGTGTCTTGACCACTCTGGAGGTTAACTTTGCGGGGGTGTGTAAAAACGTCCCAGAAAGGACCTGGCTCAGATGGTTGAGCGTCTGCCTTCGGGATCATGATCTCAGGGTCCTGGAATCGAGCCCCATAGGGCTCCTTGCTCAGGAGGGAGTCTGCTTCTCCTTCTCTCCCTCTGCCCCTTCCCCACCACTTGTGTTCATGCTCTCTCTCTCTCTCTCTCAAAAAAATAAATAAAATCTTAAAATAAAAAAAGTCCAAGGGCACCTGGGTGGCTCAGTCGTTAAGCTCCTGCCTTCACTTCAGGTTACGATCCCAGGGTCCTGGGCTTGAGCCCCGAGTCGGACTCCCTGCTCAGCAGGAAGCCTGCTTCTCCCTCTCCCACTCTCCTTGCTTTTATTTCCTCCATCTCTGTCTCTCTCTGTGTGGTAAATAAATAGATAAAATCTTAAAAATAAAAGTGCTAAAATGAGGGAGCAACATGGGCAAAGGCCCTGTGGTAGAAAAAAGCATGGTTCCTTGGTGAAGCTGAAAGCCAGACAGTGGAGCTACTCAAGGGGAGGAAAGGAGCACAGGAGACAAAACTGCTGAGATTAGCTGGGCCAAAGTAAGCCCCTTGGTCTGTATTCTAAAGCAGTGGAAGCCATTGGAAGGTTTTAAGCAGGGGGTTATATGACTAGATTGCATTTTGAAAAGATCTACCTGCCTGCTGTGTAAATAATGGGTTGAAGGAGACAAGAGTAGATAGATACAGGAAGACCAAAGCTTGGAATTCTTCACAGAAAGAGGTGATAGTGTCTTGGACTAAGGTGAGTGGTGGCAGCTGGGATTGAGCCCCACATGTGCCTATCTCCTCAAATACAGAATCTCATAAGCCTTTGAATCTGTCAGGGTTCCAGTAGGAAACAGCAAACTCTAATTAGATCATTTAAAGGAATTATCATAGGGTGCCTGGGTGGCTCAGTGGGTTAAAGCCTCTGCTTTCGGCTCAGGTCATGATCTCAGGGTCCTGGGATCGAGGCCCGCATTGGGCTCTCTGCTCAGCGGGGAGCCTGCTTCCCCCTCTCTCTCTGCCTGCCTCTCTGCCTCCTTGTGATCTCTCTCCCTCTGTGAAATAAATAAATAAAATCTTAAAAAAAATAAAGGGATTATCATAAACATACATATTTTTGAAGATTTTATTTACTTATTTGACAGAGAGAGAGACAACGAGAGAGGGAACATCAGCCAGGGAAGAGGGAGAAGCAAGCTTCCTGCTGAGCAGGAAGCCTGATGTGGGGCTCCATGCAGGGCTCCATGCAGGGCTCCATCACAAGACCCTGGGATCATGACCTGAGCCGAAGGCAGATGCTTAACAACTGAGCCACCCAGGTAGCCCATAAAGGAAATGTTTTAAAAGAGGTAGGCAAGATGAAGAGAAACCGCAGGAAATCACGCAGTATCCCCAGGCTGGTGAGAGCAAGAAGGCATCATTGTGAAGGGGTGAAGGGAGAGAACAGTTATCAGAACCTGGTGTTTGGTAGGGGCTGCTTACACATGCTGGGCCCTTTAGTTCAGGGAGGCTTACAGCCCACAGGAAACTCACAGAGAGGGATCCAGGGCAAATAATATCCAAACTTCCTCTCCTGCCTTCCCCTGGTCCTCTCCATTCACCTACCCCAACCAGAAGCTAGAAGGCAAGGGATTCTGCTGATGCAGCCCTTACCAATCAGAAAAAACTGGAGAAGAGCAGTGGGTACACCTGGAAGGGCCAAGGAAGATATCCAGTATCCTCCTAGTGAGGGTTCAATGAGCAAATACAAAATACTTAGATAATTACTCAATACATACATTTTAATTTCAAAAAAATGCATTATATTAATGTCATGGATATACTTTACTGAACTGTTATCCTCTAACATGAAGCATGTAATACTTTCTAATTTTTAAATATAATGCATAGCTTGGAGATCAGTATTTTTGTGCAGAAAATATTATACATTTTTTTTTAGAATTTCCTTGAGATAGAGTCCTAAAACTTAAATTATGGGGTAAGAGAGTAGGAGCCTTTGATTGAAGTTACCAAATTATTTGCCCAAGAGATCGCACAAATGTATACTTCATCAACAATGTCTAAGAATGACTGTCTAGGGCCCTAGGATCCGAAACAAAGCTCTCATTGCTCCTTCAAAAAAAATGGCTAAGTTCTTTCTGCCCCCACTCTCACATTAAGCCATTAAGGAAGATAACTTTTTAAACTTTCTTTACATGAAAGGTGAAAAATCAGCATGCCATTGCTATTTGCAACAGTGTTTCTTTGATTACTGATCAAACACTTTTTTCAGATATTTATTAGCCATTTCAGTTTCTTCTGTTGTGAACGATCACTTCATGCCTCTATGTAGTTGATTTCTGTAAGTGCTTTGTACAATAAGATATTAACCCCTTCCTTGGTATTTTCACTACAGATAGTTTATTCCAATTTACATCTTAGTATTGTTTATGGCATTGAAGATAAGTAGAAATTTAAAGTTTACGTGCTTGTATCTATCTTTTGGTAATCCTTTTAAACTTACAGATTTGAAGGCTGAATTCTGTTTTCTTTTGTTTTTTGATAGTTGATTATTTTAGAATTTATTTAATCCTAATCTGCATTTTGTTATGTTATAGGGTGAGGATCTAAATAGACACTCCATCTCAGGTTTCAGCACCAAATGAATAAATAGACACCCCCCATATCCCTAAACAGTTAACCACTCATAATGAAACTGTCTATTGAAAAATCCTTCAAGGGGCACCTGGATGGCTCTGTCAGTTGAGCACCTGCCTTTGGCTTAAGTCATAATCCCTGGCCCTGGGTTCAAGCCCTACATCCAGCTCCCTGCTCAGTAGGGAGTCTGCTTCTCCCTCTCCCTCTGCTCCTCCCCCTGGCTTGTACTCTTTCACTCTCTCGTTCTCTCTCTCTCTTGCTCTCTCAAAATGAATAAATAAAATCTTTTAAAAAAAGAAGAAAAGAAAAATCCCTCTATTTTCCATGGATTTGTTTACATCATATAACACAAATACTAGGATCTGGCTTTGGACCATCTCTACTGTTATATTTATATGCATGTTCTCTCCACATTGCTACCAATGTGACATTGATTTACTTATAGCTGCTTTATAGTAGATTTTACCAGATAGAAGGATTGGTCCCTTCCCAATACTCTTCTTTATAAATTATTTATGATATTATTATATATTCTGTTAATATATTCCTATATGTTTAATGAATTTTAGAATCATTTCATCAATTAAAACTCTCTTGGCTAATTTAATTGGGATGGTGGTTTTTCCTAAACATTAATCTAGGAAATTTATATTTGGCAGTCTCATTTAACATCTTATTTTTTTAAAGATTTTATTTATTTATTTCACAGCGGGAGAGAGATCACAAGGAGGCAGAGAGGCAGGCAGAGAGAGAGGGGGAAGCAGGGTCCCTGCTGAGCAGAGAGCCCAATGCGGGCCTCGATCCCAGGACCCTGAGATCATGACCTGAGCCGAAAGCAGAGGCTTTAACCCACTAAGCCACCCAGGCGCCCACATCTTCTTATTTTTATATGCATTATTATTATTATTTTAAGTAAATGCTATGCCCAAGGTGGGGCTTGAACTCACAACCCCTAGATCAAGAGTTCTATGCTCTACTGACTGAGCCACCTAGGTACTCCCAACATCTTTTTTTTTAAATTTGCCTCAGGGGTACAGGTCTGTGAATCATCAGGCTTACACCTTTCACAGCATTCATAAAAGCACAAACCCTCCCCAATGTCCACAACCCATCCACCCTATCCCTACCCTCCCAACCCCCAGTAACCCTCAGTTTGTTTTGTGAGATTAAGAGTCTCTTATGGTTTGTCTTCTTTCCCATCCCATCTTGTTTCATTATTTTTCCCTCCCTACCCCCCCACCCCCCCACCCTGCCCCTCAAGTTCCTACCAACATCTTTTTAAAAAGATGTCTTTATTTCCAGAATATTTATAGGAAATGGTTTTATTTATCCCTGAAATGAAATAATTTTGTGAGGATAATGTGGATCTATGTGTGTATGGGTGTATGAATGTGGTATCATAACTCTTTTCAATCTGTGGATTTTAAATTTGGGGTTTTAATTAATCCCCATGTTAGGACAATTTTCTTCTACTCTAATTTGGATTACTGCATTTGTTCTAAGTGGTTTTTTCCTGAAAAGCCCTTATAATTATGTTATTGGAGCATCTTTCTTGTCCTTTATCATTGTCATGTCTCTGTCCTTTTCCTCTGAATTTTGAGACAGCTAATCACATTTATCCTTCATATTAGTGATTTAATTTTCTGCAGTTCTAAATCTTTTTTAAGTGTTTCATTTTACTTTTTTTCAGTTTCTACCTACATTTACTTTATTTTTATTTTTTCTACATGCATTTTATTTTTTATTTTTATTTCCTGATTTAAAAATTTTTTTTATTATGCTATGTCAGTCACCATACAGTACATCATTAGTTTTTGATGTAGTGTTCCAAGATTCATTGTTTGGATATAATACCCAGTGCTCCATGCAATCTGTGCCCTCCTTAATACCCATCACCAATCAACCCATACCCCCACCCCCCTCTAAAAGCCTCAGTTTGTTTCTTAGAGTCCACAGTCTATCATGGTTCATCTCCCCTTCCGATTTCCCCCTCTTCATTTTTCCCTTCCTTTTCATAATGTCCTCCATGCTATTCCCTTTTTTCCACAAGTAAGTGAAGCCATATGATAATTGACTTTCTCTGCCTGACTTATTTCACTCAGCATAATCTCCTCCAGTCCCATCCATGTTGATGCAAAAGCTGGGTATTCATCATTTCTGATGGCTGAGTAATATTCCATTGTGTATATAGACCGCATCTTCTTTATCCATTCGTCTGTTGAAGGGCATCTCGGCTCTTTCCACAGTTTGGCTATTATGAACATTGATGCTATGAACATTGGGGTACATATAGCCCTTCTTCTCACTACATCTGTATCTTGGGGTAAATACCCAGTAGTGCAATTGCCAGGTCATAGAGTAGTTCTATTTTTAATTTTTTGAGGAACCTCCACATTGTTTTCCAGAGTGGCTGCACCAACTTGCATTCCCACCACCAGTGTAAGAGGTTGGCCTTAAGTCATGTTGCCTCATTTCTCCACATCCTCTCCAACATTTGTTGTTTCCTGCCTTGTTAATCTTTGCCATTTTAACTGGTGTAAGGTGGTATCTCAATATGGTTTTGATTAAATCATTTTATTTTTTTTAAGTAGGCTCCCCTCCGTATGTGGAGTTTGAACTCACAACCTTGAGATCAAGAGTCGGGTGCTCCACTGACTGAGCCAGCCAGGTGCCCCTCCGCAGTTCCAATTCTATTTTTCACTGCTTCTACTGCAGATATTGACAGTGCCATTTCAGTTTAGGGTTTTTATTGAACTTTAAATTCATCCAGCTTACTTTTTACTGATGCCACATATATCTCATCGTATCTTCTCCTTATGACTTCCTAATTTTGTTTCACAGAGACTTAGTTTTATGCGTTTTCTGGGGATATCAACCGAGTTTGAAAATGCTCTTCTTTGCAGACACGTAGTACACTGTCATTCATTGCGAACTCAAGCACAAAATGCTACGACCTTGTAGAGAGGAATTTAGTGATATCTAACAAATCATGTATGCGTTCACCCTTGGACCCTGCATTCCCACTTCTGGGAATTTGCCCTAACCATACACCTCAACAAACAGGATAAACATATGCCCAAAGTTATTTACTGTGAACTTATTTTTTTAACTTATTTTTAATAGCAAAATAATCAAAGCAATTTACATGCCCATCAATGGGAAACTGCTTGCATAAACTTTGATTATGTCTACAGAGTGAAACACTATGCAGCCATTAAAAAAAAAAAGAATGACAGGGCTCCTGAGTGGTTCAGTTGGTTAAGCATCTGCCTTCGGCCTGGGTCATGGTCTCAGGGCCCTGGGATCGAGCCACATGTTGGACTCACTGCTCGGCAGGAAACCTGCTTCTTCCTACCCACCCCCCTCCTTGTGCTCTCTCTCTCACTATCTCTCTCTCAATAAGTAAATAAAATCTTAAGAAAAAAAAAGAATGAGGATGTTCTTTATGAACCGATATGATTGATTTTCAGGATATATATATACCTTTATATGTATATGCGAGTGTGTGTGTGTTTGTACCTTTGTGTAAGAAAAAATATGTACCTTTATTTGCAAAGAGAAACACAGATAAACTAAATCATCAATGAAGAAATGTGTGACCCTGTAATGGTGGGGGTAGGGATGGGAATAAGATTTTTGAGTATTCTGTTCTAAAAGAACGCAATTCCCATTATGGATTTTCATGGGCTCAACGAAACGTTCACACTCACGAAACTACAATGGCCCCCCTCTGGTATACAGTCTGCTCAGAGAGATACAAGTTGCCAGCAGGGCAGAATGTTCCATCATGGGATACCCCACAGTAGCAGACAGATCATGGAGCAGTCCAAATAGCATCAGTCAGCTCTTCTCTTGTCCCGCAAGTGTTTGCTCAGGGACAAGGGGAGAAGTTTCCCATCAGACAGGTATGGAACCTAGCCTGGAGGAGCGGCCTCATGCCCATAGGAGCCAATAACTCACTCACAGGCATAATATCCAGGGTCCTTCATATGGGACATATCCAACTACAACAGTCACTACACCTAGGGAAGCCCCAGCTTATGGTATTTACATCAAGAATTTATAGTTCAGGGTGCCTGGGTGGCTCAGTGGGTTAAAGCCTCTGCTTTCGGCTCAGGTCATGATCTCAGGGTCCTGGGATTGAGGCCCGCA